>OX346246.1:121415117-121815117 GCA_947049315.1 Epistrophella euchroma | reverse complement strand
AATTACTTCATGAGCTTCAGCCTTACTAAAAAAAAAAGAAGATATGCCTCGACCGTGTATGGTATAGATATGAGAGTAAATTTTAGCCAAACGGAAACAAGGCAATCAAAAAAAAAATGAGAATAATACATATAATCCAGTTAGATAGGAAAGGAAACCATTTAACCAAGTCTCCTCAGTCAATGTCGCCCACAATAGACCTCTCCGCAACACTGCCAAAGCGATTTCCTCTACTAAAAGCCAACCAAGCGCTAGAGCAAAACTAACGCCACAACCATTCATTCAAGGACTCTTATGTCAATTTGTTTAGTTTTTTTTTTTTTTCTGCGTTCTCCATTGAGAAAAGACACTTCCTTATAGTCTTGGCGCGGGAAAAAAGTGTAAAAAAAAAAAAAGAAAACTTGACATTGTTGTTATGTAGGTCATAAAGTAGGTGGAGACAGAGAATATTGTAGGACACAAGATTTGATGTGTTCCCATGTTCCATTTTATGTAGTAGTGGTAGTGGTAAGGACTCGCATCATCCTAGTAATATTAAAGAAACAGCACATCACACTCAAAGCCAGTTAAAGTAGTATTATAGCTTCAAGGAGTTCAATGCTCTTCTTATAGACGAACGTATTTTTTTTTTTATTGGGTATTCGTCGAATGTTCTACTTTTTGTCATCTTGAACGAATGTAATCGATTGAGACTCACTTTTGGGTGGGCGAATGTAATTGGTAGCTATTATGCTGCTTTGTCCTGGCGAAAAATGTTTTTATAAACATTTTTGTACGTTCACAATGTAGGTATGTATGTCTGGTATGTATGTATTTGTTTATGCTTGCTGGGTTAAACCGACAAAGTTCTGGATTAACGAGATAGAAATCTGTTTGATGAGCTTGTAATATGTTTTTATGTTTATTGTTGTACTTTGCGAAAAAAAACAAACATCAATGTAGGGACGCGCGATAGAGCGCGTTGATAAAACAGGACACACATACTTAAATGAGGTTTTCGTGACATGAAATTGTTATTTTAATTGGATTTGTACATGGAATTCACTGAGAAAGGAAATTTGGTAAAGGAGAAGCATATTGAAGTTGAAGTTCTAAAACGGAATTACAGCAGCTTCAAGAAGTAGAAAGTAAATCGGCCAGTGTCCAGAATAAATGGTCGCAACGATCCCAGCTATATCTCGCCTGGGTCTGTATATCAGGTCAGTTGTTTGCCTGGCCAGCTTGTTTGCCCGTTTGTTTTCCTCAATGCCACAATGATCTGGAACCAAGATAAGGGAGACCCTGAGTTTACCATTTAGGCTTTCAAGCTCATCATGCCATTATTAAATCAAATTAGAAGACATAGGTTTTTTTAATAATACAAATTCTATAGACTACTGAAATAAATCAGCCAAGTAGAAGATTTAGCATTATTTAATTGGACTTTTATTGATTCAAAATAGCTTTTAACGGCCTTTAGTCCATAAAAATTTGCGTTTCGTCCCGCCCGGTGACCTTCTTACTTGGAATCATTAGTTGACTATAGTGAGGGCCTTATCAATACGCAATTTCTTTAAGTTCAGTTCATCTTACATAGATTTCATGATGAATACCTAGTGTGAACTATATCCGACCAGGACTCATGATTTGTAACTCTCACATTGAAAATCAGTCGAGAAACGCTGAAAAATGGAACAGAAATCATGTATTTTGTTTCAGTTTCCATCGTTTCTCGACCGATTTTATGCATGCGAGAAGTTACAGAACATGGGTCCAGATTAGAATTCCAAAAAATACAAAATGTTGATAAAATTATAATTTGTACATAAATGTATTTCTCCTCTTGTAAGTACAGTTATGAAATGATTTAGGGCTTAAAATTTGCATACAACTATTGACTTTATACAAAAAATCTTATTTTTCCAAAATATCAATCATAATTGAATAGGTGTTGGTCAACCTCGACAAAAAAGTGTACGAAAATTTTTTTATAAGTTGATAATCTATTTCAACAAACATATTTAACAAACCAAAAAATATTCTATTACATTCTTAAAAGAATAAGGAAAATCATAAAATTTGTTTCAAGTAAATCGATTGAGTATTTTCTGAGATTACCGCGGACAAACTAAATATTTCTTTCTTTATTTAATAGTAATGATAATGATTGGAATAACCACGTTACTTTGCATATACCACTTTTTGAATGTTCTTTATAATCGAACCGCAGATTTTTTTTTTGATATTCCGATTTGCCAATGCCAACCCATGTCACGTGACCATAATAACTCTAAATAAGATTCTACATATTAAATTACTTTTTTGTTTGTTTATTATGTATTATTCACATAAAATTATTGTCTCCATTGTTTAAATCAATATTACTGTTGATATCTCCAAATGAAACATATCCACATTCTCTTGCATCTTCTTCATCTATAAATGAATTGCTTAAACCACAAACCTAATCTGCATACCCTTTCTAAGTTAAATCTCAGAATTTAGTTTTGATGTTTTCCTTTGATGGAGTACAATTTTGAATCATTAAATTCAACCACATTACCAAAGGATTTCTGCCAAAATGTACATCAAATTTGGTATGAGAATCTCATAACTTAATTTATTACTTACTCTTGATTTTGACCATACAAATAAAAGGTAGGTACCGTTTCAGTGTTGATATATACTTGTTCAAAGAACGTACATACATACATATATTGTTTCGAGAAATATAAACTAGAAACATAAACTTCCTTTAAAATATGAATTTTTTAGTTATTATTTTAAATTAAAAATTAGAAGATTTTAAATTAAATACTGTGCAAAAAATATTTGTCAATATTTTCCAGGAAAAAGTTTCGAAAACAAGGCAGGGTAGACTACAGCCTCAAGCCCACCCAGTCAACTTGGTTCCTAGCTAGCCACCTCGCACCAAGTTAGTTCAGGTCGTTCTCTACGATTGCCCGCCACCCACCTCTATGTCTCGCGGAATATGCCCACTATACCGAGGTTTTATTCATTAGGAAAACAATCATCGCCTTATCAAGTCATACCCTGCTTCTTTGAATACTTTAGCTTGCTGGCCATTCCCACCAGCAGCGCCAGCAGCCTGACACGATTTAAGCTGGGACATCGCTAACCGCACTTTATGTAGATCAGGTGGACAGATATTATGAACATCATCGTCGAAGTTGAATGGAGTGTTGTGTCTAAAAGCGGATTTTTGGCCATCTTCCTCATCACCGATTATGTATCCACTGGTAGGCCTCGTTCTGTGCTGCATGCGCGCCAGCCAGCTCCCTTCATTGAACCTAGTGTTGCATTATGGTCGCCTAACACATCATTCACCGAGCTTTTGATGGCATTTTGGCATCAACGTTTCTACTAGGCCTCTGTAGTTGATGCTGGTTGCGGGCTTGCTGAAAGACTTATACAGATGTCCTGGCGATCTCTAACAATTTTAAACTTCACGAAATCAAATCTTTTCACAACAACCGCTCGGCGTTGTGACGTAATGAATTTCCCCATACGAATACTTGAGCTATTACGAAGTCTAAGAGAACGTTCAGACGTCCAGGATACTGAAAGCATATCTGGCATCTATCACAAACTTTATCAATCCAGTTCGTTGATCTAGATACCGTCAAATCCCCTTGTGTATGACACATTGCAATTATGACTTTTCGCCTCGCCTCACCGCAACAAAATCAATCAGCCTGTATCTGTCACGGGAAAGAAAGTGTTGTCGTGCAGGCTATGTCCTTCAGGTGATCGCTTACATATATTTTGGAATCCCTTAACTTCTTTCCTAAGCCTTTCCCTTACCACAAACCATCAACCAAAAAGTCGCTGCCCCTGTTTTATCCTTTATACTCCTTGCCTTCTCCATCCTATCGCACTTCCTGGATAGATGTTCCGCCGTTAGTCTATCCCGGACCCATGTTGTGTAACTCTCACATCAAAAAAATCAGCCGAGAAACGCTGCAAAATGGAACACAACTCATGTATTTTGTTTCAGTTTCCATCGTTTCTCGACCGACTTTATGCATGCGAGAAGTTACAGAACAAAGAACATGGATCCAGGCTTTCCACAAGTTTTTTTCCTGCACATGACCTGTTTAAGGTTCGGACATGCATGCAGCTCCGAATTAATTGCCCATATTTCGTTTGTTGGAGTCGTCGACTTTAGTATTATACATTTTCGAAGCTTGTTATTGGTTCGAAACTGGCACTTTTTGCCGTGGTAGGGAAATTAACCCGACGCAGAACCCCATTACCTGGAGGACCAGAATCTTATATTAATCCCAAGGGTGGGGAGCCTTATAGGCCTGAGATAGATATGTTGTAGTAGCCTATAGAAGATCTTAATGACAGAAGATCTTAGTGACATTTTTCTCCACTTCGGCCTATCAATCATGGATGGCCATTTTACAGAAATGAGTTCCGCGATCGCATAGCTCTAAGTGTAATCGTAGAAGTCACCTTAAGCCCCAACGCTGCATCATCAAAATTACCCTATGTAAAATGTTTAATCCCCAAAAATTAAACGAACTTATTTGTTGAAAAAATTTTATACAGCACTGTTCTACCTAATTTATTTTGATTACTATTCAATTAATCTATACAACAAACGGAAGCATTTATACTGTTCACAACCACACACGAACGAATATGGTGAGTCGTTTTTAGAATGATAGTAGCACATCTCTGATTAAGAAACCATAAAGGCTAAGGTAAATTTAATTAAAATTTGTCGCCCAAAGTCAATTTTGCCAAGCAATTACAAGCACTGAAGGATGTGGCATTTCTAATTGTCATTTTAAACTGTACAATATGTATTGTGATGATGGTTAACCTAACCTCTTGCGCCCACCTTCCACTACTGATAGTCAAATTCTTCGCATAATTCACACAAAAGACGCCTATAGACCTCAACTACAGAAATGCAATAAATCGTTTTGAACCGGTCATAATTAATTTACCATCCTTTCAATTTCTTCGAAGAATGGAGAGGAGAGGAAGGGAGTTCATGGGTTGGCATTTTGTGACATTGTCCCGTCAATATACACAGCAAATGCAGCACACTATGTGTCGATGGATAGATACATTAGTATTTGAGGAGTACACTTGCAACGTTCAGGAAGCCAACATGATAAAGCGAGCGAGCGAGCGAACGAACGAACTTTAACTCCCCGGAGAGAAAGTGTATCTGATAAATTTTGTCAAACTATCTATTGGATTGTTTGTCACTACACTATACCTTCGTATCATCCGTATGTCTGCTCCGGCTTCGCCTGTTTCTTCTCTAAATAAATGACTTTGTTCCAGCTGTGTACGATACGATGACAGGTGGTTGTCAATTTGGTTTTATGTCTTCAGCATAAATATATCATACATATGAAGATAAAGAAACGCCTGTGCTTTTAGGTATCTTGGGGATGCTTAAACGCATCCTTGACTTGATGCTTCTCTTAAGCGGCAAATTCAACACGGCGCGGCGGCGGCAAATGATAGCTTTTGTGGTAAAACTCTTCTAAGAACACACATTTTTCATATAAGCCAAACTATAATACGAAAGCAGCATCAGAAGAATAAAAGTTCAGCCATACATCCCTTGCATCAGAGGATAACACCGAGGGATAAGAACTTTTACTTCCGAGAGAAAAAGATTAAAACTCAAATTATGTACTAAACTGGTTGCTTTTATTAATTCATTTCGTTGCAAGGCAAAAATGGTAAAAATAAATGTTTATGCGGCAGAAGTCAGTTGGAGAATAAAACAAGGCTTTGGTTTTATAAAAGGAGAGGGAAATATTTTTGCCCGATTGTTGTGGAAAATAACGACGACGATGGTTTATATTTTATACTATAGGAAAGGAAGAGAAAGGAAGGGAACAAGTCATTAGGGTGGAAATTATCTTTTACCTTAGTTTAATTTGTTTGTAAAGTAATTTGTTCAGGATTTACTGATCTATATTTTTATATAGGTCGTTTGGCAAGAATTTTGTTGCTCCTTTTTAAAGGTAGGTACCTAATTTTTTCATACTAAGGGTTTAGCTACAAAATATATGAAGAATATACAAGGTATGCTCAAGAAGTTTACAACATAAAAAAGTAATAGTTTAATACTTAGAAAATTAATGTTAACGTTTTAACTTTGTTTCTTTTAAACGCAAAATAAGATAAAACTCGAAAAAATGCTTAAATTAACTACTACACTAAGTGTTCTAAACTTTACAAAGCAGTCTCTGGTATAATTATGTGGGTTTTATTAGCTGATTAAGTTAATAAATAGAACATAGATGGCTTAATAGTTAATAATAACTATACTTGTCAAAACAATTATTAAGGAACAAAAAAAAATCATATTTTTTAGTGTTTTTTGAAGAGCTGTATCTCTGTGAAAAGTGGTCGTATTAAGATGAAACAAAAAGCATTCTAAAGCTTTATATTTTTGTATTAAGAAATTTTAAAAAATGATTTTTTTGGGGTACCGTTATTGCGCAATCATAAGAAGCAGCACGACCCAAAAAATTTAAATTTTTTTCTTTTTTTTTTGAACATTGTCATTTTCTTTGAAAATTTTTTTTTGAGCCAATTTAATGATTTGTTTCGACAAATTGTTTATTCAGCTTTAAGGTTGTTTTTTTCGTCATTCTCATTTTTTTTTTTCAGAAGAATATGTAGCTTTGAATGAAAAAAACAAACTTTTGACTTTGACAATAAATATCTTCGCAAGGAATAACGACACGGAAATTTAAAGGATAGTTTTAAAAACTGGAATAAATATTCTACAAGTTTTTTTCAAATCTTTGTAACGATTATTTCTTTTTTTTTGCTCCTCACCGTTACATTTAGAAAAGGTAAAAAAAACGAATTTTTAAGGACTTTTTGTAAATCTTTTACTGCTTTACAAATATTGACTGCAGGACTTAATTTGGTAATACAATTTAAAGAACAATAGACAACCAATATTTTTGTAAAATTTCAAATTAATCCATTGAACCGTTTTCCCGTACCGAATGATCAAACTCGTAGAAACCAATTAAAGGAACAAATTGGGTGGTTCATAAACATTGTGAAATTGTCATTAAAATGGAAACGGAAACAACAAAATCTGCCCACTTTTTTTTTTACAGTTTTCACCACCAAATTTTTAAAGAAGTTAAATAAGTTTCAGAAGTCTTAGTTGAGTCCACCAGACTGTCATCAAACGTCTAGACTTTCCTTGAACTATTCTCTTTCTACGTTGAGACGGTCATGAGGTTCGTATAGAGAAATTGACAGGTACTATCGTCAAAGGGCCTCGTGCAATCATTGAAAATCTCTACAAACACCCTGCTACTATCCTTACGATCGCTTCAACGCAGCGACAGACATCTTTAAAACTGGAAAGGAATTTTTTCCCATAGTATGATTTGGTAAGGAGTAGTCCTATCGGAATGACTTCGCTATAACACGAAGTATAACACTATAATAGAGACACGAAAAACCAGGAATAGCACAGAAGCGGTACAACTGACTTCAAGAAGAGATTTAGACCCATCGCCCACTAGGCAACTTTTTGTTGCCTCAGCAACTTTTTGTTGCTCCCAATCCAATTACATTGTAGTAGCCGTGGCGTGATGGTTAGTGCGATGGACTGTCATGCCGGAGGTCTATTATTTATTTAAAAGAAAAAACGGCTACTGCCTCTTGCGAGGAATTGACAAATCCTCCAAGAGTATCTCCTGTCACAGAAAAGTGCCGCTCGTTAGCCGTTCGGATTCGGCAATAAACTGTAGGTCCCCTCCATTCCTGCAGACACGCACACAGGAGTGGTTGAGAGTTGTAAGTCACTAGGCCCTAGTTATTCATGAGCTGTTGTGCCATCAAATTTATTTATTTATTTTACAATCCAATTACATTAGCTTATATGGGAGATCGCCCACACGGCAACTTTTAGTTGCGCAACTTTTTGTTGCTCGGAGTTACTCGCTGAACTTTTTTCCCGGCACCTTTTTGTTGCTTACCCTCGCCCACTAGGCAATTTCCGAGCAACTTCCAGCAACTTTTGTGAATTTTCCAATATTTTTCCAAATGAAAGGCTTTTAACCCGAAAAACAAGTTTTATTTTCACACTGAACGAATTTTGTATTGTCATTGATCCAAAATACAAGGTCAATTTAACATTTTAATTAAAAATACTGAACCCAAAAGTTGCTCGGAAATTGCCTAGTGAGTGATGGCAAGCAACTCCGAGCAACTTTTAGTTATGCGCAACAAAAAGTTGCCTAGTGGGCAATGGGCCTTAGGTATTTAACTTAATTTTCTTAATTCTTTGCAAAGATGGAATCAGAGAGTTTTCTTTTACTGACGACGGACGGCGGCGGCGACGAACAGATTCGTCGTAGGAAATGGGCTTGGAACACAAGTTTTTTGACATTGAGGTGAAAGAATGATTTTCTATGCTTGATATGTTTCGCAGCAAAGCCTTTTTCCAAAACACAAGTAGAAGCATTTTCTACCCTGTAGAAGAGCGTAGAGAACTGTAGAGTTTGGAATGTGTCATACACATACTTAATTTGTGAAGGGAAGGGGGGAAGACAGATGGACGTGAATTATAGTGACTTATTTTTCGTTGCATGATCTAGTTTTTAAGCGCTCACATTTGAGTACCTTCTCTTTTTTTTAAATTTTAATTTCGAATGCCTAACGATTGAGCTGCGATGTGGGCTAAAGAGATGTAGCTACTTGGTTCTTTCTCTAATTGTGTTTTTTTTTTGTATTCAGTACAGTTCTGTACGAGTACACAGTTTGCAGTAAACTACAATGAATAACGGCGTTTAATTAATTGCAGAAGCTCGTATTACAGAGATATGTAAATAGAACTCGGTTTTAAAAGCTAAGAATCGAAAAAGCAGCCTAGTGTTCTACAGACGCAACCAAAATCTTTGGCATGTGATCATTTCGAGGGACAAACGCCGGAGGAGCGACATTTCTCTCGAGATTCTCTTAGGTTCTATTTAAGTCCTAGTCTCCAATATTTTTTCATCCACAGAAGAGATAGCGATTATTGAAAGAAAATGGGATAGGGTGGTTCCAATCAAGGAAGATTGAAGAAGACACGACCAACAAAGTGCGGACGATATTTTACGAGTAGCCGCTATTAGAACATATTTAGAATTTATTTGAATGTAACCTTTCACCGCTTGATTGCAAGAAGATGGCTTTCGACTTAAACTATTTCCATTTCTCCAAAAGATTTGATAATGCAAAAAATCTGGGGACTCATTCCGTAAAACGATTATCACCGGACGATAACGTTTCGACGATAGTCCTACTACACGTAACCCTAAAAATGCATATCGTCTGGACGATCACGTTTTGACGATCAAATATTTGCTTCACGTAAGTCGATTATCATCAAAACGCTATCGTCAAAACGATGGCTTTTGGACGATACCTAAATAGGTATCGTTTCGCATTTATTTTCATGATTGTTTGTAACGTGTCGCCAGCAGGGATCGAACGCCGAACCTTTCGGTTAAGAAGCAAGTACCTATTCCATTGTGCCACCATCTAATGTAAATTTCTGCCGATTTCTTGGGCTTACAAACAAACCGTGCACTAAAGAACTTCGTTCTAATAACGCAAATTGTTATTATGACTTTTCAATGATGGTTTGACAATCTCTGGAAAAACGATAGACGAGGAGATAGTGTTTGAATTACGTGAAGCAAATTATTGACGATCACGTCAGCGATAATCGTTTTGATGATTATCGTTTTGAAAATTACGGAATGACCCCCCTGTTTTCAATTCCACGGGCTACGTTTTTTGAATTAATTTTTGGAACTTTTTATTTTTGAAATGCACCCAATCAAAAAAAAAAATTGAAACAAAAAGTGAAGAATTTCTTTTTTTAAGCGAAAAGCCATATTTACCGATATTTTTTTGAACTTTAACTACCTTGAGGGTTGGTTGATGCTTTAGATCCAGGAACGAAAGACTATGAACTGCCCGGTTGGTATAAATACTCATAAAAAAAACGGTACCGAAAGTGGGACATGTGCCAACCCAAGTTCCCTGGAAAACTTTAACCGACTAATTTAAAAAAACAATAGCTATCGATTGATACTTTGTCAGTGATATTTTGAGACTCCTGAAGGCTGTTTCACAATGCGACGAGAAAACGAGACGTCAGTGTGACGAGATCTCTTCGTAGTTTCTCTCTCTTAAAAGAGAATTTTAAACAGTGAAATAATACATAATCAAGCATTTCTCGTCGTCTCGTCACGTCTTAAAGTTCGAAAAATTGAAAAAAAGACGCAACGTGACGACGAGAAATACTTTATTATGTATTATTTCGTTGTTTGAAACTTGTTTTAAAGAGAGAACAACTGTGAAGAGATCTCGTCACGCTGACGTCTCGTTTTCTCGTCGCATTGTGAAACAGCATTGAAAGAAAGATTATTTGAAAGCAGCTGCCGATTCCCAAACTATATAACCTAATCTTAGCGGTTAAAAATAAAAGACTTTGTTTTTTTTTTTTGTGATTTCATGCTATGCCAATTTCATCATATTTACATAAAAAAATATTTTTATAAAAAAAAACCTTCCATTAAATTACTCCCATAATTTATTTATCAAAATTTGAATTCACGTTAAGAAAACAAAACCATTGTTAAAATTATGAAGCAAAAAAAAAATCCTGTACTCTCACAATGTTTGTTTGGTAAACTTTAACTCTTTGTTTATATTTTAGAATATCCTTCCGTATTGTCATCACCTAAAACCCATATCCTGTTCCTGTCACAAGCAATGTCTTAAATATTTTTTTTTCATATATTTTGTTTCCTTAACATTTTAATATATGGCTTGTGTCCTTGCCTTGTGCTGCTTTTTTTAACAAGAACACCATATTTTCCTTCGTTGTTTTTATTTTGTTTTTTATAATGTAGATCGGTAGACACAAAAAAGATGTCAAGTTTATATAAATTCAAAAATACAAGACAAAGTTTATAAAATGTATCTTCTTTCAAAGAAAAAAACAAAAAACTCAAATTTATTCGTTCGCCAGAATATAATGTAGGTATGTAGGTACCTACGACTGACACACATAAATTTAAAAAGAAACGAGACATAAAGATTTTAGATACTTATATATTTTTGAAGATATGCATCTTCTTTAGTTCTAGATATGATTTAAAATTCTTAAAGATTTTCTTATCAAATCTCTAGATTTTCATACTTTAGTTTTAATCAAGAAATGAACGATGAGTCCTTCAAAGCAAAACGCACGTACCCTTCCGATACACAATTTTCTTTTTATTCAATACATCCATACACTAAGGATACCATGATTGGGAACAAATTTTATTTTAATTGTTTCAGTTAGTACAGAAAAAAAGACTTACGGCCATATTATTGACTTTGTTCAAAGCTAGTTCTTCTGAAAAACTAGTTCTATAGGGATTTCGAGTTTTAAGTTTTTCAAAAACAATTAGTGATTGGATTTAGATGTGAAAATACATATGTATGGATATTTTGATTTAGATTTGTAAAAAACTTGAAACTCCAAACCCATATAAAACTAGTTTTTCCGTAAGACTAGGGCTGAGTTCCAAAATGCCTCAGATGCATTACTGCGCAAACTGTGTATCCAAAATTTTGTAGCTGCTTCGATTTAAAATATTTTTTTTTTGCGTTCCGAAACGTCAAACTTGTGCAAAGTAATATTTCTACAAAGCATCAAGTTTGCGCTCCTGATGCGTTGCTAATGAGCGTATGCAAAATTTATTGCTACCGCATCAAAACATTTTTTTTTTTACATTTAGGAACTCAGCCTAGCTTTGTAGAAAGTCAATAATATCGCCGTTATTTGTTGAACGAAGGCTGATTTTTCTATACCTGAATAAAGAACCCTTTTAGATGGGCTTAAATTTTTTGGGGACGCCATTACACTCCAGGAATTAACCATTTTGGATAAAGCGAATTGATGTGTCTCGAAAACAATGGTTTTAGCGAGAAAATTGTTGCTTTTGTTATGTTTGGGGCACTTAATTTTTTTTATTTTCTTCAATATTTTAGTATACGTATTTCTGAAGATGATGCGCAATTCAAAGTAATATACATAATGTATGTAGATGTGGGCTAGTGTCAAAACGCCCAAAATCAAATCACTGAAATCTTGAAATTTTAGACCGCCAAAAGTAGTTAAAAAAAAAAAAAGATACAGTTCTCCTAAAAAGCGTCCGGTTGTAAGAATTAGTCAATAGTCTAATCCCCAAAATCCAAATATTTATAAAAAACTAGCTGACCCGGCGAATTTCGTTCCACCTATAATTGATTAAATTTTTGAATGTTCCTTTCGAAAGTCGAGCAAGCTCCAATTGTTATCACGACTTTCCGACTTTTCGGGCCTAATTTTCCAATTTTTATATCCGTAGTGTGTGTTTATCTGGTTCAATAGGTACAAATACAACAAAAAAAATCTCCATCCAATTTGGATGATGTTCAGCCGAATTATGTCAGTACGAAGAAAAAAGAAAGAAAGTTGGAAATTTCAAGATATTTTCACGATTTTCTGACTTTGTTGGTCGAATTTTCTAATTTTCGTGCAAATTTCTCAAATTTAGGCTCCGTTGTGTGGTAATCTGGTTCAATGAAAAATCCATTAAAAAAAATCTCCATGCAATGATGTTTGTTCAAGTTTTGCGCGTACGAACACAATTTCATTTCAGAAATTTTAACATTTCAAGGTATTTTCACGATTTTCGTACTTCTTCGGTCGAATTTTCGATCAAATTTTTCAATTTTCAGTTCGGTGTGTGTGTTAATATGACTCAATACAAATCCAACAAAAAAGTCTTCAACCAAATCGGATGATGTTTAACCGAGTTATGCGCGTACGAACACAAAAAGGGATTAATTTTCATATACAGTATAGATTTCGAATTATGTATGTTGATTTTTAATAATTTTTCATTTTTGTACATTCACATAATACTACCTTAAGGCTCCCATAAAAATAAAAATACTTTTAAAATCAGCTAGAAGGCTAGGTTTATTTCAGACTTTAATACCACAGTGTGATCGTACATAGAAGCAAGTTCGTGCGACCTATTCATGCATTTTATTTTGTAAATCAATGACGACGATTTTATATATTTTTTTTTTTTCAATTTTTTTTTGGCCTTTGTTCGATTTAGTACACAGATGGTTCTGGGGTCAAATTGAAGAAAATTTAATTACTTTGAAATTGTAGCGCGAAGTTATAGTCGAAAAACTAATCCTTTGGAGTTAAAATTGCCAATATTTAAAAAAAAGCATGAAAATTTCGCGGATTTTTTGATTTTTGACCATGATGCGATTGGCGCTCGAGTTCGAAACTTGGGTTTTTCATCAGGCCAATATCATAAACGTCTCAGGAAAAAATCAGAACTACCGGATCTAACGCACACGCTGATGTATAAATATACTGGACTGTTAATTAATTTAAAAAAAATACACACAAACATTCTTAAATGACCCATATTTATATTTATTTTTTGTCAACTGGACCGAAGGCCCTCAATTGCTTCAAAAAAGGTATCACTCAAGAAAGTGTTAAGTTTCCTTTAATAACACCATAATCGAGAAGTTAAAAAACGTGTTTTTTTGTTATAAGTAAAACTCTTAGATAAAAAAAAAAAAAAAAAAAAACAGAAAAAAGAATGGAGTATTATCTTTCTGTAAGTATTTTCTTGATTTTTATTTTTTTTTCCATTTTAAAACAATTTTTCAGAAAGAATTTCTTTGTACTGTTTTTTTTTTCTAAGAATTATCCCAGTAATCATCACCCAAAATATGGGGCACGAATTAATGGTGTGAAGCATTTTATTTTTTCATTACTCACATTTGTTTTGTTCTTAAAATCAATCATTGCGAAAAATAGTTAATCAAATTAATCAAATGATGCGGGGTGTATTACGAATTAAAAGGAAATCCCTTTTTCTGAAAGAAAAACACGTAGGCAGTGTTCGTGCATCCCTCAATTCAGAAAACATCGAAGAGGACTTGGTATAGTCCTTCAAGATGGTAAAATGTATTTCTTCTGCCTCTCTCTAACTGTGAGCTGTCCATGACGCTGTCGTACAACCATTTCATGGGTGGATGGGATTTCTTATATTTAATTGTACTTTCATTTGCAGTATTTGTTTTACTTTTCTTATTGTTTTTTTTTTTTTTTTTGTATTTTTTGTTATTTATTCATTTTGGATAAGACTGACACAGCCCAGTAATGCGACACAAAGATGTAAACAGAAAGTAAAAAAAAAAAAAAAACAAAACAAAACAAAACAATAATCTTAGAAAATCGAAATCAATTCGGAAAAGTTTTTTTTTGAAGGAAACAACGGGAACTGAATCTAATAAGAGGCGTCAGTCTTACTTGTGTTTGATTTTGTATATTCTAAGATATATTCTTGTTCTGGGTTGTTTCTGCTGGAAGGCATTTCGGGATTAATTAGTGATTTAATAGTCCTTGAGAGGGCATTTGGCATTATTATTTGCGTGCGTGGAACAGTCTTATCGAAAAATCGTATTAGATTAACAAACTGCCAGGATAAATGTATAATACCTACAAAATATTTTTTTTTTGTATCGTAAATTGTCGCACGAAGCTTATGAAAATGTGCTTTGACAGGACATTTCTAAATGAGGCAATTTGATTGCTACAGCACGATGTCTTAAGGAATTAGATGATTTAAAATGAAATGTTAGATTTGTGTGAGATACGAGTATTTCAGATATACTCATAGCTGAATAATTAATGAATGCTTATATACTGGCACCATTACCATATCATTGGTAAATATAAACATTTTATCTATGGACAATAAAAAAAAAGTATAAGTTGACGTCGTTAAAGAATTTATACCCACGCAAATATTTCATCTTAAAACTTTTGGAAAAAATACATTAAATGGAAAATCGGTTATAACGAAACAACGGAATAACGAATAAATTCTCCAGTCTTGAAATTTTTTTAGAAAAAAAAGTTTTGTATTCCATTTTTAGGAATATAATATGTCTCTCAAGCAAAGCAATGTCAGCAGAACAAAGTTTTAATGATGCCAATATTAGGTGCGTAATAAGTGCAACAAAATTAAGTGCTCCAGTACTTTTGGAAAAATTTTTCGAAAACCGGTTAAAACGCATGAAAAAAAATTGGTTAGCTCTCATATTTACGTGCTCTACGAATCCTAAAAAAAATTTAAAGAAATTGTTTTTTTACAAAAAAAAAAAAAATATTTTAAAAATTTTGAAAAAAAAAATTTTGTTTACTTTTTTAGTCATAAATATACTTAAATAATTAAGATTTTCTCTAGTTAGAATTAAGTACCCCATTTTCCGAAAGATTTTTCAAGATCTGAGGCATAAAAAAAATTATTAAAATTCCCATACAAAAACAAAACCTTCTCTGCTAACTTAAATTCGAGTGTTCTCGAACAATTCAAGATTTTTTCACCCAAATCTTTTTGATTAATTAGAAGCTCATCAAACTCGAATTAAGTACTCCATTTTCCTAAAGATTTTCTAACTTTTAAAAAATATGATTTTTAAAAAAAATTTGAACTTTTTTTTTTTTAAATCCAAAAAACTTTTTTTGAAAATATTTAACAGTATTATTCACACTTGATAGGAGCTTCAAAGTAAACATTTTTATCAAAATCGGTTGAGCCGTTAACGGGAACAATGGAAAATCAAAAAAGCAGTTCTATGACAGGTACCGTAAATAACGGTTCTTTGTAAATTTTTTTTTCACCAAAATACAAAATTTAAAAAAACAAGTCGTTAGAGCCGTTTTTGAAATACTTGAAAGGACTACTCAGAGTAAAAGTTTAGATCGAAACCGGTTGAGCTGATCGATTGAAATCTCGAATTAGATTTTTTGCACGAATCAAAAACTTGCCCCATATTACCTATACCTATATTGCAAGAATAAATGAATACTCTGTGAACACATCCGCAAACAGCTGATTTTGGTACAATATGATTGTGCTTAGGAATACCATATTTTAAGATTCAATTTACGAGTGGATATGTTTAACTGAAGGCAGAGAAAGTATATGATAAATTTTATTTGATTTTATCTAAGAATAAAACAATTTTTGCATTAAATTAAATGAAAGGGCCTAAACAAGCTCGTTTTTTCGGCCATTAAGCTGCTTTGAAGTTAGAATAATGTACGAGTATGTACCAAAATCATGTTTATATTAAAATTCACTAAACTCATAGATATAATTCAGTAGGTATTCGAAAATTAAATCATAAAATTTAAAAACAAAGATTTCTTTTGAACACTATTATGTATCTCGACGTTTTTTTTTATGCTGAAAATGCTTTTCTCTAGATACTCCTCAAAGGATAACTCTTTGGTATAAATCTTTGGTCTGTGTCGGACAGGGTACCAGACAAAAATATACCATAAGTATGTTGTCACAACCATGTTAACGATATCTGAAACCATAATTTTACAAAAAGAAGAAATAATTTTTCCGAAAGGACATTACATTTAGTGTCAGTGAATTTCCTACAACATTTGATTTTGCATAAATTTATTTTTATCTATACATACAGTGCTGTGTGCAAAAATTTTTTAATAGATATATTTTTACGTTTAAAAAATTTTAATTGGATTGTTTTAGAAGTTTGGACTATATACCTAGTTTTGGGGGATCTTGTGTTAAGCGTTTGGTTAAGACCTCAAATAAAGTTTAAGCTGAGAAAACTACCACAACTTTTTGTGTAATTATTATCAGACCCATAAAAAGTCGACAGAAAAAAGGCCAAATTTCAAACGAATTTCGACGTATTAAATTCTCTTGAAAAACTTTATTTTGACGTCTTAAGCGCATATAAAAAGTTTAAGGGCCATATATGAGTTCACTGCAATTTTTTCATAAACCACCAGAAATTGTAGCTTATAAAATTTTACACAAAAAAAAAATTAAGAACTAATTATTACTACCCATAAGCGTTGAAAGAAAACGTGCGCAAAGTAGGTACAATAACTCGGTTTTTTTCTATTCCCAGAAGGAATTGTTTTAGTGAAGTTTTTGAAAAGTAAATTTTCAAACTCAAAATTAAAACAAAACAAATTTTAAAATGTTCAAACTGATTTTGGTCAAGAATTTACGTAATTAAGTTTTTTTAGTCAAATTCTAAAAACCAGGTCAAAATGTCTTCTAGTTTTGAGAAAATTGAAAATAATAAAAGTAAGTTTTCCTTTAAATCCTTTATTTTGATGATCCAGAGATCATATTTCCACTCCAACAATTTTATTTACAAACAATGTAAAAGAAGTAATTGTTGGCTCTACAAAAAGGTATAGCATGACATTGTAAGAGTTACCGTTGTTTTTTTATAATTTTTTTTTCTGTTTGGAGTCATTTTTTTTTTTTTAATTGCCCCTCCTGGGTAAACGGGGGGAATAGACCCCCTCCCACACGATTCCTTCTTGTCTCGACCCAACCTGTATCTAAGCTCTAGTGTTTTGTCACACCTTAGGTGAATCGCCCTGTATATAAAAAAATATAGGATTGTGCACTGATTAATAATACTAGACGTTTTCGAACTAAGACTTTTATATAGTCTGCTGTAGCTGTTTTTAGGAAATTTAAAAAATACAAATTTTAGGCGCCAAATAACCTTATAACTATGACAGATATGAAAAACTTGGTCATAATTAATTTTATAAGCTATTTTTTGAAAGAGCAAACAATTTTTGAGATAAACACGAAAGACCGAAAATAACGACATGTTACACCTTCCTGCCGCTAGAGCTCGCCTCCGATTCATGGGGATTTTATACACTTCTTCGTCAGGCCTCTCTTAGTACGTGTTCCAAGTTTCAAAACTGTTTGAGTTATTTCCAGGTGAAGGCATATTTTTTCCTTCGTTGACTGGACTAATATTGCCAATGAAGATTTAAACAGTTTTGCTGTCGCTATTTCTATACCGATATTTTTTGAAAACTAAAATTGCCTGGCAATGAAATGCTTATCAGCTTAAGTTAAGCTCCTATATTTTGTTGGTGATTTCCGAAGCTCGAAGGGCATAAGTTGTTGTTGCATTTAAGATGTACATAAATCGTTCAGCCTTACATCGTTTTTTTTTTATTCAATTCCCTTTGAGCTTGAACAAAAATATAAATTAAAATTAAATTTGATGGCACAACAGCTCATGAAGAACTAGGGCCTAGTGACTTACAACTCTCAACCATTCCTGTGTGCGTGTCTGCATGAATGGAGGGGACCTCCAGTTTATTGCCGAATCCGAACGGCTAATGTGAGCGGCAATTTTCTATGACAAGAGATACTCTTAGAGGTTTTGTCAATTTCTCGCAAGAGGCAGTAACCGTCTTATTTTAAAAATTATTAGGTAGCGAGGCTGGGGGTTGAACCTAGACCTCCGGCGTGACAGTCCATCGAATTAACCATCACGCCACGGCTACTACAGCTTGAAAAAAGGGACGGCTAATGTCAGTTTTTGTTATGACATCCTACCATTTTTTTTAGAAAACTCTTAATACGTAAATACATAAAGTTCTCCACCGAAATTTTAAAAAAGACCTGAAGCCCACTTAGGATTAGAAAATTTTAATCTAAAAAGGTCTTGTTTTATTTTCGTGAGGTTAAAACTGATTTAAAAAAAAAATAATGAAACCGATGACAATTTTTTTTGCACATTTATGTAGATTTTTTTTGCTTTATCATAATCTCTCTTCCTGAGAATATTTTATTTTATTTATTTAGAAAATTCAAAAACATTTATCAATTTCTGGATTTTAGAAATTTATTGAAAATATATCTTATAATATTTCCCTTTATACATATGTATGTACATAAATGTAAGTATATAATTTTCTTGAATTCATCGATATATACGTTGAATATAAGGTCAGTCTTTAATACATATACAAATTTAGATATCAAGTTATTCTTTTGGTATGGTGTATGGAAAAAAAAACATGAAGATTGCTTCGAGCTGGCTGTGTTTGTCCAAGGTGTTCACTATTCACCCATTAGACCCCCCTCTACCGATAAAATGAAAAACGATTTTAATATAAATATTTTCATTTTATACACATATTTCTGTGTTTGGTATGCACTGAACACATTGTATATAAAATGGATTATGTCCGGTGAATTTGCAAAGAAAACAAACACCTATAAGCTTTCTATAATACATATATGAACATTTATGTACATATATTTCGGTCTTGGTTTAAGGACACTAAGTCTTGTCATGTGTTTTATTATTAAAACTGTACATTATCCTTGTTTGGAAAATATACATATGTATATACTTACACACAAAATATTGGAGAAAAGGATTCAGTTTTGAGAGATTAAACATTTTACATGCATACTTTGTATTTTCTATCCTTTTTGTATATATCCCTGAATTGTGTGTGTCACCTTTTATATGGAAGGACTATCAAAACGAAAATCGCAATTTAATTCATGGACATGGATGGAAGGACTTAAATCAACCTATCAGAGATACATATACGTAGGATAGATAGACAATATAGAGATGATAAGGATACAGAGATGACCAGGACCATCAGGTGGGCAAACTAGAGGATATACGAGCGAAAAAAAAAAATATTGGTAGGTACGTAGATAGAGAGAGTGTTCCTGGTTAGAGCTGTATGTACACAAAAGGGTAATGCAATTTCAGCATCGAAATCCCGAAGTGATCTTTATTTCATATGGAACATTGTGTTCTTTTGGAAGATAAAGTTTTTTTTTTTTTTTGGATTTCGAAATTGCAGAAACATAAAATATACGACTGGATCACACAAACTTGCTCTTATGGTTCAAAACCGTAATATGGCTTGCATATATGCATTGCAAATGTATGGTTACGATCGAATAACGTTATGATGATAAAGCATTTGAGAGGAAGCGTAAAACAAGTCAAAAATAATTTTTGTTGATTTTTTTATAATTTTTAAATGGAATGTTATTGAAATTACTATGGAGTACCATATTAAAATTTATTTTATTCAAATCAGTCAAGCTATTAACGAGATATACAGCAGTAACCCAAAAATAAACTCATATATGTACATATGTACCTATGGGACATTCGCAATAAAAAGTATGCCACCTAAATGTTCAATAATTGGTCATAAAAGTTGAATTATTTACAGAAATTGCTAAGAGCTTGGAAAATTTGTAATCGATGGTAACATTTTTCAAGGTCATTCGCAATTTTAAGCATCTCATCTTTGGGATACTCGAACTACTTGAAAGGTAAATCAATTCTAATTATTCAGAAATTGAATAAATTAATGAATAATTTAGGGTGTTATTGTACTGCAACCTTAAGATCTATTGTGCCCCCCAATCTAGAGCTGTATGATGAGATTGCTCATTTACAGTTCAACCTCCAAATTAGAATCCTTAAGGAACTTTAGTAGAGCTGTGCCAATCGTTCATTTTCAAAGATCGAATCAATCAATGATCGATTGCTTCAAAGATTCGATCTTTTCAATCAATCATTATGGTCAAAGATTAAATCGTTCACTATGTCAATCAGATTAATTCGGTATTTGTAATTGTGATCCGTAGCTTCCACCAATTGATCCCAATTCCAATCGTTCAAATGAACGATATAAGTACGTTTCGGTCATTCTAGTCATTCTCAATCAAATCATTTTACATGGCGAACACGATTATTTTGGCAGGTGTCAAATGTGCCAAAATTTTTGTACGTCGGATCGAAAAACGGAGTACGCCAATCGATTTAGGATGTGGATATTATCTATTGTCACGGCCGACGCTCTGGTTCCACTGGAACACGATTACTTTGACAGGTTTCAATGTGATTGAGGATGAGTGGAATAAACGAAACATAGTCTGCATTTACATTGTTCAACTTTTCCAATTCCGATCACTTGTTCGTGGGAGAGCGGGGTAAGAAGTGAGGGGGATGGAATAAATCGGTTGTTCCGCAAAACTCATCCGATTTTTCCAGCCTATTTTAGTTCTCTTTCACCTCCTTTCCGGGTCACGAAGACCGAATCAATCACGATTGACACAGCTCTAAACTTTAGTCTTTGGGGTACTTGCTCTCTTCTATCTGGTGATGCCCCAGGTATCTATGTCTTTCGTGCATAAGTGCATCGCAGTAACCTAATAGATAGTCCGGCGTCTCCTCATGGGCGTTGCAGAATCTGCAAGTGACACTGCTTACTAGGCCAAGAATACTGAGCTGAGCTGTCTTCTTAGCTTGCAGTGGCCAGCGTAAAAGTCACGTTATTATGCGAAACTTATTTCTACTTAAGCTTAATGCAGGATAGGAATCGTTTCTGGTTGGAGTTACCAATAAAGAGCTTCGCCTGCATCAGCTTTGGGAGTTCTTTCCAGATTTCTTCTGTTTTGATATTATTTTTGATCAGGTTTTTCTTTTTTCCTATTCCGCAGTAGGGTTTTGGCCCTGTTAGGAGCGTTGTTGCTCCTAGTTTTGCTAAGGAGTCTGCCTCTTTATATGCCTTGAGAAGTAAGATTTTCTAGTAATTCATCCACTACAAAACTCCACAGCAAGAGTGATAATACTAGTACCCCTCCCTGCGGAGCCTCTTGTTGTGATGACCTTCTGGACGTTTTGTCCTGCGTATCCTTCCGCTATTCTTGTGCCTCAAGCTGGCCATACACGATAGAGCCAAATGGCTCACCCGAGCCAAATTACATCATGTGAATGAGTTCGGCCGAGCCATTTGGACTTTCAGCAGGTTATAAATCCACTAGTCGAATTGGCACCGTGCCATTTGGCTCGATCGTGAATGGCCGGCTTAACATTTAATTTATCCATCTGATTATGGTGATGGGTACGCTCTTCCTTACGAGAGCTTTGTTTACAGCTTCATGAGAGGTCTTATCAAATGCCCCTACAATTTCTAAGAAGGCACATAAGGCCGTTTCTTTCATAAATTGGTTAGCTATATATTTTTTTGTGAAGAATTTTCCAAAAAAAATGTATGGTCAAGGTCAATAACCTTAATTTTTTTTAATTCATAAAAAAAATCTACATATAGCTGCCCAATTTATAAAACTACCCTACCTGATCTTTTATAAGGATTAAGTAACCTTTTAGATGGTATATCCTGTTTCGAATGTCCCACAAATGAGGTGCTAAAAAAATTATGACCTTGAAAAAACTTTAACCATATGGATTACAAATTTTCTAAGCCCGACGAATTTCTGAAAATAGTTGACCTTTTATAACAAATTACTGAACTTTTAGGTGGCGTAAGGTGGTGGGATCCCACAACCCCTATTTTCGGAATTTGATTTTATGTGGCGAAAATTTGAAACACAGAATTTTTGAACTTGGTATGGCGAAAATTATTTTTTTTGTACTTCACCGAATTTTGAAAAAAGAATTTTGATCCATTTACAAAACTTTATCCTCAATCCTTTGTCTGTAATCTTTATCGTAATTTTAAGGTTATATTATTTAAACCTCGACATTACATTTTTTTGAACCGAAACCAATACTTGCCCTATAGATGAAGTATAAAACAAAAGGAATGTTAAAATGAAGCTTCGTTGACATGTTCATTCCTTAATAAACTCCAACTCGACTTTGTTTTAAAGGTAAAATGACAAAATAATGCCCTTTACACTTTGTAAAAACCTTCTCTTCTACTGCTAAGCATCTGATGGTTTTTAGGTTTACTATAAATGTATAGATCTTTGTGGAAATTTTTATGCAGGACATGTCTGTAAGTGTATAGTTCTTTAAGGGATAAACCATATTTTAACCTTTAAAGCACATATGTATCTATTTAAGGGAAACTTTTCCATTCAATCTCGATGAAATGTGATACTTGGGGATTGAACAATAAAAAGTACATAAGAAACATTTCGTGCAGTAGTTCCTGTATATCCATTCAGTGTTAATTTAAAATGATTTCAATTTAACAAAATCGACAGGGACAATTTGGAATTTTTCTCTCAAGTAAATTGTCAAGAAAATTTCTTGAGTAAAATTTTGGGAAATTGAAGTTTGGTTAATTTTGCGAAATTTAAGAAAAAAAAAAAATAATATTGCGAAATGTACAACATTTTGTTTAATTCTGGCGTCTATTTTCAGCCGATTCTAGAGAGAAAGTGTTTGAAGTGATACCATATTCAAAAAAAATGATAAAAAAAATTTTAAACTTCAAAATAAATAAAAAATCGTTTAAAGAAAAAAATTGTTTTATTTTTTTTTTGGTAATTTATCACCAAAAAATGCTGTAATAAATAATGTCTTGATTACCCTTCGTACTTTACTTGACTTGAAGCGAAACTGCAGGCTTCTTACGATCCAGCCATGTATTTTCTTTTTATGTTCGTTGTGATACAACGCCTGTTTTTATGTGTTAAATTTAAGTCTAAAGCGAGAAACAAATTGAAACAGCAACATCACCGTCAACAGCAACAGCGGCCGCCATTAATTTAGAACCAACGTATTTCAATTGTGCAACACAGATAAGAACAGCAACAGCAACGTCAACGGCGCCGTTAGGCCTAAGTCCTAAATTTGCTGTTGCTGGTGTGGTACCACGAAGAAAATGCTTTGATTTGAAACGTCAAACAGATACAAATGTAGGTGCTGGTGCTGCGTGGCAATGTGTTTGAGAAATTTTTGCTAGCCAGCGTGCTGTTTGCTGTTGACGGTGCTGGTGCTGTTGCTGGTTTAATCTGTTTCACGCATGAGTTAAACCAGAGTTACATATGGTTAATCCTGCAAATTATTGAACCCAATTTATTCGTTATCGAAATCCAAATGCCGTCTTAAGAAAATTCTTCTAATCGTGAATCGATTTCGATAATTTATTGAGTTGGGAAACTCGGAATCTAATTCAAATAAAACTAAATTTATTCAGCTGCTAACTCAAGTTTAAACCCTAGATGCTGGAACGATTTCTCTATACCTACGGAAAAACTGCGAATTTACAGTTACATTTAGAGTAACATTCATATACAGAAAAACCAGGATAAGTACCTCACCATAAATGCCTCGTTTTGAGAGGCACTTATGCGGGTTGTGCAGTTATAAAAAAAAAACCGCTTAAGTGCGCATAAGTACTTATCCCTATATTTACAAAAATAAAAAAAAATGACAATAAAAAAACGTTGTAATGTTATTTCTTATTTTTTAATAACATAAAAATAAGAAATAACATTACATCAACTGACTAGTATCGGTAACTTTTTAAAAAGAAAGCGCTAGATGAAAACAAGCTTTTGTCTTTTTCTGTTGATTTCAATTGTGTACTTAAAAGAATTTTTTTTCAAGTAAATTTCAATTAAAATATTCAAAATAAAAGCGGGGAAGGCAGTAAAGCGAAAGGCACTTTTTAGATGAGTTTTATACGAAAAAATCCTCGAAATTTTAGTTCTAAAAAATAAAAGGTACTTAAACGGGTTAGGCACTTATGCGATAGGCACTTATCCGGGTTTCACTGTATTACAACTGGGATTTCATTATGAATACCGAATCCAACGTTTGACCAAAGTCGAATGAACAAATTAGCGAATTTTCGCTAATTTTACCCTTAGTAAACTGTGTGGACTTTGACTCTTACTGAATTAAAGAAAACAAGTCCAATTCAAGAGAAATCGAGGTACGAGTCCTTTAGGAATACTCACTTACCTACTGAGAATTGCATATGTGTTGACATAAAAATATAGCAAACCACCTCACCTGTAAAGAAAAAAAAATAATTTTAAGTATTTTCGAAATATTAAAATATGTAAAAAATTTTAAATGGAATTTTGGTTTTTAAAATGGCAACACTGATCCAACTGATGAAAAAATTTAATTAATAGCTGACAGATAATTTATGAACAACTAATTTCTAGCCTCGAATAAATGACCGGGATGCATCAGGCTCTTCGAAACAGGGAAGGCAACCTAGTCACCGAAGCACAGGGAATGGTTAATGTGTTTAAGCAGCATTTCTAGCAGCTGCTAAACAGAAATCATGTGGAGCGAGTGATAGGGCAAGCACTCTTACCAATGGAGACCCAGTTTCACCACCCAGTAAAGAAGTTAAGCTATAGAAAAGCTTTAGAACAACAAAGCCGCGGGCTCCGCTGGACTACCAGCCAAGCTCTTCAAGTAAAGAGGAGATGTTTTGATAGGGCGCATGCATCAAACCATCAACCAGGTATGGGTTGAAGGAAGTATGCCCGATGGCACGATCAGCTCCATATGCCCCATCTACTTCGGTTTAGCGAAACAAATGGGTTCAAAACTCCTCACACGTAAGACGAAGTGCACGCTCTACAGAACCCTTATATTGCCAGTCCTGTTTTACGGCGGCACCGAGTGCTGGACGATAATCAAAAAGGGAGAGCTGATACTTGGTTCTTTCGAAAGGAAAAATCTTCAACGGATATTTGGTCCTGTGTGCGAGGAGGGCGAATGGAGGAGAAGATTCAACCGCGAACTTTATGAGCTATACCAAGATGTGGATGTAGTCCAAAAAGCTTAAACACGCAGACTGCATTGGCTCGGACACATCGAACGAATGGACAATAATGCTCCAACCAAGAGAATCTTCGAATCCCAGCCCCCAGGTTCGAGACGACCGACAATGAAGACGGAACCTACGGTGTAAAGACCAAGCTATCGCGGATGCTAGAGCGCTTGGTCTGGATGACTGGAAGCAACGTGCCCCGGATCGAGGAGGATGAAAAGCTGACGTGTCTCAGGCTGGGACCCTCCACTGGTCGGGAGCCCGTTAAGTATAAGTAAGTAGATAATTAAGAATAGATGACTTACGGAATACTGCTTTAAATATGAAATTATTGAAAAAATTGAGCTGCACGAAAAAAGATTGAAAATTGTTTTCCATTTTTCTTGTTAAAGGTAATTAATTTAACATTTCAAAGGTCTAATCCAAAGCATCCTCCTATTTTTGGCTACACCTAGAAAATATATTTTTACATGCTGTTAAGTTTTACTTTTTCCTCAGCGTAAACTGTCACATAAGCTCTTATGTTGAACTTAAATACTTAAGTTTCGTTTCAGAAAAGGGGGCCTAAGTCTCCTCAACGTCAGATACAAAATCCTGTCATATATATGCTGTGTGATCGCCTAAAACCTTTTGTCAACGATCTGATCGGCTCCTATCAGTATGGTTTAAGGCCCGGCAAATCAACAGTCTACCAAATGTTCACACTACGACAGATTTTGGAAAAACCCAGGAGTTTCAAATCGATAAAGGCCGTAGATAATGACGAGCTGTGCAGAATGACGATGGAGAAATCTATCTGATCCGTCAAAGTCGGTACCACCGAACCTTTTGATGTCGAGAAAGGTTTGAGGTAAAGGCACTTGAGTAGTAAAGCCTTCTCTCAAAGAACCAAGGAGACTTTATATAAGACCCTAATAATCCCGGTCCTGCTGTATGAGGCAGAAGCGTGGGCCCTGATAAAAACGGATGAGAATCTGCTTGGGTGCTTTGAAAGGAAGATTCTTCGGGTGATTTTCGGTCTAGTCTGTATCGATGGAGTATGGAGGAGAAGATTTAACAACGAGCTTTACGGGCTTTACAGAGACGCCGACCTGGTCAAGAAGCTTAAAATACAGCGGCTAAGATGGCTGGGACACGTGGAGCGTATGGACACCATCGCACCAGCCCGACGAGTCTTCGAATCTACCCCTGACGGTCTGCGCAGCAGAGGAAGACCCCACCTTAGATGGCGCACACAAGTGGAGAACGACCTCAACCAACTTGGAGTGCGTAACTGAAGGCAGCTAGCTAGGGACCGAGCTGTCTGGAGGTGCTTGTCGGTTGAGGTCGTAGTCCATCCTGGGCTGTGAGCGCCTTCTAAAGTAAGTAAGTAAAGTAACCCTAAAACCAAAACACAAATATTTATACTCTTTTACGCGTTGTATATTATTTCTTATGTTTCTGCGTGATCTCTTCTTTTGGTCATAAAACTTAACCTTACATACCTATTTTGCCTGAGATAAGGAACAGAAAATAGAGCGATAGTAAAGTGAAATTAATTCTCGGATCACGTATTTGTGTTATCTTAATATCTTTTTGCAATTTTTTTGGTCTTTGGCATCATACCGTGCGTTGGTTGGTCGTTGAGAAAAATTCACCCTCCTCATCAGAGTCATCTCGTTTACCCTCATATTCGGGAATACATTGCATATATAGTAATGTCCTATTTCTACAAGAAAAAAAAAACACCCTCAGTTAATTCCCTGTCAAGGAACAAAAAAGGAAACGACGAACGACGAACACAGTTTTGTGCGTTCTGAACCCTCTACATTATTAAAGAATTGCAAAATTTATTGGTCCTTTGGGGCGGAACCATAATAATAATAACGGTATATCTACCTATACCTTCAGTAGGTTTATTACAATTACAACGCTGTTTCGATTTTTGCAGCACTATCATATTATGCTGTGTTGTAACAATTTCATTACAATCCAGGGTTATTTTGCAAAAGAAGTTAATATGAGTCTTGGTCAAATTGCCAACAAAATAATTGAGATATTTGTATCTTTTACGAATATTTATGTATCTATGTATCTCAAGGATTTGCAGGATTATTTTTATTGTTTTTCTTTGCGCAAAATGAATAGCAAAAAATTATTGCATAATTTGATGGACAGTTTTGTGGTGGGGATTCTTTGTTTTCACATTAGCCTGGTCGGCTGGATCGCAAGAATTGGCTCTTTTGGTTCGACGATATAACATGGCTCAACATTAATATGAATATGCTAATGGTTTCAAAGCTTTGGGAAAGTATTAAAACTTGCTCCATAGACGATTTTAAAGAAAAAAAAAATGATTTGTCGTTTTTTCATAGATTGGTCCTAATTTTTCGGTGGTTTTTGTATAATAAGAGACCGACATTCCTTGGACCAAATACTTACTAAAAAGATTTTCGCCATGAAAAAAAACCGTTGTATGGTAATTACCGTTATTTTAAGAGGTATAAAGACATTTCAAATGCTGTTCTAAAGGTTATCACTTAAAATCGAAGCCCATTTCCGTTGGGCGCCATCATGAATCATAGGCAAATAATTTGTTGCTATTGAATAAACAATCATTTGCAACAAAATACTAAAACTGCATAGGAACAAAATCTATTTGGAAATATTAATTTCTTACAATTTGGCCAAGACTTGGAACGATTGATGTTTTTCGACAAACACGGTAGGTATACCCTTATTTCTAAGAGATGATACCTGAAATCATTCAAAAAAAAAAAAAAAATATTGTTGTAGGGGAAATATTTCTGTAAAATTGACTTTAAATGGAAACAAAATTATCTAAGCACATACAATAAAGCGATATAGCTTTTTTGGAAGCTTATATCCCACCAAAAACATTTCATGTAAAAAAAGGTCGCCAAGACTCACATGCACATAACGCTTTCGCTGTGAAAAAGTTATGAGATCTCATGAAGAGCCAAGCCCATAACTCTACAAGGCCTAACTTTACAAGACCTAACTCTACCAACCCTACATCGTGGTCAAAAAGTATGGCTTGGCCGTTTCGCAGCCGAAACACAGACACTTCCATAGATTTTCGGTAAAATTAAGTCTGTCATGCTACGGTTTTATGAAACGGCCAAGCCTTTTTTTACATGAAATGTTTTTGGTGGGATTTCATTTCTTTTTGTAGGATCAATTATTATCCATAAGAAAAACCCCTAAACCTCCCTTAAATACTTCACGGTGGGATTCTGATTCCAATGAAACTACTTCCCAATTAATATTGTAGCAATAGGCCTTATAACTCGGAATAAAGTAACTACCTACATACCTAACCTTTATATTGAGCTAAGTATCTTAGCAAAGACCAGAAATATGAAAATAATATACCTATGTACCTTAATACGCATTTATTTAGAAACTATATAAGTAAAAGTAACGCGTATATTTTTATCTTCGCAAAAATTAAGGTAATAAGGTACTTAAACCTTAAAAAAAATGATCCGTCAATGTAAAATCTCTTTATTTATTTTGACCGAAACGAAAAATGAAAGTTCATTATTTTTTCCTATCGCACACCCCTGAATATATAAGTACATATACATACATAAAATTCCAAGGATACGTCATACTGAACGAGACGACAGTTCACCGATCGTGGTGAAAATCATACAATATAGGTATAAACAACCCTTATTTCAAGCAAAGCCATATTTTTTTTGTGTTCGTGAATATAAAATAAAAAAAAACAACCCTCACATCAATTATAGGCGGGGTTTGCATTGCATTGTTGTGTGTGATTGTGAAAATTGTTGTTGTTTTTGAGGTTTTATTATGAACCTCCACTTTTGGGGTGTTGGAGGTTGAAAGTTACAGATTTCTTAATTTTTTTGTTGTTTGTATGTAAATCCTAGTCTACATTCCAAATTTCAGCTTTCTAGCACTTCGGGAAGTACCCTTTAGGTTTTGATGAGTGAGTGAGTGGTCAGTGACAAAATCGACGTTTTTTGGGTATTAATAACATCCAAACTATAAAAGCTAGAAATATGAAATTTGGTGTGTTTTATAAGGCCGCGGACTACATCTAATCCTGAAAATTTGAGCTCTCTAGCTCTATCTATACCGAAGCTATGAGGGCTTGAAAATACGACGAAACGTTTCGAGAAAATATATAGGTAGTGCTAACCGCTCGTCTTGGCGGGCGCACTACCGTGCGCCTAGATTACATCCTTTTTTGTTCTTAATATCAAGCTGTTTACATGAATCGTGAAACAAAATTTCAAAATGAGTTTAAAAAAAAAAAATACTAAATTTTTTAAGTTGATTTTTTTTTCCAAATTTTACATATTCAATGCTCCTTTGCATTTCGTAGTCAAATACTGAAGACCAGATGTAAAACTTTCTTAGGTAAGTAGATAGAAATGGTTGACCCGAGTAAAAACTAGCTGGGAGAACCAATTAGCGCTGAAGTGTGCCATTTTTATACCATAACTCGCGTGACCTAGTGAAAAATGAATTTTAAGAGCAATTTGCAGGACAAAATGCCAGGCTAGGCAATTTTTCCGCTGCAGTAATCTATTGCTACTTGCTCGAGATCTCAGGACTAAGCAAACGGTACGGACTTAGAACCATTTCGTTACGTTGAGAAAGGAGATCAGGTCTCTGATCTTCAGTTCGGAAAGATTGTTGAGGTCATTGAAAAATGTTTTTCCAAATGAATGTGATCTGGTTTTGGCCAATGCAGGACACCTGCAGAGGAAATAAATGATTGTTTCCTTTTTCCTATTCCTGCTGGCCCTCAAAGCTGCAACAGTTAGTTATTATGACAAATGTCTAGTCTCGCCGCATGTTCTCCGATTGGCCAGTGTCCGGAAAAAGTTGCAACGACCTTGGCTATGTCTCGGCTTGGCCTAACTATCAAATCGGTTGTTAGAAAATATGCGCGAAAAATATGCATTTATTATAAAAAATATGCTCAAAAACGCTTAAGGCGGCCGTCGCGTCGGGCATGAACGGTCTCTGTGGTGCCAAATCTAGCTGTTCTTTGAACCTTCTTAAGCTTATCGATGTTGTACGCTTTGTTAAGTGCCTGCCACCACACGATTAAGCCATACGTGATGATTGGTCGTACATCCGTCGTACCATGACTGTGTACGTCTACCGGTATCATCTTCGACTGGATATCTAACTTTTTACCAAATGTCATACTAAAGGCATAGAAAGCTATGCAGGTGGCCTTCTTTACTCATTTTTCAGTATTTAATTTCCAGTTTAATTTAGGTTCCAGAACAATGCCTAAATATTTCGCACTAGAAGACAAAGAAAGATTTTTACAGTTGAGTCGGGGTAGAGTGAAGGGGGTTATTTCAGTTCGGTCTTACTTCGGTTAAAACCTAGTCCACAGGCCCAGTTAATAACCTTACTAAGTTCTCATTGATCACGGGCAGGAACTTTCCTGACTTCAATACTACCTAATCATTCGCATATGCTACCGCATTCACCCCCACATCTCTCCAACTTCCCGATAATTTTATTCATGACTAAAAGCCATAGAAGAGGGGATAGAACACCACCTTGAGGTGTTCCGTGTTCCCCTACTGATGTGTTTAATCGAACTTGCATTACTTAACGTAGCTTAAATCTGTCTTTCCCTTAGGAATAGCATGGATATTATATGGGTGAGACTTTTGGGTCGAAGATCTTTCGCAGATCCATGACCTGCATCTACCTATTTTGGGAATGAAAACTACCCGAACCATGTCTCCACGACTCAGGTACATCCTTTAAATTCATCACCAGCCAGGGAACTGCTCTATATTAATCTTTGTAACATAGTTGGCAGTATGTCCTCTAGACCTGTGGTCCGATTCTGGTTCTTTAATAAAGTGAAACGAAAACCTTTTCAACATTAATTCCGATTCTCGTTCTGTGAAAATGTGAAACCAAACAAAAAAAACTTTTATAATGAATAATTTCTTTTCACGCCGCGCCCCGCACCGACAATTCTCGTGAATGTTCAATATGAAAGGGTGAATACAAAACAAGTAATGAGAAATCAAACCTTGTTTTCATCTCTGTCCAATCCATAGAGAAAAAATGTTTCTCTTTCAACCGTTTCTCTTTACTCTTCAAAATTGAGAGAATCGGACTGACTGCGAATGTGTAAACGATTTTTTCGATTCACTTTTTCACAGATCCAGAATCGGCCTCCTGGAGACTTATAAGGGGAGAACGAACTAATTTCCCAGGCAATACTTTCTTTCGGTTTTTTTTTTTAGTTTTTGGGAAAATAAAACATAGATCAAAAAAAGGTTCAATTTTGAATGGTAATGTTTGGGGTCATAACCATAACAAAATAAACAAGTTTTGGAAGAAAAAGCTAAACATAACAAAACAAAAAAGTTTAAAAAAAAAAACTTGCTTTTTTTTGTTTTTTAATTTCAAGATTTGAGTAAGAATTGACAAAAGCAGTGAATATTTAAAGAAAACAGTGCACTTGTTAGAATTACGCAAAATTTTGAAAAAAAAAATCAACTTGAACGTTTTAATTTTGTTGTATTTTATTTGGGCTTTTTTTGATCATTAAAGTTTTAAAGCAATTAAAAGACTAATCCATTAATTTTCCCGACGTTTCGTTTGGTTTTTTGCCAACATCTTCAGGGGTGTTTAATTTATTAGACCTTCAATACATTTTACAAATTACATTTTTTTTTGAACAGGGTTGTGTTAATTTAACTGTTTACTTACTTTTGTCGTCAAGTTACATTGTATTTTTGATAATAAATAAATAATTTAACATGTATATTGCACTATGGATTTAAGACGGAAAACTGATAAATATTTAATAAATTATTTGAAAAACTAGACAAAACAGAAAATTAGAACTATATATCACAGACTATGTTTATTTTATCACAGTATTATAACTCGAGCTGATGTTGTCTTTGTCCTCTTTTTTCAAAAACTGTACTGTTGAAATTTAATTTCTTAAATACTATTCATTTAAGCAACTCGATAAAAAAAAACAACAAATAAAAGAATGAAATGTTATCTTTGCAAAAAAAAAAAAAAAAACTGTATATCACCTCGAATTTGTACTGTACAATTTTTTAAATATTTTTTTCTTCATTTTAAGTAAATTTTTGAAAAATTATTGAAAATTAAAGTTCTAGAAAATAAAATTTGCAGTAAATTTGTGTATACATTGAATTTTTAGTCTAAGTTTAATTTTAGTCTTAACGAGTGAGTTCTTTAATAAAAAATAATTTGCCTACAATTCAACATGGTACGCAACGCCAACGAACCAGAATCTCAAAAATTATATAATCTAGACTTAGGACCCCCCAAACGATTGGACTCTTAGTGTTTTTTATTTCAAACTTTTTCTTGTACATTGTGTTGTGACTGAAGTATTATGTTTATTGTAAAATCTAATTGAAAATCGATTTTTTAATTAATCTCAAAATTTGCTTTAATAGTACCTACTATAGTAAAATTAATAAAAAAGGACGAACAAAAAGAAAATACACAACATCAAGTTCAGGGAAACATGGAACGGATAGATGGGGAGGGATTGAATATTATTATTTTAATTTTTTTGTATTTCTTGCATCAAGAAAACAAAATTTCATATTATAATCAAACACGTCAGCCAGTCAGTCAGTCAGTGTGTTTATAAGGATAAAATTGTGAAAAGAAAAAAAAATATATTAAAAAAAATGTTTTACTTTACACTTTTCCCCCAGAGCGCGTCATTTTTATATTTCATCAACTTTATATTTTTTTTTTTTCTGTTGTATCCATGTTAAGGGAGAAATTTTATATATACGTAGGATATAGCATTTCCGCAAATATTTTTCATGACTTCCTGCGAATTCAGTTTTACTTGCACTCAGGTGCAAATTTAAACACATAATTTGATAATTTTAACTAGAGTAATATCCAAGCCATATTAAATTTGTGTTATAAAAAAAAATGAGATAACACGAACTGCATCCTTTTAGCTGTCAAATTAAATGTCACTATATTTCGTCCAACAAAGATTGTCAGTACAGGGAAGATAGGACGTTTGGTTGCGGCGTAGTGCATAATACCGAAAACAGATGTGCAGCTTTTTCCCATGCAGTCGATCACATATAAAAGCTGTTCTCGCGATGCCTTAGGCCAGGCGCGCACATGCAACTAAACTGTTTGGTTTCGATTTTGAGCACAATGGGCTTATATGGGAGTGCGCGCCGGTTTATGTGCGCGGACTCTCATATAATCCTATAGTACTCAAAATCGAAACCAAACTGTTTATTTGCATGTGCGCGCCTAGCCTTAGTGTGCATAATCCTTTTTTTTGATCCGAAAAGCTTTAAAAAAGCAGTAATTCTGTAAGCTCTTGCACATGAACTATAGGAAAAGGAGTAGTTGATGTGAGTAATCTTAGCAATGGTAACTCTAATTTTGTGTCACATAGTCACTGTTGCCAGTTAAAAACTAAACCTGCCATATAGAAAAACAGCATTAAAATACTTACCTATATCAACAATTTTACGTGCGGTCAAAGGCAACTTTTTCATGAATATCTCCCGGTTACTTTTATGAAGAAAAATGACAAGACATAATTTGGTAGCATAGAAAGATGGTGGGACTTTTATTCATAAAGACAACCGGTGCTTAAATAATCCGAATTCGAACTTTTGATCAATGATCATTGAAATATTAGAAGATATTTTATGTTGAAGGTTCGACCAAAATTAAAGCTTTTTCGAACAGAATAATTATATTCAAGTCTTAAGCTTTATTTTATCATTAAAATTTTTCACCAGTTTTCCCTTTCAAGCGCATCAAAACTTTCAGACATTGGCGGTTTAGTTTGAACTTGAGTGTTCAATGTTCTCATAGATAAATATGAATTTTTAAAACTATACTACGTTCATCGTCTTATAGAAGGAATATTGCCTTATACAAAAACCAATCTAAACCTTCGCTTTAATATACAAAAATGAATAACACCAATTTGTGTGGCGGAATAATATAAACGAATGCTGCTGTGGAGGCCATTTTGCAACACAGTTTCAGTACCTATTTTCTATGCGTAATACGGATTGTTGAAATGTGATGTCAAATGTGATGTGGTGGTGCTAAGCTAGGATAAATCGTTTTAAAAGGGTACGAAAGAATGTGGAATAATTGATGTGCTCAGGGAATGAATAAAAAAAAATAAAAGATGGATTAGTATATTGTTTTTTTTTTTTTTTTTTTTGTATGTGAGTTATGCAGGCAAGGGGTTGTGTACTTAAATTTGTGTGATTTAAGAGAAAGAACAAAAAGGACGCTTAAGGGATTTTGGCTTGAAATAGCTATATTGTTATTCATTTGTGGGAAGTGTTGCAAAGAAGTTTAAGAAATGCGAATTTAAAAACGTGTACGTGTACCTAATGGGAGTATTTAAAAGTTTTATTTTAATTTGATTGAGCGCTCTTAAATCATTAAATTAAAAAAAAAAAATTAATGTGTCACATCTCACATAAACTGAAAGAAATAAAAGGGAACACTTTGATAGAACTTTAAAGATTTAACCCTTGGCTCAGGAAAATTAATTCGCCAATTTCGGCCGATTAACTGAGATTCAACGATAGTTCAAGGTTCAATGATAATCAATTACTTGCCTGAACCATCGTTGAACTTCAGTTAATCCGCCAAAATCGGCGAGTTCGAACCATGGGTTCGTTAAATATTAAACTACGTTTGTACAACTGGCGCTAACTCTTTAAGACTCGCTTTCTAATACGAAGTAGCAGCTTATTTTGTTAGTCGAATGGTAGAAATAAAAAGTGAGATGAAGAATAAATGAACACTAGGATCTCCCAAGAAAATAGAGCTAAGGCCATCACCATTATAAATTGATTAAGCCGGGTATGTATGAAAGTATATTCTTTCTGCTTCTATACTATAACAGAATTATGAACTCATAAATGGGCACTTTTCTGCAAGAAGATTATTCAGTAAAGGTACGCCGCAAGGCAGTGTTCTTTCTCCCTTTCTTTTGAACTTGATAGTGAATAAGATACTAATAAGTCTGAAAGCGAAGAGCTACAAGGTGATTGCCTATTTGGAAGACGTTCCTTTACTGGCTGAACAGAATAGAATGACGGAACTGAAGCCGCAGACGGAACTGGAAGAGCTGTCAAAAAGTGTCGTACGTTATTTTTTTTACATGTCCACAATGGAGCTGTACAGCTTTGAAAGTATTTTAAAGAAAAACAAACGAATATTCTTGTGTACAAGCTCAGAGTTTTTTTTAATAAATAATTTTTTTCGCAATACAAATAACCACAATATTTTTTTCCGACCCAAAAAGTTGTTTTTTTTCTTCATACAAATTGAAACGTCAAAAGTGCCGTACGTCAAAAGTTAAAAGTTGGTGAACTCTTCCGTCTGTGTCTGCAGTTCCGTATGCGTCTACGTTCCGTTGTGTTCGCAACATTGAATTTGCGTGTATTTAATATTTTGACAGCTATTCCGGCTCCGTCTCCGGTTCCGTTTGCGTCACCATTCTGTTCAGCCAGTTAGCTGTATCGGGAAAGTACCCTAATACGATGAAAGAAAATCCTACAAAACACTTTAAATTTGCTAATTAACTGGACAGATCAGTGTGGACTGGGTTTCAACCATCATAAGACCGATCTTGTTCTCTCTTCTAGGAAATACAAAGTTCCTCATATAGATCCTCCTACTGTGTACCGATAACTTTTTCAGATGAAGGGAAACACTTGGGTCTTGTTTTAGAAAAGAAGGCCAGCAGTGGCACTTGGGAACAAATGGGGTTCGCAACCCCGTATTACTCATTGGCTATACATCACTTTGGTAATCAGAATCAGACCGATTCTAACATATGGTGTGACAGTATGGTGGACCGCCTTAGATAAAACTACTAACAAAGAAAAACTAAACAAGGTCCAACACTCAGCCTGCAAGTGTATGGGTGGAGTACTTTGTCCAACTCCTCTTAAAAATAAATAAATTTGATGGCACAACAGCTCATGAAGAACTAGGGCCTAGTGACTTACAACTCTCAACCATTCCTGTGTGCGTGTCTGCAGGAATGGAGGGGACCTACAGTTTATTGCCGAATCCGAACGGCTAACGAGCGGCACTTTTCTGTGACAGGAGATACTCTTGGAGGATTTGTCAATTCCTCGCAAGAGGCAGTAGCCGTTTTTTCTTTTAAATAAATAGGTGGCGAAGCTGGGGATCGAACCTTAGACCTCCGGCATGACAGTCCGTCGCACTAACCATCACGCCACGGCTACTCCAACCCCTCTTGCCGAACTTCATATTCCGTTCCATCTAACACCACTGGATATTTTGGTTAAACAAACAGCTGCAAGCACCAGGCATTCGTCTTAAAGCTTCATCACAATGGACCAATAATGGTATTGCGCACTCCACTATTCTAAATTCATTCAGATCTATACCAAGCAACACAGACTACACCATTTCTCAATTACAGTTCGAAAAAAAACTTCCAGGTTACCATCCCCTCCAGATTCATTTGGGAGGATGGATTAAGAACTGATAAAGGGGTTGGTGCAGGGGTGTACTCCGACAGATTTAATTTAAGTCTTTTTTCGTCTTCTTAGCCATTGTAGTGTGTTCCAGGCGGAACTATAAGCAATAGAAGAAGTACTGTCTTAGCTGAGAGAAAACGCGCTATTAAATCCCTGAACCCTGTCTCAACAAACTCTAAAACAGCCCTTAGTTGCCGATCATCTCTTATAGACCTGTACCTGGACAACAAATATTCAATTTTTAAAATTGTTTACATATCATTTAAACCTTTACATAATTGTACTATGTGCATTTATGTTTTTTTTTTCAAGCACCACTAAAAATCCCTCTTTCATTATTCGTTAGAATTTATAATCTCCAATATATGTATGTACTAGTAAGTGCTCGTTTTTATTTTTTTAAACCTACAACTCATGCAATTGAATTAAACTTATTTGATTTTATCAAGTTAAAAAAATGTCCGTAGAGCTTACACATTCAATCCGATTAAGAACATTCTCAGTAAGTTCGAATAAAATAAAGACTAAAAAGGATTTTAAATATTTCAATTTAATCCTCGCAATACTCTACGAATGAATGATTTTTTTAAAACTCGAACGACATACAAAATTATTTAATAAAGAATACAACTAGGTTTGATTCATATTTATTTAATGAAACATTTTGAAGTACAATCCATAAACATTATGTAGGAAATAAATTCACGACATGTCGCGTCGTCGTGCTTACAAGAAAACGTCCAGATCTTTCCGAAGGGTCTTAAATTAGAAATTTCTGAATTTTGCATTTCTTTTATAGTTTAATTTTATATCAGTTTTTTTTTAAACATTGGGCCTTACTAATAATGAAATTTAGTTATGACTTTAATATTGCAGTGAAATTAACAATAACGTTATGTATCCTGAATAATGACCCATTCATTATATTCTCAATTTTTTTGGAGTCAGTTCGATATATATGTTAATAGTCAACGGTAATATTTAGGTAATGCCATGCACAGTTTATTATTTTGAGCACATTCCATTATGGTCTATTTTACTGGAATATTTAAGTCGTAACTAAATTTGATTATTGGTGGGGTCCATTGTTTTTTTTTTTTGTAATGAATTACATCATTTGACCCATAGAGTTGGTTTGAACCTTGTCCATTTTAATAATTTGTTTTGCAAATTTATCGCTAGCTATGGAATCTTAGCACCCCATATATAAAATTTTCGCAAAAAAAAAATTTGTAATGCGGCAGGGTCAGTAATTGGTCATAAAAGGTCAGGTAGTTTTAGAAATTCATCAGGCTTAGAAAATTTTTAATCCAGGGTTAAAGTTTTTCAAGGTCACCTGCGATTTTTAAAACCTCATTTATGGGATTTGCAAAAAAAATATACCATTTGAAGGGCCACTGGATAGTGATAAAAGGTCGGGTAATTTTTTTTTAATTGTTCAGACATAGGTTTCTCTAAATTGATTTTTAATGTTTTTTTCAAGGTCACAGTACAAGACTTTTAGCACCTCAGTAATGCAATTCAAGATAAACAAGTATGCAATTTAAGAGGTCAGTAAAAGGTCAGGTAGTTTCAGTAATTGGTCAGGTACAGACTTTTTAAATAATTTTTTTAAGTTTTTTCAAAATTTTCGACAAAAGTATATATCATCTGAAAGGTTATTTAATCTTTATAAAAGGTCAGACAGTTTCAGAAATTGGTCAGCTGTAGATTTTTATTTATGAATTTAAAAAAAAATGTAAGGTCATTGAACTTAACCTTGCCATTTTTTTTTTGATAAACATCATAAAAACAATCTATCAGTGACCAATTTCTGCAACTAGCTGACCTTTAATGAGGATTCAGTAAAATTTCAAATGACATAGTTATTTTTTTGTGAATTCCACATTATGAGGTGCCATCCAACCAACATAGCGCCAACCGATCATTCAAATCAAGCACTCATCATTACCGCAACAACAAACACCAGCCATCCACCACCCACTGAATCATCATCAAAGTCATCATGCAAAATAAAAATATTTCATTTGTGAGTTTAAGAATTCACACTTCCTCTTGCCACGAAATATGACAAGAGGACGTATGAAAAGCCGAATAATGGGAAGCTTATTTGACTCATTGTAGTTCCTAATTTACATTATTTCCTATTTTCGTGACCTTTATTTTGAATTTAATTGGCTATAGCCAACGAAAGGTATTAATTAAGTTCCTAATTTATGAATTGGAAATACTGAGGCATAAGGTTACGGCGAAAATTAGTTTGTAGCAACTCTTGTTCGTCTTTTAGGAATTAAAAAGCTTAGTAATAGCTTCTCCCTCGGATTAGCTCTAGGCTGAGATCAGATTCCTACCGTTGTTCCCCCTGCTTGCTCCTTCTGAGTGAGATCGTGAGCTAAAGTAATTTTCCCTTGGGTCAGCCTTGGGCTGTAATCAGATTCCTACCGTTTATTCCCTGATACACTTCTTCTAAGTGTATATTGTGGGCCGAGCCTACTCCTGTAGCTCTTTATAAAAGCTTTGCCGTATATGAAGTACTATGTTATCTAGTTTAAGTTGAAAGCAGATTGTAATATTGTAAACCCCTTCTTATTGAAATAAAATTTATTGATAAAACTGGTAACTGTCAGAGTTCTACTTTCTGAACATGAGTTTTACTTGCTTTCTTCGGGAATACCCTGGACACCGACGAGCTTTACCTCAGCCTTAGTATAAAAGCATCACACCTTTCAGATGGTATATACTTTTTTCGAATATCCTTTGAGGTGCTAAAAATAGCTTTGACCTTGTAATGACCTTGAACAAAACTTTTAAAATTCATTAAAAAGTCTGACCAATTTCTGAAACTAGCTGACCTTTTATGAGTGATGAGTTACCTTTCAGATGGCATACATATTTTTTTCCAATATTCCATAAATGAGGTAAAAATCGCTGATGACCTTGAAAAACGTATACCCTGGATTTAAAATTTTCTAAACCTAACCAATTTCTGAAAACAGCTGACCTTTAATGACCATTTACTGACCCTTCAGATAACATCCTTTTTTTTTGCGAAAATTCCATATATAAGGTGTTAAGATCCCACAGCTCTAGTATGTATGCTTTAAAATAAAAAAAATATATCGATATTAATATGCAAATAAAATACAAGCTGTTTGCTGTATACCTAGTTCATTTCGTCAACATTCCATCATCTCGAATGCAAATTCATACATACATACATGAATAATGTACTTTTTTCACTTTGTTTATAGTCATTTTGATGTTTTATTATTTTTTTTTTATTTGCAATATAATAAAAATAAAGTGAATCCCCTGTATATTGTAACAATAACTTTATTTTTGTTGTTTACTCAGCTTTGTTTTTAAAAATATTGAACGTTATGTTCTCAGAGTAGGTAGTGCAATTTAAAATAATATCTCGTCACTTTGTAAAGGTTGTTAAAAAAAAAAAAACTATGATAAATAAAAGCAAAACAAACACATACAAAACTGAATCCTGGCCTGAAAATAACATTCCTTAGCCAATAAATGAATACAGTGGAACAGAATTTATTTGAAAATCGAAGTTCGGAAACATTTCAGTATACGACCCGTATTTAACTAAACGAGAAAAAAAACATAAACTTAAGAACGTAGGGACACAAATTATTTATTGACAACTTTAATAGTTTGAGAGTAAAGGGTCATCCCATTCGTGGTCTGGATTTTACATTCCATTACGTCAAATGGAACTGTCCACTGCATTTACAAAAAATCTAATTCCTTCTTTTATTTCATTTTCTGTTATTTTCTTTTGTACTTGTATTTTCTTTTATTTTCAAATATTAATTTTCTTGTGTATTATTCTTTTATTTTATTTTCTTCTTCACTTCTTCATTAATTTTTATTTCTCCAATTTCTTTTATTTTATTTTGAAATTTTTTTTTCTTTTATTTATTTCCTTTTCTTTTCTTTTCTTTTCTTTTCTTTTCTTTTCTTTTCTTTTCTCTTCTTTTCTTTTCTTTTCTTTTATTTTCTTTTCTTTTCTTTTCTTTTCTTTTCTTTTCTTTTCTTTTCTTTTCTTTTCTTTTCTTTTCTTTTCTTTTCTTTTCTTTTCTTTTCTTTTCTTTTCTTTTCTTTTCTTTTCTTTTCTTTTCTTTTATTGTCTTTTCTTTTTCTTTTCTTTTCTTTTCTTTTCTTTTCTTTTCTTTTCTTTTCTTTTCTTTTCTTTTCTTTTCTTTTCTTTTCTTTTCTTTTCTTTTCTTTTCTTTTCTTTTTATTCTTTTCTTTTCTTTTCTATCTATTTTCTTCTATTTATTTTCTTTTCAAATATTGTTTGTATTCTTTAATTTTCTTTTCAAATACTTTTTTTAGACGTTTTCATTTTTCTTTTATTTTATTTTCTTACTTATTTGTGTTTTCTTTCAATTTGTTCTTCTAGTTTTCGTTTTGTTTCTTTTCTACTTTTGTTTTGTTTTCTTTTCTCCTTTTTCGTTTGCAGTCTTAAGTTCCTTTTGTAGTTCAGTTGCGTGCTCTCTTATCCTAATGTTTATTGTTTCTTCGGCTAAGAAACTGAGTCTTGACGTTCTTTCTTTAACATTTTCGGAATTTTCCTGTTTCTAATACATCGCAATGATGTTTCGAATAGGTTTCTTATAAATTTTAAGCAAATGATACGACAGCGTCAAAACAAAGCTCCAGCTGTTTGCGTTGTCCGCTAAAACAATTTACTGCAATTTACTTATCTTCTTATGATCTCCAAGTTTTTTTTTTTAATTAATAGTTTCTCAGAATATTTTTTTTAAAAAACCAAAAATCTCTTCTACCATGAATAAAAGCCAAGGCAATCGCATTAACGCCTAAAAACACTTTTTTTTGCAAAATATACTAAAAATTCCATCCACCGACCTTGATTAAGGGAAGAGAGTTGTTATATCTTAACTAAATTCCTAAAAAAGTTGCTGAATAACGTCGAGTAGCGTCGTTGCTGCCGAACTCTTCAAAGCAGCAGAAAAGAAACAATTAAGAATATGAACCAGTGCATCTGCAAAATATTATCGGAAAAACAAAAGCATTTCCAATGAATAAAATTTCATCAGCAACGTTTGCAAAAATTAAGAAAGACGAACCTCTGAACTGCGCCAACAACAGGGTAATCAGTATCCTTCACAGCGAGCACCTGCCTTAGGTCGGAAAATCCACCATCAACCAAATACTCAGATCTTAAAAAAATCCCACCAGGAACTTGAAACCCACCATAGTTTAATAGATTTCAAGGCCGCGTACAACATAATTTATGGAGATGAGGTATACCTGCGAAGCTCATCAATTTCTGCTAAACAACGAAGGAGAATGCACCCTGCGCCTGTTGTCAAAAATAGATAATTTATGAGGGTCAGACCTAGAATATGCTGTCATCGAGAAAGGGCATCACGAGAAATCTTGGTAAGTTCAATGAACAATACAGCACACAATAATACACTGACTTAGCCAAAGAACTAAGAACCAACAACTGACGTGGCTGATAATAATTTAGAGCTCCTGTTGATTTCACCTAGCTGATGACCAAACTGTCAGGAAACAGCATGTTGGTAAAGGACCTGATCAACTTGAGAGTATAAAGCCCCCTTAAGTAAGTAAGTAAGTAGGTAGGGTAGCCGGAAAGAACTAGACACGCCTAGGTGGAGCAACAGTTCTGGAGAATCAGTACCTTGTGACTTAAATCTCTCAACCATTGCTGTCTGCATGTTGTTAGGCCCATCGCCCACTAGGCAACTTTTTGTTGCTCGGAGTTGCTCGCGGAACTTTTTTCCCGACAATTTTTTGTTGCTTACCCTCGCCCACTAGACAATTTCCGAGCAACTTCCAGTAACTTTTGGGAATTTTCCAAAATTTTTGCCAATTGAGACGCGTTTAACCCAAAAAACAAGTTTTATTTCGATATTTATGGTTTGACAATCAAACCCGCTAACATAAGATCACGCATTTTATACACGTCTAACTTCCCTCGATTTAATCCAACTTTGCTTTTATGATTCCCACTATATTCGGCAAGGAGAATAGGTACTCCACATCAGCGTTTGATTGCAAAAGAAAAAAACTCAATTTATAAATGGATTTTTCTTCATTTTATTTTTTTTTTTTTTGAATAAAATTAAAGTTAAAAGGATATGATGGCGAATTGCAAAATATCAAAATATATGGATGAGTGAAGAATTGAGTAAAATAAATAAAACCAACTGTGTGAGTGGCGTTAAAACGAATGCATGTTGGCTTATATTTATTCTTGTGTTTTTAAATATGAGTTTTTATTAATTTTTTTTTTATTTTATTTATAATACAAGGAAAAACTATTTTTTTTTTATATTTCAACTGCGTTGGTGCAGATGACAGTGAAAAATATCACTTTATGCAGTGATGGTGAAAGATGGTTTAAGTTGTGCTTTTTGTCCAGTCAATTTATGTTTTGTGCTAAACTCAAAAATAAATTTGGGTAATTCTTGAAGCTGAAGTTTTTTGAAAGGATTAAATAAATAGTGTTTTTTTTTCTGCACACATTTTTGTTTTCTATTTCTTCGAGGTTTTCGGAGGCTGATAATTTTACCCATGAAAGATATAGCGAACCAGAAACAAAGCTCGGAAAGAATTTCTCCATGGGACGGAAGGTTTTTGCACTTCACACATCGCCGTAATTTGGAAATGATTATAGGACTTATGGGAACAAGTGATGTATGGGAGCTGTGCAAAATCACCAAGGACAAAGTCGGAGAGTGAAACAGCAAGAACCATCTTGTGCTAGGTAAGAATGGAAAGCTTTTTGTAATGATAGAAGATCAGCTGCGAAAGTGGGACGATTAATTTTTTGCAATGTTCAACGATTTCAATGATGCAAATGGTCTTTCAGGGTTTTTTGGACGCAAGTCCCCCAACAAACTATCAATATTTTTAAGACAAACAAAGCAGCTGGACTTGATAGCATACCTGCTGAATTGCAGATTCTGGAAGCAGCTTCATGAATCACCTGATGGTCATCGTAGCAGAAGAAGACCCCACCTTAAGTGCCGTACACAAGTGGGGAACGACCTCAACCAACTTGGATTGGTTAACGGGAGGCAGCTAGCTAGGGACCGAGCTGGCTGGAGGCGCTTGTTGGTTGAGTAGATTCGAATAGTTTTTGGGCATAGGTGAGTCAGCGTCCATACGCTTCACAGTCACGCTTCATGTACCATCGTCGATCACATTAATATCTTGCAAATCATAGTTCTTAAATTTTTAGAATTTGAAAAAGGCTTGGAGCGAGTTAGAGGTTATTTAAAAATGTTAATCGAGGACAAGACCAAGTATCAGCTGTCAAAAAAAAAAAAAACAACAAAAATCTGTCCAACGTCACTATTAACACCAACACACCTTACTGACGATTTAAGAAATTAATTAAATAAATTTGGTGGGGCAACAGCCATGGGCCTAGTGACTAACAACTCTCAACCAATCCTGTGTGCCTGTTATTGTCAGGAACGGAGGGGACCTTGAATTTTTTTGCCAAATCCGAACGGCTATAAGGTGAGCGGCAATTATTAATGACAAGAGTTTCTATAAGTGTGGATTTGTCCTTCCGAGAGGAAGTATCCGCCAAAAAAAAAGTTTGTTTGAGTTATAGGTTGAAGAGCCTGAGAATCAAATTCAGACTTTCGACATGGCAGTCATATGCACTTACTACTTCGCCCGGCAATTCGGTTTGGCAAAACGAAAATGGGTTCGAAACTCTTCACCCGTATGACAAACTACTGCTCTAAACTGAAGCCTTATACTGCGAGTCCTTCTTTAACTTTACTTTACCACGCCGCCGCCGAGTGCTGAAAGATGATAAGCCTACAGGGAGAGCTGATTTTGGGAACTTTTGGAAGAAAACTTCTACGGTGAAGATTAAGCCCTGGATTCTATGAATTGTGTATAGATGTTGATGTAGTGAAAATAAAAAAGAAATAAAATGTCGGCTACACTCGCTGGGCAATAATAATCAAATGAACGAGAACGATTTAGCCCAAAAGAATTTTCCAATCTAAGACCTTCGGGTTCGAGGGGACAAGAGAGACAAAGCTACCGCAACTGTCAGAGCACTTGGGCTGGATGACTGGAAGCAGCGTGTTCATGATTCAAGACTGCCGTGTCTCAAGTTCAGGAAGCTTGATGAGTTTGGCGAGTAGATAAGTGATGGCGAATTCTTAGAATACCTCAAGCTGTTTCGTTCTGCACAATGGACAGTTTTCTCATTCCGTCGCGTCGGGGTGTAACAAAAGTGGATGTTTTAATTGACAATAATTTTCGATGTAATGACTGCCACGGTGAGGTCAAACAAGAAGCATGGAATCGTAAGACTATTAAATACGCGCTGATATCCTAAGTTAAATCTGGGCACTTGAAACATGGAAATGTTCTCCCAACGTTTTCGTTAATCACTATCTATCGTACAAACTGCTAGCGTAGCGAAGCAATCATTTCAATAAACTACCCTGGGCCGCAATCCCTCAAGACCAATACGAGATAGTAACGATAGGTCGATTATCGTTTTGGCTCTCTAAAAACGAGCATCATTTAATAAAACGATTGATTTTGTCTTACGTGATCTAGGCCTAGGGTAGATGGCGTTTTGGAGCATGGTGGTCAACGGTGTTGGCGGAAGTTAGATCTCAGAACGTTCGAACGCGTGGACATAACGAAAAACGTTCAGTCGGATGGATTTTGTTGTTTCCCTATGCGCTCAGATGTATTTGAAGCACTGCTTCAAGAATGGAGAGCGGCGTTGTTTTTTTTTTTTTATTTGTTTTACGAATTACAAAACCTTGTGAACATTCAGTGCACAAAATTAAATGGATCGTTGAGCAACCAGATTTTTGTGTCGATTTTTGCGAAATCTGGCTAACGTAGAGCGTCGTGCATCGAGCCTGTCAATTATGGTTTGCAGTAAAGCGTCCGTCGTGTCGTGACGAGAATAGAACCATAAAGGACCGTCACTCAAAAGTTTAGAAAACGTTCAGCAAGTCTGAGCTGCCATTCCTTAATCTTGCGATCATATTGATATGCATCGCAGCTACAACAGCTATTATAGCCCTCATGGTAAATTTATATGCATGGACTTTTCGGCCTGAAAATTTCTATGTAGTCCTCACCAAAAGGAGGTCAGTTAATTTATTTTTTACTTGTTTTTTTATGAACTGTGCTTTTGCTCAATTTACGAAGAGTATTTAAAAAAAAAGAAAACGATCTTCTTTTATTTTAAGTCGTATAGTATTTAAAAAACTTAAAAATATATAACGAAGTAAATTATTTTATTAAATTCGCTATTTTTGAATATTAGCATTAATAATAACCGATTTAATCTAGATACGGTGTACAAAATTATACCATTCTGAAATCTACATTTGTTGCACCAATTTTTCAAAAAGTTTGACACTAGGGTTTCCATACTATTTTTCAATACCAAAGATGCTTAAACTTTTTCATTTTTTTTTTATTTTCTCAATTTTTGGAATTAAAAACAAATTTATTTTTTTTTAGTAAAAAAAAGTCAAAGAGCTATTAAAATTTTCTACCGATGATGTTTTGGCACCAATAGTGTAGAAAAATTGCTGCAAAAGAAAATCAATGAAATTCATCCATTTGTAGCCATGGTATTCAAAAAAATAAAGTAAGTAAAATAAAAAGTGCACTGAACGAAAAATACACATATTTTGAGTACCCTTTGATATAGCCCCTTTTTATTTCCGGTTTAGAGCAGTCATAAAGTGGGATATACGCCGTTTCAGGATTATCCAATATTTACCGGACACCCTGTATATGTAAGTTCCCAAGACAATTAAAAAAACCAATTAATTTTAAAACCCATCAAGACCAAATAAATTATAATTATTAATGAAGAAAAACCATGATCAGCAACTCTGTGCTATTACACGATAGCCTTTTCAAACTTGTTACATAGCATAGTCCCTTATCTCCGTTAAGTTACCTGCTCAAAAAAAAAAAAACAAACAATAATTGTAAAATGTTTTTCTCCCTATGATAAAATGCACCATCGCATCCCCATCCACCATCGTTCGACTTTTGAAAAATATGATATTTTTAATTAATTCGCTAATACAATGGCACACTTCCTCAAAGGACATCACGTAATTGAACTCAGACTTGTATATGCATTTATTTTGCCAGCTACCGGTGTAATTGCACCCATGTTGGCAATTACTATAACGACGACCACCAGTGACAAAAAAAAGTAATATTCATGCATCCCATGTCTGGCGATTAAATTTCATTCTCTTTTTCTTGTTCCAACTTCCGAGAAATACATATATAAGCAGAATTGGTCACAATATTGTGCGCAAATAAATTGACAAACACCAAAGACCCAAAGAGGTCATAACGTGCAGTGAATTCCCATCTATAATCCATAAAGTTGAAACACACCAAGAAAATGATAGCTCAGCGCATTCGTGTAGCTACATTCACATATACTTACCTATATACAAAATAGCTAAATGCAATTTATTATCTCGACATGAATGCTATATATCCTTGTAAAAGGAAGAAAATCCAGAATATGTCGTTTGCACTAGATAAAACTTACCTTTGTTGACTAGGGTGATTCAAATAAAATTAAGTATTTTTCATAAATTTTTTGTTAGGTATAGGAAAAGCTGACATTCGAACTCAGACTTTCAGCATGATCGTTTAAAACCCTAAACATTAACCCAAAAATGCGAAAATGGTGTGTTTACGCATTTCTTAAAAAAGCATTTAAAATGGAAAATTTTTATTAAAAAAATGGCGACACTTACTAAAAAGTTTTATTTACAATTTTTGAAAGCCAGTCTGTTCTTTCATTCCTTTTTTAAATCAACTTATTTCTGTTTATAGTTTTCGAAAAAAAATTGCTTCTAAGTTGCTTCTATGTTTAAAAACAAAAAATTAAATATTGATATTTTTTCACAAATTTAAATACTAGGTTCTAAATTGGGTTTTATATTAACAACCTCTTAGAATTTTCTATTTTAAATTGTAAAAAAATTATTATCCAATTTTTCGATTTTCAACATTTTTTAGTTGGAAGTAATTTTTTCGAAAACTATAAACAGAAATAAGTTGATTTAAAAAAGGAATGAAAGAACAGCCTTCTGGCTTTCAAAAATGGTAAAAACCTTTTTTGGAAGTGTCACCATTTTTTTTTTTATAAAATTTTTCCATTTTCAATATTTTTTTTTTTTTATAACATACGCAAAAACACCATTTTTGAGCTCGATTTCAATTAAACCACCGTATAATAAAATTAAGAACTTTCTATTAGATTTCATTGTACATAAGTTTTATCACTGTTGAGCAATGTTAAAAGTGGGCCAAGTCCATACAAAGTGCCCATGGCCCTTTAAGGGCAGTTTCGAAAATAGGAATCGATTTTCTACAAGAACTTTTCAAAAGTTTACAACGATTATTTTTTTTGGCCCCTCGCCCTCACAAAAAAACACTCGAAAAAAAAAAGACTCAGAGTAAATCTTTCCCTGGTTTACAAATATTGATCACTTGGTAAAATATTTTGAAGACCTATAAACCCCCGATATTTTTGTAAAATTTTAAATTGATCCATCGAACCGTTTTTTCCATACCGAATGATTGAAGTTAGATAAACAAATGGTTGGATTTGGTTCCTAACATTGTGAAATATCAATATGGAAAAGCAAAGAACCATTTCTAGCCACTTTTTTCATAGTTTTGCATTAGTTACAATAATACTCTTTTTTCATTCAAAGCCAGATATTCTTCGGAAAAAAAATATATAATGAATAAAAAAGTCAAAATTGAATATAAATAAACAAGTTATCGAACAAATACATTTGATTGGATAAATTTTTTTATTTTAAGAAAATGACGCACTTCAAAAAAAAAAAAAAAATTTATTATTGTACTCTCTTGCTCATTTTTGACTTGTCTCACATGACCTTATAATACATAACCAAAAATCATTGAATTCGTCATTTCTAAATTTTTCTTCTTTCCTTTTAATAAAGTTCTTATTAGATCCGACAAAAAAAAATTAAAATTTTTGGTTGGTGTCGTTTCTTATGAAGTAGTAGATACCTTAAAGAAATAATTTGTAAAACGAAAAGCATAAAGCTTTTCAAAAAACACTAAAAAAAGTGAAATATTTTTTGTTCCCTTAATTTTTTGACCAGTGTAGTTTTTGGGAGAAATGTGTAGAAACAAATGTAGTAAGCAAAATTCTACAAAATAAAGATAACTTAAAAAAAAAAAAAGGTTTTCCTTAGAAAAAAGTGATTTTCCTTATTTATAATTTTCTCAAAAAAGGACTAGACAAACAAAAATTGTATGTACTAAATTTCGTAGAAATTTAAAAATTTGTTTAATTTTTTTTTCTCAAAATTTTAACTTTGTAAATTCAGTTTTCAAAAATTGTTCACTTAAACATCTTCATTTAAAAATAAAATAAAATAAAATAAAATAAAATAAAATAAAATAAAATAAAATAAAATAAAATAAAATAAAATAAAATAAAATAAAATAAAATAAAATAAAATAAAATAAAATAAAATAAAATAAAATAAAATAAAATAAAATAAAATAAAATAAAATAAAATAAAATAAAATAAAATAAAATAAAATATAATAAAATAATATATAATATAATAAAATAAAATAAAATAAAATAAAATAAAATAAAATAAAATAAAATAAATTAAAATAAAATATAATAAAATAATATATAATATAATAAAATAAAATAAAATAAAATAAAAGAGATTTCTGGCTTCACAAAAAGGTATAGCATGAAATGTTGTTAGTGTTACTGTTCTTTTATTTAATATTTTCTTTTCTGTTTTAAGACAATTTAAATAAAAGTTGGACAAATTTTCATAGTTCTACTTCACATTTATCACAAATGTGATTTTATCGCTGATACACCCTTATGTTCCCACACCACCAAACGAGCCAGTAAAATTCGAAACTTTGTATTTCGATTTGTGTTACAACTTCCCCCCTGCATTTCAGAATCTACATACCTGTCATTTAACGATATTTAAAGAAACAGGATCTTTATACAACGGATATTCGGTTAAAAGGCAATAGGTAAGCATAAATCAGAAGCATGACTGAACATTTCATGTGCGTTAAGCTCAGATGAAAATTTACTTACTGCATCATATCTCTTACCTGCTGCGACGCAGTGTTGCAAATTTACAGGCAATATGAGTTTGCTTGTTGTAAAATATAATCCAATAAAGGAGACAAAGAAAAAAAAAACAACAGAAACTTTATAATATCCTTGAATCTTTCCTAGCAATACCATCGCAACCATAACAGTAGCTCATCCTTGTCAGCTTAACAATGAATTACTTTTTTTTGCATGGGGATATGTATGTGATACCAATTACAGAGAGGTGCACTTAACAAATTTTTGCCAGTGATTTTCTTATTTGCCAAAATTAAGGAATTTATTTTGATGCAGATATTTTTTTTTGTGTATGTAAACTTGCTCAAAATTATAAAATGGTTTTATAGGGACTATCGAGCAGGATTTTCAGGAGGTTGGCAGTTAAAAGTCAAACCTTTGAGCGATAATTCGTAACATCAATCTACTTACATTCCATTTTCGTTTCCATTAGTTGTGTGTTAATTTTTAAGTTTTGCGTATGTATGGTGTCATTCTTAAATAATTTGTTTCCTAATGTTGAATTTTTACGACTGACAAATCGACAGTAGAATATAGCCAACATATACGCATATATAATGCGTCTGAGTGAGGTGCGAAAATGTCATTATTTCTGCCATTTTATAGCGCCTGATAAAATGGTGTAGGTTAGGTTGGAAGGGGTGATGATTCGGCAAAAACCGCGCCAACTCACTCGGATCTTATTGCATCCATTGCGCTCCCCAAGATTTAGGTTGTAGGTAAGGTAGGTAAGGTGTGGTTGTAGGCTACCTAGGGCCCAAAAAAGTTTATTCCGGCGCAGCAAAAAAAAAATAAATATAGCTAGTTTGTTTGTGTTTTGAAACTTTCAATGCTCCATATCTTAGCAACTGGATACAGATATGAATGTGATCTCCACAATTAACGAAAATAAATGAAGCGATTTGCTGAAATAACAAACAAGGGAAGGAATAACGTCAAAAATGAGTGGCCGAAATTTGGCCCACAACTCACAGGGCAGTTTATTTTCCGTCTCATCTTTCTTCTCTTTCGTACTCATTATGTTCGAAATAAGTCGTGACTCTAAAGTCATCATGTAATAGCAGACTAACGGATTTTTCTATTTTGTATATTGGCACTCCAGCTGCAGCAATACTAACAGCTGACATTTGGTCATTGATCTGTTATAAAATCCACGAGTGCAAATTTTCCTATATTGTTAAAGTGCAAGTATTGCAAGATATTAGGCAGTAAAGGTATAATCAATCCATTGGAACTGGTCTAGTATCATTTCAAAAGTACAAAACTGTAATATTAGTTCACAATCCAAGAGCAAAATATCAAGGTACTAAAACCAAAATTTTGCAATTTTACCAGGCTTGATGCAACGGATCGTGAATACCTCTAGTTACTGTTACACTTTTGCAATAATATTAGACCAGTTACACCGGACGATGAATATCACTAACACATTTCTGTCTTTGGATGTTATTATATTGTTTTAGATTTGAACTTAAATTGCAGTCTTAAGAATTAAAAAAAAAAATATTTTTGGACAATTGAGTCTAATTTGACTTTATTGCATTTTTGTCTTTATTTTATGCCGCCGAAGCCGCCGAATTGTATTAGCAATGGAACAATATCTCGGTTGCCTCGGTGAACGTTAAATATAAATGCCCTTAAATCGATCGTGCATAATGTCCATCTACGCATCTTGCAGCGTTGCATGTGTGTCTTGTATGCAAGTTCTTGTGAATGACGAAAAATTGACTACCTCCGGTACCTATCATGCATAGGAGCTTTGTTTTCCTAGTACCTACAAGCGTTTCGGTGATGAACGACTGTTGGCTGATTAATTTATCAAACCGGTTGACTCGAATTCGGCCACCGAACGATATCCCATGTATCGGCTGTTTAAATTAATTTTTTTTCCGGTTAAATAAAACAAAACCATTTCCAAAGCTAAGCAATAAATATTATAGAACTGCAATTCAAGCAAAAACCATAAACATGGTAGCTATATAGTGTCATAAATACATTAACAAATCTAAAAAAAAGCTCGAACTTAAGTCATGTTTCGAATTTTAATCGAAAGTTAAGTACAAAATAAAGTCATTGCTTTTGATACATGAAGACATGAAAATTTATTATTACCACAGTGTCCAATGGCACCTTAGGGCCTACAAGTATCTCCAATCAACGCCCTCCTAAACTTCTTTGTTTCGCAGAAGAAAACAAAATGTAAAACAAAATTTATGCAAAGGTTAACTTAAGTACACCAGAAATTTATGAAATTCAAAAGAAAAAAAAAATAGGTACTTCCCTTATTTAAAGGTAAGTAAGCAAAAATGTAATAAAATCACCCTCTGCAAAATTATTTTATAAAAACTTTGTGTTTTTTAAGCACAGTATACATAGGTAGGTATAACTGCTTTTTCTAAATTGCCATTACCTACATCAGTTTTTAAGTTTTGGTCTTATTTTCTTTCTGGAGGCGGTCAACTTTTTTTGATGGCTTTTATTAAAAGTTTTGTAAAACTTTTACCAAAAAATCAAACCAATGTTTTTATTCTGTTTTATACATAGGTTTATATAGCTAATAGCTAAAGTAGTTACCTACTTATACACCAGATGGTTGGTTCCTGATTCTTTAGATATCTTCATATACCTATATAATCCCCCTAGGCTAGACGCTTGACTCTTATTATATTCCCTTTTTGACTTCTTCCGAAAGAATTTAATTATTTCAAAAACGTGAGCAGATTTAAAATGAGCAGAACGTAAATCCACCGAACAAATGATTTCGAAGTATGGGTTTTGATGGAGTATTTTCTAGCACGTGTCCTAAAGTAGTAGGAATATCCTCGTAGAACAAAATGCATTCCTTTCATATTTTTTTTTTTCTATTTTTCATTATTTGCTGATTTTCCCTGCAAATCTTTTTTGCAAAAAAAAAAAAAAAAAAAAACAAGGAAACCCGAAACATAATTGAACCATCACCATGCGAATAATATCAGTGCGTTGCCTACTCTTACACTCTTTTCCATCAGCTATATTGCAATATGCCACCCTTCACACGCCATTATAGTAGTATAGATAGAATAAGCACAATCAGTCCTTCCATAACGCCTTGAGCGAGGTAAAATTAAATCCACAATGACAGAATAAGTATTTTTTTTTTTTTTCGTTATTGCTTTTTCTGGTTGGTGAAGCTGAAACATCCCTCAACTCCCACCGCTGCCATACGGTTTGTATCCTGTCTGATCCTTATCCTGGTTTTTTTTTTCTCATTTGAAAAGTAAAAGCCAAGTGCGAGCGATAGATGAATGGATGATGATAAATCGGGGTAATATTGAAAAATTCATATGTTCATTCACGAAGCAGGAGGATCGCCTCCCATCAGTGTTGTTCCACTGATTTTCGTTCGTTATTGAAGTTTGTTACAGGACCATAAAATATCTGTTAAAGCTTTTAAGCGTGTCGCACCCTCTTGTATAAAAATATTTTTGTATTTATCCTTCCCACTTTTTGAAGATACAGACCAAAAAAAAATATGTTTTTTTTTTATCAGAGCCTGGTTGACTGACGTATGAGTGTGTGAATGACGAATGACAATGACACCAGGATATGACAAACGAAAATTGTATAAAGGCCTTAAACGATGACAAAATCACAATAACAAAAAAAAAAAAAAAAACAAAAAAAAAAAAAAAAAACCAGAGCGTGGAGATACATGTGTATTTAACCATTTTTTTTGTGTGTGTGTTATAAAGACTTCAAAAAGATATGTTTTATGGATAAACGATTTTTGAACGTCAACGGTTATTATTACTGTTATTATGCAAACAACACAATCATAATGTATGTTCTTTGTTTTTTTTTTTATTTTTATTTTTTTTTTTCTCTTAAAGAGCAGACAACATTTTTCAAGGATACTGCCATTTAAAAATTTGTTAAATGCACAGATGAGTGCTCTTGGAAATATGCAAATTAAATATTTTGGCCCTGGTAATTTTCTGAAGAGAGATGAGACGATGTAGCGCCAACACCATATTTTCTAGAATTTTAATTATTTTAAAAGATGTTTAAATATGCAACGAGGCTGATGATGGTGTTGGTACAGAAAAGGAACTTAAGATCTTAGAATTTATGAAATTAATTTGGTTAAGTGTTTTAATAACTAACCTTCCTCAAAGTCTTTGTTTACTGAAGTCTAATTGGTTGTTTGTTTTTTTTTTTTATTTTTTTTTTTAATTTTTGTTCTTTAGATGTAAAGGATGAACTTTTTACAGGATTTATAATTTGGTTAAATGCGACCCATGGTCGTCAGGCTGAGCTGGAGATGGTTTAGGATCTCAATATACTTATTAGCATACAGCGAATGAATGTTCCCACACAGATATTCTCTTAAAAACGTAAATGGAAAAAATTCTCTTTAAATATTAACGGTGGCTCAGTTCTAGCCTTTAAAACAAAATAAACTTAGTGAGACAACAGCTCATAAAGAACCAGGGCCTATTTACCTACATATCTCAACCATTCATGTTGCGTGTCTGCAGGAACAGAAGGGACCTACAGTTTAATGCCGAATCTGAACGGCGAAGATGAGCGGCACTTTTCTGTGACAAAAGATACTCTTTGACGATTTGTCACTTCCTAGCAAGACGCAGTAGCCCTGAAAAACATTTTTAGTTTCAGGTGGAAAAGGCTGGGAATCAAACTCAGACCTTTGACATGACAGTCCAATGCACTTACCTTAACGCCATGGGCTACTTCATTCCGTTCCAGTTGAACCGAACTAATTGGTAAACACCTTAAGGAATATTACACCAAAGACATATTTTACAAGCTTGGCGTGAATTACAAACCCGAAATATGCAAGTTTGCAACTTGCCAACATTCCCACAATAACATGTTCCCACAGTAACATGAATCTTTGAATGTGCACCTTCTGTGCACATGTCATATTAGTTTTTCTTGCTGTGTACCTTCTGTGCACATTTCTTTATAATAGAAATATAAAACCTTTGTTTTGCACCGTCTGTGCAAATTCTAAGAAATATTGTTTGGCACCTTAAGTGCACTAAATAAAATTATTGTATTACAAAGTTAGTTCTTAAGTTGAAGTTGCCCAATAAAGATCAAAAAATATTCCACGGAATATTAAAAAATAATTTTTTTATTTAAAGTTTCCTTCGAAAACTTAAGTGGCGCAGTCGGTGACGGATAGCACAAACCCGTTTCGTTTTAAAATACGTGTGATTATTTATCGCTAATAATCAATATCGGCGGTATACCGATAGCAGTGCGAATTTTAATTAAAAAATAATAATAAGCGGGGTAAAGACTTTACTTAATATCGGAAGAATACCGATAGCAAAACAGTGCAAAAACTCTTAAACAGTGTAAAGACTTTACATAAGCAACAACAATATCGGAAGCATACCGATAATAAAACGGTGCAAGAACAGCTGAAGGACTCAACACTGGCCAGAGGAAATGGCTTTTTCTATTATATTGTAAGTTTGATTCATGTTATAGAAACGTATATATCCTAAATTCCTTACTAACTTGATAAATTCAATGCCAAACAAATATAGAGATAGATTAAGACCAAAACCATATCAAAGAGAAATTATAGATAACGAAAACTTAGATAATAGTGAAGAAACAAATTGTGAAACAATAAATAGTGAAGCAACAAATAGTGAAGTGAATCGTGAAAGTATTGTAGGTGTTAGTATTAATTTAAATCCATTCCTTCTAATAAATCAAACCAATATGGCGAATAATAACAATAACAACGCAGGTCAAGCCGACCCATTCTATTCTCTCAGAATCCCAGACGCCATAAAAGATTTACCAAAATTCGATGGTAATCCCCGTCTTTTATATGACTTTATTACGAATGAAGAGGAGATCCTTTTAATTGTTACATCTATAAATAATCCAACCTATGGTAGAATCCTTTTACGGGCAATCCGTAATAAAATTGATGGACCTGCAAACGAGGTTCTCAATATGTACGGGACACCTTTAGAGTGGTCCCAAATTAAGGCTAACCTAATTCTTCATTATGCTGACAAGCGTAATGAAACTTCATTAATTAAAGATCTGCATAATTTACGTCAACACAATAAATCTATAGAACAGTTTTATAGCGAAGTCATAGAGATTTATTCTACAATAAGGAATCACATCCAAATCCATAATAATGATCCTAACGTTATAAAGGCAAAAGGAGATTTATATAGTGAAATGTGCTTAAACATATTTTTAACTGGATTAAAAGAACCGATAGGTTCTACAATAAGATCCATGAAACCCAATTCATTAGCAGAAGCGTTCGCTAATTGTATTAAAGAACAAAATATGTCTTATTTTAGATACGAACACAAACCTTTGCCAAAACCACCTATCCACCCATCTTATCTCCCAATAAAAAGTGTTCCTTTCAAACAAACCACCGTACAGCCAATGTTCAATAATCAAAAATTCCCTCAGTCGAATACGAGACCACCAATTGTCCAACAACAGTATAGACTACAAGAACAGTATCAACCCCAACAACAATACAGACCTCAACAACCACAACAATACAGACCCCAACAATTCCAACAATATAGACCCCAACAACAACCTTATTATCAAAAACCAATTAGTACACAATATACAAATAATGTTCTCCAACCAAAACCAACGTCCACTAAAACAGAACCAATGGACACACTTTCGGCTCAAACATTAGTAAAGAAATCCCCTTCTGGACAAACGAACACTTTTCGACAAAACGCTCAGATCCATAATATTGACGAGGTAAATAATCAGATAGAAATTACAGACGATCAAAATAATTATGTCCCAACAGAAACTACAAATCTCGGTGATTTTCAAAGCCATTATGCACAGGACTATTATCCACAACTAGATGCATACTATGACAACCCTAATGAAAACCTCTTAAATAATCCTGATTATGAAGAGGAAACAAATTTTCATCCTCTTGTCTCAACATACCCATATACTTAGACATTAACAAACACGGACATTCTCTTCCGTACATTCATATATCTTCACCCTTTGGGAAAAAACTAAAATTCTTAATAGACACAGGAGCTTCCGCCTCATTTATCAATCCCGAATACGTTCACCCAGAAGATGTAAAAACAACTACACCCACAGTAATTACTACAATCTTTAAAAAACATAGTATAGACAAACAGGTAGAATTTCCCATTTTCCGAGAATTTCAACAATCTGGTGAATTTAAATTTCTTATATATAAATTCCATGGCTACTTTGATGGACTTTTAGGACTTGATGCCCTTAACATACTTAAAGCAAAAATTGATTTACCTAATAAAACTTTAGTAACAACAAATTCGAACATTCCACTTTTCTATAAACCCAATTTCATGTCCCAAAAATTTAAAATTCCTGCACATTCTAACTTAGTCGTTAAACTTCCCGTGGACAGTCAAACCGGTGACATCCTTGTCCCTGCGACAAAAATCGAGCCTGGTATAGATATTATTGAAGGTATCTATTCGGCCGAAAATTGGCACACCGAACTCGAAGTTCAGAATAATACATCAACAGACCAAATTCTTTTCCTACAACATCCACTTAAAGTACAACCTCTTACAAATGTCGAAACAAGAGAATTAAACAACTTAGACATTCAAATCGAAGATTATGATAGACAAAATTCAAACGACATCTCTAGAGAAATCCGGTCAGAACACTTAAATACTGAAGAGAAGAAATCTATTTCAAAGCTTTGCCGTAATTATTCAGACATCTTCTATAAAGAAGGAGATAGCTTAACATTCTCAAACGCAATTAAACATCAAATCAAAACCACCGATGAAATACAAGGTATTCTTAATTCTAACGCTGATGCTCTCAGTCGTATTAAAATACCAGACAAAATTGAATTAAATCTTAATGATACCACAGCTGCCACTATTCATTCAGCTGAAGAAAACCTAGATGACGGTATCCCAATAGCAGAAAAACCCCTTAATGAATTTAATTTACAAGTAATATTCCAGCAATCGTCAGATAATCAACCTCAAAACTTATTAAAATTAATCTTTAAAAACAAACAAAGACGAATTTTTAGAAAAGAATCATTTTCTGAAAATGATATTATTTCATATTTCAAAGAATATCTTCCTCCAAAAAAACTGGTTGCAATTATGGCAGATGATGAAACATTTAAATTGATTCAAAAAGTATATTCAGAACATTTTGCTAGAAACAAGACCTTCCGCGTATTAAGATGTAAAAAACTTTTGACAGATATCACAGAAAGCGATGAACAAGACCAAATTATTTCCGACTACCATACGAAATCTAACCATAGAGGCATCACAGAGACATACCAACATTTACAACGTGATTACTTCTTTCCTTACATGAAAGATAAAATAACTAAAACAATTAATAACTGTACTACTTGTCAGACCCTTAAGTACGAAAGACGACCCCCTATAATAGCTTTCGGAAAAACCGAAATAGCCCTAAAACCACTTGATATAGTACACATAGATGTATATACCATCAATAGCAAGAGTATCCTCACTCTTATTGATAAGTTTTCCAAATTTGGCGCTGCCTATACCTTACCAACCCGCAATAGTGTTAGCATTGTAAAACAAATCCAACATTTTATAAGCCTTCACGGCATACCGCGGAAAATTGTATGCGACCAAGGATCAGAGTTTACCTCAAATATCTTCCAAGACTTCTGTAAACAATTCAATATCGAGACCCATGTTACCTCCTTTCAACAAACTACAAGCAATGCTCCTGTGGAAAGGATGCATTCAACTCTAACCGAAATTTATAGAATAATTCAAGAAAAATACAAAACCAAAGATCATGAGGAAATACTTTACGAAACTATTACTACTTACAACAATGCAATTCACTCTTCGACCAATTATACACCATACGAACTTTTCTACGGACGTACATATAAATTCAATCAAAACTTGACATATAGTGACAAACATGACTACTTACAAAAACTCAATGCGTTTCAGAGAGAACTTTTCGAATCTATTACAAAATTATTAGAGGATAAAAGAAATAAAAACGTAGAAAAAAGAAACAAAAATAGGGAAAACCCAAACGATCTTGAAGTAGGAGAAATTATCTATCGAAAAGAATGTAGAAGAAATAAAATTACTCCACGATTTAAAAAACAGAAGGTCCAGACTAACAACAAACTGACAATAATTACTAATGACAATAAAAAAGTTCACAAAGCTAGAATAAAAAAGAAAAGAAAATTTCAGGTTACTAATGACAGCAACAGCAATACAAGGACGGAAACTAGAGATACATAACTTAACAGATAATTACGGACTTTTACCACTCCGACTAGGACATGCCAAGGTAATAGAAACCTACAAGCGTTTTATTCATATCATTAATCTAAAAGATTATGAACAAAGTATAGAGGAAATTCGTAAATCTTTGGACACTCTAGAAAACGACCATACTAACATTGATACAGTAAAAATAGCAAACATTAAATTCAGCCAACTAGAACTTAAACTTCAAACACTTTTACCCAAGCACAAATTAAAACGTGGATTAATAGATGGATTAGGAAGTATCATAAAAACAATTACAGGAAACATGGATGCCAATGATGCAATAAATATTAACGAAGAAATCAAAAAACTAAATTTGAATCAAAATATTTTAGAAAGTGAAACCAACCATCAAATAAGTATCAATACGAAAATGATAGAGAGATTTAACAATATTACTCGCCATATAAATGAACAACAAAAAACAATAGAATCTTTCTTGTATATTTATAATTCTAATATAAATAATGCACTTAGAACAGATCAAGAAATTCTGAAACACCTCCAATATGTTCACAAAATTATCTTCAATATTGACTTGCTTTACAATCACTTAGTAAATATAGCCGAAGCTGTGACTTTTGCACGATTACATATAATTTCGAAACAAATATTGAGTAAAACTGAACTGAATGAAATAAGAGCTCTCCTTGAAAAACAATCTATTAATTTCTCTTCAGATGAAAAAATTTATGAAATCTTACAATTACAAGCGTATTATAATAATTCAAATATTGTGTTTAGTATTGAAATCCCTATTACTTCCCAAACAAATTATTCCTTCTTTCATCTCATTCCCCTTCCCATAAACAAAACACTATTTATTTCTACTTACCCATATGTTGCTATACATGAGTCCGACGCACTTTATTTTGGAAAAGTCTGCAACCTCATAGAGGACACCTACCTCTGCGAAAGCAAAGACAAGCAAAAAACTAAATTCCCTGAATGCGTACCGAAGATCATTAATAACCACCCAGCTGTATGCAACCTGTCCAATGGCTTGGAACCCAACCAGATACTTCAACCTGAAAATAATTACATACTTCTAACCGATGTTCAAAATATTAGTGTCGAAACAACATGTGGCATCAACAAATATAATATATATGGCACCGCACTTTTACATTACCAAAATTGTTCCATAACTATTAATAATATAACTTATGATCCAAAAGTAGATATTTTCTTTGACAACATTGTGATTCATCCACCAACCCGCAGTCGGATTGACTCATCCACTATAAACCAACATCTTTCGCTAAAGAAACTTCATCTGGACCAGCTTAAGAACAGAGAAGAAATCCATATACTTACCACAAAGTCAACAACCCACATCGCATCAATTTGGATCATTATAGTTCCAATGACGATCATCTTGGTATTAATGTATATCCAAATGAAGACCCGGAAGAATCCCAAAATTGAAACTCCAAGGGCAGAAGACATCTCAAACGCTCCTTCGAGAGGCAACACTCTCTGGCAGTCGCTCCGCTAAGGGGGGAGGAATTACAAACCCGAAATATGCAAGTTTGCAACTTGCCAACATTCCCACAATAACATGTTCCCACAGTAACATGAATCTTTGAATGTGCACCTTCTGTGCACATGTCATATTAGTTTTTCTTGCTGTGTACCTTCTGTGCACATTTCTTTATAATAGAAATATAAAACCTTTGTTTTGCACCGTCTGTGCAAATTCTAAGAAATATTGTTTGGCACCTTAAGTGCACTAAATAAAATTATTGTATTACAAAGTTAGTTCTTAAGTTGAAGTTGCCCAATAAAGATCAAAAAATATTCCACGGAATATTAAAAAATAATTTTTTTATTTAAAGTTTCCTTCGAAAACTTAAGTCGTGCGTCAGACGACAACTGCAATAACAATAGAGCACGAGCTACTTTTCTGATCGAGCATCTTATGACTTCTTGAGAAGCCGTATGCACCCAGCATTAAGTATTGAGAGCCAGTAGCAATATTTCCAAGAATGTATGCAACTTCTGACATACTCGGTTCTTCAGTACGCCCAACAACAATACCTCTCGTTTGATGACGAATGTCAACATAGCAAACGGTGCTGCATAGAAGGGCTAGGCACGATCTGACAAGCAGATGGAAAAAAAATCAAAGAAAAAGAGGGATTTTCTCTAAGTGCAATATGATTTGGAAGTTTTACCAAAAGTAAACAAAAAATCCCTCTTAATATTAAATGCAGGGCCCGAACTGAAGCCTCTCCAGAGGATCAAGGGAATATCTTAGTAAGATTGCAGACCATACTGAGAATATGGAAAAATAATTTCTTAAAAGCTAGACACAACTTAGACCAAAAACTCCATTCACCTGTCGTATTATTTGAAAGCTTGAAACCTTTCGTCAACAATATGATAGGTCCATCTCAACCAGTGTGGCTTTAGAAAAGTTCATCATGGACTAAATATTCGTACATGACAGCAGATCTTGCTGACTGAAAGAAGCTTTGGCTTGTAACGCAATAGCAAGCTTGGGGCTGAGCTGGCTAAAGGAAGCTTGTTGATTGTGGCTACGTTGTTATGTTCTGTAACTCTCACATCGATAAAATCAGTCTAGAAACGCTAAAAAATGGAACAAAGCTCATGTGTTTTGTTTCAATTTCCATCGCTTCTCGACTAATTTCATGGATGTGAGAGTTACAGAACGTGGGGACACTACCTACACATCGCATTCGAACGTAAAAGCAAGCTTTGAAATTAATTGGCTGGGAGAAGCTTTTCGGATGTGGCGCAAGTTAATACAAGTGATTAAAATGCCACAGCTAACTAAGGCTGGAACAAGGTGGATTGTAACGCCACAGTTAGATATAGGCCGAGCTGGTTGGGAGAAGCTTCTTAGTTCTGTTCCTGATTCACATTAGATTAGAAAGGAACACCTCGGTCCCAAACTAGAGCTGTCTGAAAGAAGCTTGTTGGTTGCGGCCATGGTTCAAAAACACTTGCTGAAAACAAAAAAAAAAGTTTTACTGCTACTGCTACTGCCTATTGCGAGGAATTGACAAATCCGAACTCTTGTCATGAATAAATGTTTCTCACTTTAGCCGTTCGGATTCGATAGTAAACTGTAGCTCCCCTCCATCCCTGCTAATATCATGCACACAGGAATGGTTGCGATTGCTGGTTGTAAGTCGGATTAGACACTAGAATCTGAGCCTGGTTCTACATGAGCTGTCGCGCCACCAAATTTATTTATTTTAATTTATTTAGTTTTCTCAAAAATCTGACCTGGAAACTTACCAATTTAAAGTTTTTTTTTTCTATATATTCAATTGGTGAGGAAGCAGGTCTAAACATTATGTAGCTATTGTAACTCACCTGAAAAGAAATTATAAAAAAATGTCAGAGAGCAAAAGATTTGTTTTTACTTAATTTTACACATCTTTAAAAGCTTAAAATTCGTAAAAAGCAAACAGTCCAGTTGGTCAAAAACTCAAAGATACGAAAATCTAAGAAAGAGCATCTCATCTTAATCCAGCTCGAATGACCAAAAACCTTATAAGTGAATTTAAAGCAAATCTATGTCTTTTCCATATTTTCCTTACATTAAGCTCTTAATAAAGAGAAAACAAACAAAAACCCAAGATTTTATATATCTTCTTTCACTTTTCGAAGTGCTTTTGTCAATGAAAACTCTTTAAAAAAAAAAACTACTTGGACAGCTTATCGCAAAATACATAAAAAAAAACAAAAGCAAACATTTTCATTTCATTCGCATATTCTTTAACCATAAATTGAGGATTTACGTCCGTGTTATATCTTCTCCAAGTTTTTCTTCGCACCCATATATCTAGCTTCCCTTCTTACAATAGTTTCATTCAAATTCCAAACACAGTAATCTCTGTAGCTGTCTCCCGAGTCCTGTTTTCCCAAGGATAAAAATAAAATATGAGCACAAACTGAATAGGGGCAAACGAAAGAAAAAAAAATATATAAAATAAAATTTCAAAATTTAATATATCGCAAGTTTACAAATAAACACCTGCCTTCTGGTAGGGATCTTTATAGTATCAGCGAAGAAGCACTTCTTGCCCAAGGATATTTCAACACACATAAACGTAACCGTAGTGTAAATGTGACTTTTCGCACTCTTACACACCGTTAAATTGCACCAAAACGAAAGGGTGAAGTTTTCCTCTCTGGATTTTATTGGTTTTCAGAGATATGGGAATGCGACGCGATGCGAGGCAAGACGACACGGCTACAACCAAACCAACAATGCCAACGGACGTGCGGAGGACACTATCAAATTCATTCCTATTTGTGTAGAGAAGATCTCTATGTTGTAGCTGTGTTACTAAGGTAAACCATTTTCTACATACAATACGTGCTGGAATGGTTTACCTACCCACCATGACTACAATGACATCAACGAGGGCAGTTCAGAAGTGAAGTACCTACAAGACAAGGAGTACGAAGAGCGCATTGCGAAAATGCAGGAATTTCATTACCTGTTGAGATCGTCCTTATTCTTATGTACAGATATGTTGTATGTAGGTATTTTTTTTTTCAATTTTTTTTCTCCTTGGGAGTAAACTTTGCAATTTTATTTTTATTTTCCTGTTTTTTGAAAACTACTGCGCTGGCTGTGGCTCTAGATAACTTCTTCAAATATTCAAACAAAATGCCATAACAAAAAAAAAACAAAAGATGGCTCTGGCTAAGATGCATCGTGGGAAAACATCTTAGAGTACTAGCGAGATCGCAAAGAAACTTGGGGTTAAGCACGTCTATGAAACTCATTTTTTGCATAAATTTACCGGATATTAACCTAAAGGTGAATTTTTCGAAATAAAATGTATTGCGGCCAGAAGCTATTTTATCTAGATTTGCAGAAATATGAGGTTTCCAGATGTCTGAATTAGGTTAAATATAAATTTATTTTGACAGCAAATTAGGAATTGGTATTGATTTGTAGCTTCGGAAATAATATTTTTGTCGTGTGAGGTTCGGATGTAATACCTATAGACGAAATATGGGACTCCTTTCAGAGCTACTGCCTGGGAAGTGACAAATCCTCCAAGAGTAGATATGTATTTCTTGTCATATAGAAAAGTGGTGTTCACCTCAAACTTTAAACTGTAGGTCCCCTCCATTCCTGGAGACACAGAAAGAGGAATGGTCGAGAGTCGTAAGTCACAAGGCCCTGGTTTTTTATGAGCTATTGTGCCGCCAAATTGTTATTTTTTTTTTGCATAATTCCTTTAGATATTTTTCCGGCTTAAGTTTACAGGTAAAAATGTAATCACAGACTGTAATGTATACAACATAAATTATACATTTTAAAAAAATGAATAGCTGTAATGTTTTGACATTTGATTTGAATAGTATTCCAACAAATAGGTTAAGTGTTTTGCCACGCACCCAAAAGCGTTTAAAGAACATTATGCCACTGTTAAATCTCTGAAAGTTCTAGAACTTACCGGTAAAGCTAAGGATTTTTCAGCAATATTGGTAAAAGTCTGAAATGTTTTTTTTTTCCTAATTCATTCTGGACTTTTGTCACAGCAACATCTTTGCAGATTTCAAAGATCTCTATTTGGATAAACATGGTCAGACCTAATGAAAGTCCCTACTGTAAGCAAGGTTAAGGAATTAATTTGTTTCTGACACATGAAAACGAAAGAAGCAACAAAACCCGCAATACCGGGATCTCCCAAACAAAATACAAATCAAATAAAAAAAAACTTTATTGAAAAACTAAGAGCAATCCATATTATTTTATTCCGCTGCGGAGGAGGTGACGGGAGTCAAAATCACTCTCACACTATTCACGACTTGTAAATCGGAGTACCATCAAAATTTATTGATAAGAACTGATTAATTTGGTATGCAGGTGTCTTAAGATGGTATTAGATTAGCATATGGTCAATAAGGTCATCTAAGTATGACTATATTTTTATACGTTGCAAATAGTATTAAACTAATTAATATAAATGTTTCTATCACACTAATAAGAAACTTTGTAGTCATATTAATATGATAACGTAATTCCGCATTGAGAAAAACTGTGATATCGGCACGAATATGAACAAGAATCATTCAAATTCTGAAAAAATATGCACGACTAAATCTTACGTACTTGCTCTTGAAAACTAAAATGCATAGCACTAAATTGGTGTCCCCTAATACGTGCAGAAAATTTTGGAGGATGTTCGCTGGGATAATTTTGATACAAAAATTATATGGGGAAAATTCTATCTCGTCCCCCTGAGAGGCGGGTAGGTGATTTTTGAAAATTAACTTAAAAGTACCTTTTTTTTCAATTTCTCAAATTTTAAGAAAGGTTTGTGTATCTGGTTTTCAGTATTTGACTAAGATTTCATAAGGAATAAAACCGACCTAAATAACGAAAAATTTTGAAAAAAAAATCAACTTGAAAAACAAAAAAATATTTTTTTTTTTAAAAATTTAGATTTTGAAATTTTATTTCTCAAAAACTATTCAACTTGATTAAAGAGACAGACAAAAGAACAGAATATGTACATATATGCTTTCAAAAAAGCTATGACCTATAGTTGTATGTACTTTCGTTGATTTTTAATAATTTTTGTTTCCATTTTAAGTCAATTTTTCAGAAATTACCTCGCCCCGACTTAGGGGGGGGGGGGGAAGATACTCTGTATTAAACATTATTTATTCTGTTTTTGAAGATCTATTTAAATTCCCATTTGAAATTGACCAATCACAAAAAAACCCTTCAAAAATAAATAATAAAATAAAACATATATTTTTGCAACGACTTTTGGGGTTTTGGATCACAAAAAGCCAGGCGTAAAGAATTTTGAGAGAAATGTATTTGACTTCTATATATATAATGTCATGTTGAATTGAATTTTTGATATTATTTTTTTTTAGTCTAACTTTCCAGATTTATGGAAATAATTTCACTTAGGAAATAAAAACTTGTATCCAAAAAAAAAAAACACAAAAACAAAATTTTTTCGCAGTGGAGTTAATTCCCAAGTCATTTATTTCCCTGTAACTTGGAAAAATAAAAATTTAACTTTAGTTCTGATTAGTTATCCAAAAAATAATGTCATGAGTGTCAACTTAGCGAAACAACATTCACCGATCGAAGAATTATTATTTGCGCAATTAGCCGTTGATTAGTCGTGAATTAGTTCTGATAATTTCGAATTTATCGTTCGATGTTTTTTATGTTTTTTTTTTGCTGCTTCGATAAGTTGATATCAATTTAGCGAAGCAGCACCTCAAAAAGGGGTAAAAACGTCTTAGAGCGAATAGTTTATTGCTTAATAATTAGCCGTTCAGCAGTTCTGAATTAGCTAGTTGTGACAATTTTAATTTTGTCGTGCAATGTTTTCTACGTTTTTTTTTGGTGCTTTGCTAACTTCGAGTCAACTTAGCGAAGCAGCATCTCGAAAACATATAAAAACTTCTGATTGTGAATGTTTTACTACTCTATAATATTTGCCGTTAATTAGTCGTGAATTAGTTTGTCGCTCTATGTTTTCTATATTTTTTTTTGCAAAATTGTCAAACTGGTATCAAATTACCGAGGAACGTCTGGAAAACAGTTAAAATCTTCTTATATTGATTGAGTTCTTGGTTAATTAGTTGTGAAAATTTCAATTTAGTCGTGCGATGTTTTCTATGTTTTTTTTTTTTTGTTTTGGAAAAATTATATTAAACATTGCACGACAACTAACAGCAAATTTTTAAGCAATAAATATTTCGATTACACAAGTTTTAAACCATTTTCAACGAGTACGTCTCGAACTTTAAATAAATTTAATAAAAACAAAAAAACATAGACAAAGTCGCACGACAAAATTAAAATTTTCACGACTAATTAAGGGCTGCTTAAGGTAAATTATTAAGCAAAATTTCAATCTATATAAGAAGTTTTTAACTCTTTTCCAGATGTTCCTCGGTAATTTGATACCAATTTGAAAATTTTCCAAGAAAAAACATAGAAAACATTGCACGACAAAATTTAAATCGTCACAAATAATTCAAGATTGACGAACCGCAAATTATAATGCTTTATAATAACCACTCAATATAAGAAATTTGTATCGCTTTTCCAGGGGTTCCTCCCTAACTTGATACCAATTTGAGAATTTTGCAAAAAAAAAAAAAACATATTCACGACTAATTGCCCAATTAATAATTTTTCGATCGGTAAATGTTGTTTCTCTAAGTTGACACTCATACTAAAGTCTTGACACAGAGACATAATAAGTCTACAGGAGAAAAATTCAGCTGTCTTTTTTTTACCAAACTAAATGGGTTTCTTAAATCCACAATTAATTTTTTTTACTGTGGACTTATTACCTACTCTGTTCAATTAGTTATGTGTCCGATATCTACTAACTACAACTTTACACAAAAATTGTGAGTCAATTATATTGTTTCATTATCGAAACAAGAATTTTCGAAATGTCTAAAAAGGCTTTAAATAGTAAAAACTGAGGCATAAAACAACCCTGTTATAAGCAATCAAAAACAATATTTAGGTGCTACGGTCTTTCAACCTTATAAATTATTTAGACATTGCCCCTCGAAATAGTAGATTATTTATATCTCAATTAGAATTTATTTTTATACCTCAAATATACAATAATTCAACATTGAAATTGATGCCAACAAACCATTTCCTCAATGCTAATTCCCCATCACATTTTTTATTCATCACAATTTGTTAACCCCTCTGTTTAAATTTTTCAGTATTCACAACATCAACTATACCTACCAGCAACACAACGACATGTAGCGCGGCCCGTTCCCTAGAATCAAGCAAGACATATGTGCGTCTTTTTAAATCAATATGAAACTTGACTTAATCCGATGCAGAAACTAAGAACAATATACCTTACTCACAACCATGCCTACAGTATAGTTGACAGAGCAGCTTAGTTGAAATTGGCACGCAATTAGCGTGTCGCCAATCAACATTATTCCATGATGTGTAAATCATTGATGAAAGCTATCACGCATCACATATCAACCAGAGTGATAATGAGATTCAACTAATATATGCGCGGCGCCAATCCCAGTGACATCAATTATTGCCAACGTGCCAACTACAATGTTTCTCATATTAGACTTTTGCAGCTTTGATTCATCTAGTTTTTGTTCATCTGGCATCTGGATCCACTATTGTTTTACTTTTTTTTCCACTGCAACATTGAATTGAATTGATGACCAATCAAAATATGTAGATGGTAATGGAAACCAATAAATCACTATCAGAGCTCTCTGGTACAAATAGTGGATTGGCCAGCCACAAGTGCCACGCTAACTTGTTGAAAAACTCTCAAACAAAATTAATTCCAATCAAATGCGACAGCGGCGGCGACAATGTGCGCAAAAAAATGCGTGATGAGCTGTTGTTTTCGTCGCGGTCGTCTCACTTGGATTTTACTCGCTCATCCGGACTAATCCGGTACATAGGTACGAACGAGGATGGACCCCTTTCATAATGTAATTGTTAATTTCCCTCCGTTTTGTGTTTACAAATCAGCAAATCCATCAAGCAGCATCATCGCATAAAACACCATAATTCAGTTCAATTTCATTTTCAATGGCAATCGGTCGAATTCAATGAAGTCCGCAATTGTCATTCTCATTGTTGCAATATGTTCGGTCAACGGCGGGCAATTGAAACGCGTCTGGATGCAGGACCACTGCAACAGCGGTCTTTGCCAAGGAGTCACTATTTCGCGCGACGACTATGTCATTCTCTCCAACACACCCATCATGAAGCAGATAATTTTGACGTTTGTCAATTCGACTATTGCCAAAATACCTCATCTGATGTTCGACACATTTCCCGACCTTCAAATTCTTCGCATGGACAACTGTTCGGTTGAAACATTCGAGAAACCACAATTCGAGGGAGCCAGCAATTTGATGGGTCTATTTCTGGCCAACAATCTTATACGGGACATCCCCAAGAATATATTCCTCGGTGCAGACAATCTAAACACCCTGTCACTCGCTGGCAATCAACTGCGACAGCTGCAAAATCAAAGTTTCAACGCCCTCAAGGAGCTCAAGTCATTGGATTTGTCACACAATAAACTCGAAAATCTACCCGCTGCTGTATTCTCGCCCATGCGGAAATTGATGGAACTTAATCTCTCAAACAACAAACTGACGGCAATACCAGAGCGGATATTCGAGAAGACACCCAACCTCACCAAGATCCATTTGTCATATAACCAATTCTTAAAATTCGAATCGGAATACTTTAAGAACCATCCGAAAATTTCACTACTTGACATCTCTGGCAATCCCCTCGTTGAAGCGACCATCAATTTTGACGTTTTAGACACTTTGCTAGCAAACGATTGTGACTTGCATAAACTGACAATATACGGCTATGTCAAAGAAGTAGAATTACGAAACAATTCACTTCAGGACATACCCAATTTCCCGAATGCTGCCAATGTCACCGTATTGGATCTGTCCGTCAATCCGATTGCCAATCTAGAGGCAACCTCTTTGCGTCGCTACATTGGCTTGGTCAAACTAAACTTTAGTCGAACAAAAATCCATGACTTTCCCGAGGGTATTTTCAAGAAGCAAACAAAACTAAAAGTACTGGACATATCGGATAATTCATTGTATAATTTAAAAGTTAGCGTATTTGATAACTTAAAGGCATTGCAGTATTTCAATTTTCAGCTGAATAACTGGAATTGTGACTTTTTGCAGCTGTTGATGAGTTCGTTTGTTAAACGGCGGGAAATTGTGTTTGCCGAAGATGATTTGGAGCCGGATAAAGTGGATGATTATGTTGATGGGGTTGCATGTTGGTATGAGAATAGTAGGACTTCGAAAAAATGCTCTGAAGATGGGGAATCTGTGCTGGAATTGGCTATAATACGAAATGATATAAAGGCTTTTGTCGAGACGGTGGATAAGAAGTTTGTCAAGATCTTTCGATTGTTGGATGAGATAAAGAGTAAAGTGTAGTAAAAACAAGTGTGATATCTAGAGGAACTTTGTTTGAATAAAAAAAAAAAAACATCTCATATATTTCGTTATTTTTTGTTGGTTTAGTGAAATAAAAAATATCATCTAAAAAAGTCTTACGGCTATATTGTTGACTTTCTTCAAAGCTAGTTTTACTGAAGAAACTAGTTCTATTGGAGTTTCGAGTTTTTATGTTCTCCAAAAAAATTACTGATTTGATTTAGATGTCAAACTATGTATGAATATTTTGAATTAGATGTCAAAGTAATAACAATAAGTGAAAAAATTAAAACTCGAAACCCGAATAGAACTAGTTTTTGCTCAAAACTAGCTTTGAAGAAAGCCAAAAATATGGCCGTTAGTAAAATTGGTAGGTATGCAAATTTTGTCTAAGAAAAATGCCGCTCACATTAGCCGTTCGGCTTCGGCAATTAACTGCAGACACATACACAGAAATGGTTAAGAGTTGTAAGTCACTTTTTCATGAGCTGTTGTGCCATCAAATTTATTTTATTCTTTATTTATTTTATTTTCTCAAAAACTTAGACATTTAGACATCACATATTGTTTTTAGTATTTGAATAGTAGTCCAGTCAACGAAGACCTAAAATCATAAAATAAATGAAATAAACCGTGTAGTCTGGGTTATTTTTTTAAGTGGTAGGGGTGACCCAACATACCAAAAGTCCCCAGCCCAGGGCCGCGAGCTTAAACCTGGAGAGGGGGTTAAAGGTCCCCTTTTTTTAGTTTTTCGCGAATATTTCGAAAACCAAGGCTTAAGTGAAAAAGTCTGCACCAAGGAATTAAAGTAAATTAAATTTCCTACAAAAAATGTTATATTTATATTTTTGCTTGGAGCAACGCTAAGGAAGATGCGGGGTGGAGAAATGTCAAGAAATCTAAAAAATCGGTCATTGACCATGACTTTGTAAAATAGTTTTCAGACATGTACTAAGAAAAAAATCGTTTAGGATAGAGGGGTCTATGTCCCCCCGTTTATAAGGGAGGAACCATTTTCTAAAGCATTGACGTAAAGTACATTAATAATTATTTAAAATCAACGGAAGTACCTATAATACAACACTATAGGTTTTTGAAAATCCAAGGACCTATTCTTTTATTTTGTTGATAAAACAAGTTTTTTTTTTATTAAACAGGTTATACAAAAATTGAACTTAAATTTAAAGTTTTGAAAAAAAAATTTATAATGATTTTATTTTCAAAATTATTTGTAACTAAGTGCTAAATTGTAGTTCAGTATTTATGGCCGTTGTTAATTCTTAGTCGAACGCTAAAAACTAGATAGCTGTAGGTCTTTCAGTTTTTTCAGTTTCTGTTATTTCTGGGTAAAATTGGTCAATAAACACTAAATTTTGTAGGCTACTGACCAATTTTTTAGATTTCTTGACATTTCTCCACCCCGCAACTTCCTAAGTGTTGCTCCAAGCGAAAGAATATAGATATCTGGCCTTAATAAGAAATTTAGCATGAAGTATTGCCGTTGTTTTGTTTCACTGATTTACTTCAATTTAATCGGTGAGTGGAAGAACAGTACAAATACACAGGCCAAAAGTCCACAATGGACTTTTAACCTACATGAACCAAATCAATTATGGACTTATAACCCACCCTGGTGGGGAAAAACAGTTCGTGGAGGAAACTAAGCAAGCATATCCTTTTTGAAAATTTTGTAAGTATCAAAGTGTCATATTGTCAGCAATATACCATAGTAAAAATGTCTTAATATTTATTAAGTCGATTATAAAATTCTACATTTTTTCTGGTTTATTATTTGAGGTAACTTTTATATAAACTTCCTCCTATATTCATAATCAAAATCCCTTAGCATCTCTAGATGTTTTTCTAATTTTATTAACTTTAAGTGATTAATTTTCCCTAAAAAAACACAATATAACAATTTGCTACACTTGCAGTTAAGTGTTTTTTACCACCAAAAACTTTACCATCAATGCTTATTATTATTCTTTGGAAACACTTTATAAGTATATTATGTAGATAAGGTAGGTATACCTAACCTACACCTGTTCATTGAGATATGCGCTAACTTTTCAATTTTATCGAATTTCAAATTTTATAATGGTATTAAGTTTCAGTACTTGAGTATACGGCTACATTTTTGTTTTATTCAAACCAGAGGATGTATAATCTTATTTAGTTCAAAACAAACATTATAATTTATAAAGTATGATGGTTTTCTTCCTCCGAAATGATGGTATACAGTCGTGTGAGAAAAAAAGAAAAAAGCGTAGCGAAATAATGCTTAACCCTTCAATAGGCGCGTGGTTAAAAATAACACCGTTGTCTACGATTTGAAGCCATTTTATTTTGCCAAAAAAAGAATTTAAAATGCGTTTTTTAGTATTCAAATCAAATATTAGGCTATAGAGGAACATATTATATTCCATTTTCATTACTTTAAGTTAAACGGTTATTGATAAACTGAGAAAAAATCATTAGCAAAAATAACTCACTTTCTTAAGATTTTTTGTAATAATTTTTTATTAAAAAAAAAGTTTTTAACAAAAAAAAAAAAAAAAAAACAGGTTACTTAAAAAAACAGGGACATTACACCACAAACAAAAAAGTTATGGATAAAATGGTGAATATTTCAGCACGACATTTTTGGAAGCTAAAAGTCGAAAAAAGGAGTCCTAGTCAATCGTTCGAATGCCTTTTTACGTTGCTAAAAGCGGCCAATCAAAAAAAGAGACATTTTCTGTAAAAGAAGGTTTAGGGGACTGATTTTTTCAAATTTTTTCAAATTGATTCAAATTACAGAAACAAATTCAGCATAATTTTTCTTTCTTCCCATATTTTCTTTTATGATCGAGAAAAATCACGATCTGAAACATTAATTAAACAATTTTTTTTCTATTTAGAATTAATTTTAAATAAATTGCATTCTTTTTTCAAACATTCGCAATGAATATGCATGAAAATGCAAAATTTATTACTTATCAGGCCCCTAGCTATTTCAGTACTTTTTTTTTATTGAAAAGCCAAGGGAATTAGGCCAGGGGACTGCGTATTTTAATAGTTTTTGTGCAAAAAACATGCTAAGGTTGTAATTTTAAAAAAATTAAAAATTATGGCGAAGAAATTTTTTTTTTAGTGTGCGGGAAAGAGAAAACAAACAATGCTCTTGAAAACAGAATAATAGAAAATAAAAAATGTCAGTTTGTAATACAGCACGCTTGATTAGTGTAATCAGTCCACAACACAGCACACCAAATGAGACATGTGTGGATCCGGCTTTAGTCACACGGTTTTGTTTTAAGGAGACTCGATACTTGACGTTTCTAGCGCTGGACAATTGATCGATATTCTAGTTATCGATTTTTTCGATTGTTTCAATATTCCAAGGGACTGATTAGAAATGCCGCGGACAAAGTTTAATTGATTTTTTTTGCAAAACTAAACAAAAAACTTGCCCAACAAGTTAAGCAATGGACTTACGAGTATTAGATTAGTTTTAACCGTCTAGATTGTCCCTATTGAAAACTTTCCAAGGTCTTGATCAAACTAGACAAAACCTAGACATTTTTCTAGACAGGCTTCTGATGAACTGATGTTTTACTAAACTGAATGTGTATGTATTGGATTAAATGTGCCTAGAATTGTTTTTAAAATAAAAACAAATTTCCCAAATTTCGTCTGGCCGCTCTTCTTACTGAAAATTTATAAACCTTATAGAAATTTTAAAAATTTCGCACCACTTACTCTAGAAAATTTACACAGCACTGTATGTCACCAAGGCAGAAAATGACATAACTTGATAAACCTTACTTTTTAGGAGAGGTAAACGAAGATTCTTAAAAACTTTTAATGTCTGTTAACCTAAATAAAATTCATGAACTTAATGACATGGTTGAAAAAGAGGATTCTGTTTTTTTCCATCGTATTATTAGGTTTTTATTTTTTCAAACAAAAATGTGTTTTAAAGCATAATATATTTGTAGAGTATGCCTAGAAAATGTATAGGAATTTTATTTCCTTAATGTTAATATTATTTGGCAATAAAATAATAAGTGAACAAAGTGCGAAGTGGCAAACGAACTAAAACAATTAAATCGAATAAATACAAATTTATTAAACATAAACGAAATGGAGTTGAATATTGAAAACAGGAAATTTGTAGAGTACCTACAGTCCAGTCAACGAAGGACAAATAAATGAAATAAATCGTGTAGTCTGGGTTATTTTTTTAAGTAGTAGGGGTGACCCTCAGGTCCAACATAACAAAAGTCCCCAGCCCAGGGCCGCGAGCTTAAGCCAGGACAGGGGGTTAAAGGTCCCCTCTTTTAGTTTTTCGCGAATATTTTGAAAACCAAGGGCTTAAGTGAAAAAGTCTGCACTAAGGAATTAAAGTAAATTAAATTTCCTACAAAAAATGTAATATTTATATTTTCGCTTGGAGCAACACTAAGGAAGATGCGGGCTGGAGAAATGTCAATAAATCTAAAAAATCGGTCAATATCCTTCAAAATTTAGTGTTTATTGATCAATTTTACCCAGAAATAAAAAAAAAAGTAAGTATATGTATTCATAATTATTCTATTGATGACTTGGAAGAGAGTTTATGGGGTCAAAACAGGTGGCGAGAGTTAAAATTTCCTAATTTAATATACTTGCTACAGTGTTTGCATTCACTATGAAAAATACTGTTTCTTCAAAGGTAAAAAGTATAATGGATTTTTCCAAGTTACTGACTATGACCTTGTAAAATAATTTTCAGACATGTACTAAGAAAAATATCGTTTAGGATAGGGGGGTCTATGTCCCCCCGTTTATAAAGGAGGGACCATTTTCTAAAGCATTGACGTAAAGTGCATTAATAATTATTTAAAATCAACGGAAGTACCTATAATACAATACTATAGGTTCTTGAAAATCCAAAGACCTATTCTTTTATTTTGTTGCTAATTCCTTAGTGCAGACTTTTTCACTTAAGCCCTTGGTTTTCAAAATATTCGCGAAAAACTAAAAAAGGGGACCTTTAACCACCTCTCCTGGCTTAACCTGAGGGTCACCCCTACTACTTAAAAAAATAACCCAGACAACACGATTTATTTCATTTATTTTATGATTTTAGGTCTTCGTTGACTAGACTATTATCTAATTTTAAGATTTATTTTGATAAAATCTTTTTTTAATTTAATTCTTCAGCAGTCATTTATTCAGCCGTATAAAGTTAGCATGACAACTTTCGAAAAAGTTTCTTTTGACTGTGTCAGAAATTGCCGTATAATTGCCGTAAATTTGCCGTGAAGAGAAAAAAATTGCCGCGCCACTAGTTCTCCCAAAAATTGATGTTATGCTAACTTTATATAAAGTTAGCATGACACTTTTTAAATTTTGGTCAAAAATTACTTTTGAATATGCCATATAGTTGGAATTAATTTCCGTAAATATGCCGTGAAGAAAAAAAAATTTCCGCGACAGTGGTTCTCCCAAAAATGGTTTTCTTACAAAATCTTCATATAAAGTTAGTATGACACTTTTTGAATTTTGGTCCAAACTAAGTTCTGAATATGCCATGTCGTCGAAATTAATTGCCGTATATATGCCGCGAAGAGAAAAAAATTGCCGCGACAGTGGTTCTTCCAAAAATGGCCAAAAATGGTTTTCATACAAAATCTTCATATAAAGTTAGCATGACACTTTTTGAATTTTGGTCCAAACTAAGTTCGCAATATGCCATGTCGTCCAAATTAATTGCCGTAGATATGCCGCGAAGAGCAAAAAAATTGCTTAGTTTGGACTAAAATTCAAAAAGTGTCATGCTAACTTTATATGAAGATTTTGTATGAAAACCATTTTTGGGAGAACCACTGTCGCGGCAATTTTTTTCTCTCCGCGGCATATCTACGGCAATTAATTTGGACGACATGGCATATTCAGAACTTAGTTTGGACCAAAATTCAAAAAGTGTCAAGCTAACTTTATATGAAGATTTTGTATGAAAACCATTTTTGGCCATTTTTGGGAGAACCACTGTCGTGGCAATTTTTTTCTCTTCGCGGCATATCTACGGCAATTAATTTGGACGACATGGCATATTCAGAACTTAGTTTTGACCAAAATTCAAAAAGTGTCAAGCTAACTTTATATGAAGATTTTGTATGAAAACCATTTTTGGCCATTTTTGGGACATCCACTATCGCGGCAATTTTTTTCTCTTCGCGGCATATCTACGGCAATTAATTTGGACGACATAGCATATTCAGAACCTAGTTTGGACCAAGATTCAAAAAGTGTCATGCTAACTTTATATGAAGATTTTGTATGAAAACCATTTTTGGCCATTTTTGGGAGAACCACTGTCGCGGAAATTTTTTTCTCTTCACGGCATATTTACGGCAATTATACGGCAATTTCTGACACAGTCAAAAGTAACTTTTTCGAAAGTTGTCATGCTAACTTTATACGGCTCATTTATTCAACCAAACAAAAGCTGTAGTAGGTCTACGAAATGCTTTTGAACGAGAATACTTGACGTTAGAGTGATGGGAGAAATGCTGAATGAGAAGATATAGAAAGTGGAGTGACATATGTTTATTCGTTTGTCTTCTTTGGCAATCAGCTGGGTGGTTTTTATCCAATCGAAAACTAGATTAGAATGAACATTTTTTTAAGAAAAGCTGATATTTTTGTCATTTTACTTTTGTTGAAATGACCATATCTTCTAAACGATAAGTCAAAGGAAAAAAATTGTCCTAATTTATATTGTAGAAAATCTCATGTTTTAAAATCTTTGTATGAATTACTTTTTTCTAGTCATTACTGTACCAATTAAAAAAAAACTTTTTGTGCAAGTCAGTTAGCTGCATTTTAGTTGTTTAGTCAACCACAAAAGTAAGTTCGTGCACATTTCGTGTCCTGCGTATGTTTTTATTTTCTTTTGTTAGTCAATTACCAAGGGAATTACATATATATACAGGGTGTCCCCTAATTTGTGTTTTCTAGCCAGGGAATAGTAGAGCTCAAAACTCTTAACCATTTCTTTAGGCGTGGTGTTTTAAGTCGTCAAGAGTAAAGGGAACTTAATTTTTTGCCGAATCCGAACTTATAAGATGAGAAACCCTCGTAATGTTAACATAAAATTCTTCGAGGATTTTTCACTTTCTTGCAAATGGCGGAATCTTTGCTTTTTTTTTTGGGACATTTGGAGATGTGTGGTAACGGAGTACCTACTAAAAGATTCATCAATATTTAAAAAAAAAATTACAAATGTGGTGGGAGCAGATAGTCCAGGAAGGGGGAATAAGCCAATTTTTGTTTTTTGTTTGCGCTTTATCAGAATTCGAGGAAAAATAAATATCAAATTATCTTCATACAAATGTTTGTAATGTAGGTTAGATACATACATATATCTCATTTTTGCATGCTCTATATGTATGTCAAGTATAGGTTTCGTGTAAAAAAAATTCAGGATTGTAATCACTACAATGATGCAGAAGTCCGAAAGTCCGTTCCCTGGGTCCACTGTAATTTGAGCTAGCGTCTAAACGTGTAAGCCGATTTTATTTAAATTTGGTACAGAGTATTTCTATGTAATTCCTTAGAAGGAAAATTCGATTTTTTGTTTTAGTTCATCTAGAACATTTAGCTGCCAATTAGTAAGCTTTTTTTGCAAATTTACCGACGATATCTCGAGAACGCATAGAGATATCGACTTCAAATAAATTTTATTTTACAGATAATAAGGCCATAACGAGCAGAAAGGATTTTCAGAAAAAATCAATTGGCGGTTTTTTTATTACAGTAAATTAAAAAAAAATTTTAAATGTTTTTTTTTTTTTCTCGAATATCTCTAGAACAAATAATGCTATCAACTTTGCCCTGCTTTCATTCTATGCATAATGACGTAGTGAAAAATTGATAATACTTTAAACAAAACATCAACCCACAGTTTTGTTTTTTTATTTAAAAAAAAAAACATTAAAAATTTTTAAAAAATATCGAATATATAGAACACACAAAGATATTAACTGCGGGTTAATTTTATTTAATACACAAAGTGATGATAATCGGTAGAGTTTGTAAAAAAATTAAATTAACGGTTTGTTTTCTAGGCCAAAAAACTGCTAAAAATTGTTAAAAAATGTTTTTCGGCTCCAATATCTCAAAAACAACGAATGCTATAAACTTTGAATTAATTTTAATCTACACACAATGCCATAATTAGTAATTGATATAAGGTTTTAAAAAAAATATCAATTGACGGTTTTTTTTTCTAGGCCAAAAAACTGCAAAAGAAACTGCTAATAATTGTTGAGATTTTTCGTGTCGCATATGGTGTTTAGAGCAAACAGCCTTTCCTTGATTGCACATCTGATAAGTTTTTCGAAGATTTTTAATTGGTAATTTTCTTATAAATAAAACGCATGACTGGATCGCACAAACTTCCTCTTGTAGTAAAAGATTCATCGAATTTTAAAGATTGAGTGTATTATAAGTAAATATTTTTTTTAATGGGAGCCTGAAGTTTAAACTTATACATGTAACTTAGAGCTTAAATTGAAAAATTATTAAAAATCAACAAAATTCGAAATAAATTTACTGAAAAAATCTTCTTAAATTGTTTTGAAAGCTAAAAACAGTAACCATGTGATTTCTTTAACTAATCTTAGTTTTGAAGAAAAAAAATTAAAATCGTTGGAGCGGATTTTTTTTAAATTAATTTTGTATGTAAGGCCGTGTGTGAATTCGGTTAAAATCGCGTTAAATTTGATCCAAAGATTAATTTTTGACACTAGTGAGGTGAATCTGTACGTAGAATTGTCAAATTTTAATGGCGGATAAAATTTAATCGCAATTTTAAACGAATTCGCACACGGCCTTAGTATTAAATTTTGTAAAAATTTTTAAGAAACAAAATTGGTACACAATCTTTAAGTTTTTATTTAATTGAATTAAAAATTAAATTGGAAAAAATTATTTACCCGTTTTTGAATTATCGAATTTTCAAAAAAAAAAATTTGAAATTTTTTTTTAAATCCAAAATTTGTTTTTTTTTTTTTGAAAATTTAGATATGCAGTATGATTGCAATTTTTGAGAAGCTTTTGTATAAAAAATTTAATTTAAATCGGTTACACACATAATGAGATGATCTAAAATAAAGAAATGAGTTTTATGAGAAGTACTCTTAATACTCGCTAACTGTAAATTTTGTTTTTGGCGGATCGTAGACCATACCTATATTAGTATTTAGGACATTTTTATTCAAAATCTTAGGAGTCGTTTTCGAGAAAATTTATAATTTCTGTAACGGTTTTTTAACATTTATATGGAAGGTACCGTTAATTTTTACTTTAAGAAAAATGTTTGTTAAAAATCCGCTTGTTACCAAGTTTCATGAAAATCAACCGAGTCGTTTTCGAAATATTTGATTTTCAAAAAAAAAATTTGAAACTTTTTTTAAAAATCAAAAAAAAAAAAATTTCATAAAAAAAATTATCAAAATCAGTCTAGCTATTCCTTTTCGAGAAAAAACGAAAACAAAAAAAAATGGTTCTATGGGAGGTACCATTTAAAACCACTTTTTGGAAATTTAAATTTTACAAAAAGGTAGCATATACTTAATAAAATTTATTGATTTTTTTTTAAAGAAAAAAATCTGTCGAGCCATTTTTGAGAAAAATAAGATTTTCCAAAAATGCTAAAAAAATTATATGGCAGGTACCGTTATTTTTGGCCCTAAAAAGAAAAGGAAAAAAAACGTGTCGGGGTAATGTCCCGAAAACACTTTATACCAAGTTTAATTAAAATCGCCCCATGGGTTTAGGCTGTAGGCGGGTCCACAGACAGACAAACAGACAGATGGACGAAATTGCGATACCCACTTGTTTCGTCTTCCCTAACATCGTAATGTCAATTTCCTTGAATTTGTGAACAACATTGTGTAATGTCAAGTTTGATCAAAATCTCGAGTTCAATTTATTTTACGAATCCGAAACCTGTCATATAGTACTTATACATCGCAATTAAAAATTACATCAGGTGTCGAGTTTTAAAGGGAACCAATGGGAATTTGTCATTGTGGGACAAACTCAGCCTCTTTTTTTTTTAAATTGCCTTATTTTCGAATTATTTACGTAGTTTAAAGCTTCATACCGGGTTTTTGTTTTATTTTTTCAATCTTGTGCTCCTGATAAGTTCAAACAATATTGCATTTAAAATTTTTTGAAATAATTTATTTTTTAACAGAAAAAATTCAACATTAGATGAATTTTCTTAAGTACATACCTACTTTTGACGTTTTAAATAGTTTTTCGTAAATAATATTATTGATATTTAGATATGTTTTTAATTACAAAAGCAAGTTGGTGCGATGCATTCGTGCGTGTTCTTTGCCTATACTCTCACAATATGATCCATCCTTGTTTCCATCTATTTCAAGTGATTTTATATGCAATAAAATTTTATTCGGGCATTATATTATTTTGAATTTGACTGAATTGATTTTTGTATAGTTTCATAAAATCTCCTAAATAACTAAAACCACGATCTTCTAGTGCTGATATGGACAAACAAGGCTAATGGCAGAGAACAATATTGAGAGGTAAAATTTCAAATTCAAACTTCGAATTTATATATAAAATGTGCATATAGCTAGGAACTTGCAATTAAAAATCTTTGCAGAAGAGAGATATGGAAAAAGAACAAAATACAGAAAAAATCAATGAAAAACTAACTTCAAAAGGGAATTCATTCAAAAGCCGAAAAAAGTTCTAAAAGCTACACATTCATATACCTAAGGTATAAGAGGATTATAGCTGCAATTGGAAACAAAAACAACACTGATTATCTATTATCCTATTGGGAACTAATAATTGAATAGAAATTTTCTGTAGTTCATAGACATGTACATTAGGGTGGCGCTTATTCTGGCAATGTTCGAATTTTTTTCGCTATTGATAACTTCACAAAAAAAAAAAAATAAATAACAATACATTCGCAGCATCTTTATTGGCCACAATAAATCGAAAAATGTAAAAAAAAAATAAAAAATCACTGATTTTTATCGCTATTTTTAAGTTGGTAAAAAAAATTATAAAATGTAAAAATATTTTTTTTTTTTATACAATGCTATATTTTTTATTAAGATTTTTGCCAAGTTTCATTTTTATTCATCAATAATTACAATTTTGCGGAATTTTTTAGTAAAAGACTAAAAATCTACCTGCAATTTGTATGGGAAATTTCAAGTGCTCGGGGGCACGTGTTAACGTTAACCGATTTTAATGAAATTTTGAACAGAATTTTTTTAAGTCAGCCTCATCACTTTTAAGGGGGGGAGGGGGGGGTCGAACGAAATTCGAACATTGCAAAAATAAGCGCCACCCTAATGTACATATGTAAATTAATTTTTTTTAGTGTAGGTAGTGGAATCGGACATAAACCAAACCACATAACTTATGAGTTCGACATTTTCCAACTTGTTCTATAAAAAGGCTTTGTTTAAAAGTGCATGCGTCTCGTATAGTACTTTAATTCTAAATAAATTTATCGTACGCTAGGAAAACTGCCCTTGGAAATATTTTTGGGTAGGTATACAAATAAATAATGGAACGAAATATGTAAGTATATAGTCTTACTAGAAGTTAAGTACTCAAAATTGTATCAAAATATGAATAGGTGAGGTTAAATATGATAACGGGAAAACATAAGTGGGGAAACTTTTTACAAAAAAAAAAAAGTACAAACTAATTTTTTAAGGTTAGGTTACAATCATACTTATTAGTAGCTCATGGAGTAATGGGTATAGTACAATAGATTGTCATGCCAGAGGTGTGGATTTGATTCCTAGCTGCGTCCAGCTAAAAACCAAAACTTCGCATTGCGATGAAGTGAAAATCCTCTCTTGTCATGAAATAGTGCGTCTCCTTCTTAGCTGATTCACAGCACTCTGAACAGCTTCCCCAAAGTAATATGACTGGTGTGACAGATAGCATGCTAGCCCTGAAAAGCTGGTGTAGAACTTCACTATCCGAACAGTGTAGGGTAGGTTAAAAGGGCAGCCCCGAGGAACCTAGCTCGGTGAGCCATTGTGTGGCGTTGAGGAAAGAGATCAAGTCTTTGATCTTCAGTTTGGCAGTTCGGAGAGTTCATTGAGATGGTCAAAAAAGGCCTTTCCATATGACTGTCCTCTCATTCTGGCCAAAGCGGGACATTTACAGAGGAAATAAAAGACAGTTTCCCTTTCTTGCTGGTCCCAGCAGCTACGGCAGTAAGTAATATGAGGGATGCTCAGCCTCGACGCATGATTGGCCTGGGTCTGCATATCAGGTCAGTTGTACGCGTGTTGCTATAGGTGGACCAAGTCTTTCTAGGTATAAAGCAGTTAGCTAAACTGCGCTACCTACGGTTGGATTCATTAAAAAAAATTGAGAATATATTGCCCTTCATAACACAAAGAGGAATGCTGGTAGTCCTTCCGCAAGTGAGTTATGAAGGGCTGATCCTTGCCTGGTCACTTCGTCTGCCCGCTGAACCAATTTAGAAGACAATTGTGGCGAAACAATTGCTTAAACGGCTCCATGACTGTCTGTCACGATGGAATGCTTCCCTTATTGCCAGTAATATCGCCTGGAAAACGCTAGCGATGTAAGGAAGATCTGGAAATATTCAGAGATTCGGATCCAATCCTTCCTAGATGGAAAAATAACTTTAAAATCCGCACTAAGGTCCATCCGAAACAGTGTAATTGAGATTGAAGACTATGGTTTCCCCTGCTGATTGAGGAAAGGGTAGTCATATGTCTGGAGCAAATAGAATTAATATCATAATCACAGGTGTTTGCAGCACCAGCGGATGGGGAGATGGATAGTTTGCCACTTAAAAAAAAAAAACTTAGCTTGAAAGAAGAACTTTTTAAACTGAATTACCGTTTATCAGCGAGCTTCGTACCCTGCATACATTATTTTTTGCGTATACGCCCGAGTGAACCAAATTTGGAAGAGTTTCATTTTCTTAATGGGGCCTTTTTTTTTGTAGTTAAGACTATTCAGATATTTATTTATTTTTGTTTGTATAATCTTTGATGACAGCAGCCTTTTAGAAGTTAAGAAATCTGGAAACAACACTTTTCTAGACTGCTAAACGGCGAAGATGGCCAAAATTCCGCTGTAAGACAGAACACTCCTTTCAACCTGGACGATGATGGTCAAAATTTCCGTCCACCCGACCTAAATGAAGGTAGGTTAGCGAAGCGATAGCCAAGCTTAAAACGTACAAGGCTGCTGGTGCGGATCGCCTGCCAGCCGAGCTATTTAAAGCAGGGGTAGATGACTTGGTAGGGAGTATACACCAGCTTATCTCCAAAATTTGGTCGAAGGAAAGTATGCCCGATGAATGGAACCTCGGTATAGTGTGCCCTATCCACAAGAAAGGAGATGCTCTGACCTGTTCCAACTACAGAGGTATAAGTCTCCTCAACGGCGCATACAACATCTTGTCATCTGTACTGTGGATCGCTTAAAACCATTTGTCAACGATCTGTTTCTTAGGGCTAAGAGGGCATTTGAGTACTGAAGCCCTCTCTCAGAGAATCTTGGAGACCTTATATAAGACCCTTATCATCCCGGTCCTGCTATATGGAGCAGAGGCATGGACCCTGTCAAAAACGGATGAGAATCTGCTTGGGAGCTTTGAAGGGAAGATTCTTCGGGTGATTTTCGGTCCAGTCTGTATCGATGGAGTATGGAGGAGAAGATTCAACAACGAGCTTTACGGGCTTTACAGCGACGTCGACCTGGTCAAGAAGCTGAAAATACAGCGGCTGAGATGGCTGGGACACGTGGAGCGTATGGACACCGACGCACCATCCCGACGAGTCTTCGAATCTACCCTTGACAGTCTGCGCAGTAGAGGAAGACCCCACCTTAGATGGCGCACACAAGTGAAGAACAACCTCAACAAAATTGGAGTGCGTAACTAGAGGCAGGCAGCTAGGGACCGAGCTGGCTGGAGGGGCTTGTTGGTTAAGGCCGTAGTCCATCATCCTGGGCTGTGAGCGCCATCCAAATTAAAGTAAAGTAAGTAAGTAATAAGAAATCCGCTGGTTGATTTTTTTTTAAAACCACTTTTGCAAGTTATGGTCTTGTTATCTGTCAAATTGAATTTACTTGAAGTCGATATCTGTATTGGTTCTCGAAATATCGTCGACAGAAGAAAGCTCACGAACAAATTCTCACTGATAACATTGTAGGTTGATCAAAAAGACCAAACAATACATATATAAGCAGAGTCAATTTGAAGAAATTCCAAATTCCTTTATTGTGTTGTTGTTCATCAAAACTGATACGAGATAATCCTTATTTTTTTCACACAGGTAGCTTAGCAATCAGGCTTTTGACAAAGTCATCCAATGGAATCTCCTTTCGATAAAATTCTTCCTCCATCGTCTATTGTCCTTCACACAATCACATTCTCTCTATCTCTCACTTTCTCCAATATACATACCTTACCTACCTACTTCACTTCCTTCCTGAACAAAACAGTTTCGGTTAAATGAATAAATTCCATAAAATTGTGTCCACCTTGAAAAAGATATTATCAGTAAAATTGACACAAAATCGGGCCATTTGGGTGAATTCGATGAAAGGTTGATTCATTGCATTCACATCAACACACACACAAATACAATAGAGTATGCCCGATTGAAGGAAGGACAGAAGAGCCTTCAAATCGTATCTGATGTCTTATTGTGTCTGCTTCAATCATCAACCATCAGAAAATCATAACAATGCGATGCAGACTTGGAAGTCCTCGCCAATGATGCATGCAATCTCGAATAATTTTCGTATTGTTCTCGATGTTGCACCATATCGATTTATACAATCGGTTGGTGTAGTGTCTCGAAAGTCTTTTGCACATTAGCTTTTCAAGTATCATAAACATGAAAGCTCTAGGGCTAAATCGTCTTGAGATGTGGAAAAGACATTATTCCGGCTTTTTGCCAAGAATCATCATCTACATAGAAATGTGTGTAAATATAGAAATATATATAAAACTATTATTTGACATCCTTTTTGAATATAAAATAAGGAGCGAGCATCACAAGCGCCAAGTGGATGACGAGTAAGGTATTCGCATTTTGCCAACTACTATATTGACAATTTCCCAATAGACAAAACGCTAACGTTGTGCTAAAGACGATAGAAATACTAAAGAGGGCCGTCTTTTCCATCCATGGAGAAAGAGACATCTTTGTGTGAAAATGTTAATTTTGTGAAATCCCTCCTTGGGCATATTATTTCTAGGATAATGGAAAACGCTGTTCAGCAATTTCTCAAGTAAAAACGATAAGAACCTATCTGAATGAGATATTTTTTTTTTGTTTTTGTGGAATTCAATAAAAAATACTCAGCATGTCGCGCAGAAAGGACGAAAAGAATATGCAATTAAAATTTGAATATTTGCCCACTAGCAGTCAATTGAATAAGAAGGAAAACGTTAACCCTGGAGAGCTTCTCTTCAATTTTTATACAATTGACTGCGGAATTTTCTTTGGCTTATAGTAGTACTACATTACATATACCTACCCGGATGTTCTTAGAGGAAAAAGTATAACAAAGACTTACACAGAGCCTTCAGTCTTAAAATAGAGTGGGCATCTGGTTTGATTTTTAATACCAGGGTCCTTGCGAGGGGCTTTTTATATGTATATGCGTTTAAGAACTATTTTTCTAAGAAGAAAGTTTTAACTTTCTGGTTTTGCACTTCAAAGATAAAAATTTTCCCAATTAAAAAAAAAAAACAAAAATGCAGGACAAAAGGTGAAAATATATTGGTGGAGAACTTTTCCAAAAACAGTTCAGCAGTTGGGAAGAAGTTTTAATTAGTTTCCGCGTATATATGGTAGTTTCCGCGTATATATGGGTTAATAAAAATGTTCTCACTTTTATGTCAACGAACGACAAAATCAGAAGACTGCATTCGACGTTGTTAATTTTTTTTTATTGGACACACACAGATGCATACCTATATGAGCCTTCTTTTATCCTTTACTTTTCATTAATTTTTATAATTTTGTATTGAAAATCTGAATAAAAACACTGAGGTCTTTGATTGAAACAGAGGAGACTTGTCTAAAAAGCTTTCAGTGAATGACAATACAAAAAATTAAAAACATTAATTTTATGTTTGATTTTGTATGTTTAAATTAATCAGAAGCACCAGAGTGGAAAATTATAACAAAATCGGTTGACTTATTCAGAAGATATACGCGAATAACTCGAAATTAAGGCATTTTTTACAAACAAACAAAATTCAAAACCCTATTTTGAGAAATTTTTAAAAAGCCGAAATATTTGAATGGTAGCCTACTTCTGAAGGGTCTTTCATTAAGCGCTTCCCATATTTATATTTAAATTAAACAAATTCAGGCGAAAAGAAGTTGGTATTATTCGATCTTAGCATTCGCCAGTGACGTTGATGAACTTGGCCCTATTACACCAACAACTTATCACTCAACACTTAACAAATTATAATAAATCGTGGTACAATTTTGCTGTGGCGGGATGAGACAATGTCCACGGAAATAATTTTTATTGGACTTAAATCGGTCACAAGGTTCATATGCAATATGTGCGGGAAATGATGTTACCCCACGCTACAAAATCGTATCACGATTTATGATAAGTTGCTTAGTGATTAGTGATAAGTTCTTGGTGCAATAGGGCCCTGGTCAACATCGTTTTTAAAGGAATATAGACTGATGAAGCCGGCCGCCAACAGCCCAAAATCCACACCAAAAAGTGACTTTTTGGGGATTCATGGGACGCTCTTGAATCTCATCTGGATGGGTATCGTCCCAAATTCGACATTCATCCAGAAATGGGCCTCATCGCTGGAAATGATTTTTCGATGAAAATTATGGTCATTTTCCAGTTGCTCCCGAGCCCATTCAGCGAAGACACGTCGTCGTTGTCTATGGTCGTGTACCTTTAGCTTATGGGTCAGTTGAATTTTGCACGAGTGCAAGCCCAAACCACGACGTTAAATTCGCGAAGTTGTGATCAGCGAAAGGCAGAGTTCTTGTGAGTGACGCGAAATAAACTGCCTCGGATTCTCATACACACTCTCAAAGACGGCGATGTTTTCGGCAGATCTTGCGTTTCGTCGACGTACGGGTGTTGGTTTATCGTTTACTGTACCAGTGTACTCAAATTTATCAACCAAACTGCGAATAGTCCTCTTGGCGGCCGTAAAATGGGCGAAGAGCGTAGAACGTTGTCCGAACAGGACACCCATTTTGATAAAATTATTTTAAAATTTGCAAGTGTTGTTGAACGCTTTATCCGTCCATGGTGATTTGGAAAAACAGACTGAATGACTTTGTCTACCTGGGCTCCAGCACGCAAAATGACATCAGTGCAGAGATCAAACGAAGAATTACTCTTGCCAATCGCTGTTTTTTCGAGCTAAGAAGGCACTTGAGTAGTAAAGCCCTCTCCCAGAGAACCAATCATCATCCCAGTCCTGCTGTATGGGGCAGAAGCGTGGACCCTGTCAAAAACGGATGACAATCTACTTGGGTGCTTAGAAAAGATTCTTCGAGTGATTTTCGGTCGAGTCTGTATCAATGGAGTATGGAGGAGAAGATTTAGTAACGAGCTGTACGGGCTTTACAGCGGCTTCGACCTGCTCAAAAAGCTGAAAATACAGCGACTGAGATGGCTGGGACACGTGGAGCGTATGGACACTGACGCACAAGCCCGAAGAGTCTTCGAATATTAATAGGTACCAAAATCGTCCAAATTCCAGTTAAAAAGCTCGACCGAGTGCATGAAAAATTCGGAAAAAAAAGCCTTTGGTATAGTGTCTGAAATATGGAGGGTGCAATTTGACCGACACGTTATAAAATTCAAGTTCATAAAGTTTCATTCCAATTCAAAAGTGCCTTCGCCCCCCCCAGAGACCCCATGATCTCTAGGTTCGAATTTAATCTACCCATTTCTCCAAAATTAGGTATCTCCTGTTATAATAAGCACCTTCTCATCTTCAATTTTCTCTGACGTTTTGATTCGTCAGAAATAGTAATTTCCCTCCATTTCTGGCGACTTCCAACACGATGGTTAAAAAAATTAAAGTTAAAAAGTTAAAAGTCAAGTTTAATAATTATCAACCAATAGCCTTTCAGGTATTCCACTACTTGGCACCTCTGTGTACCTACAGAACATGTTACTGGTACACTTCCAATCACCAAGTAGTGTCATATGACAAAGGATACGTACACAAAGGATATGGGTGGATGAGGTATTCTCCTTTGTGTCAAGTGCATTGTACTTCTTGATGATGTGCCACTCAGCCAAGAGCTAAAACTTTACAACCGCTTTTATACCGCGTCATGTATGTATATGTATGTTACTATATAATTACATATCACCTTTAGCGTGTGGGAAAGTCAATCCGCAGGTCCATTAACACGTCGTCATCGTCGTCCTTGAAGTGCAACATCGCGGCAACTTTTGAAACACACAGAAACACACTCATACACACATACACACACACACAAAAATGCTCATATGAGATTTAACGTGAAGTAACGGTATTTAAGTAGACTAAAGTGCATTTCGCAATTTCTCACTGTCCGCCGCAGCAGTATAAAATAAGGACTTTCGACAAAAGAAAAATCTTCTAATTGGTATAAATTCCATTGTGTAAAATTTACTTTGCATGGGAACATATTAGTCCTTTTATTTCTTTGTTGATTTTTGGAGAAAAGATTCGGAGTGCTTTTAGCCCTCTTATCAGTTGAAGTTGATGTCGTTAAAATGACAGTCAGGAATTTGAGGTTGCTAGTAATTATGTCGCAGGTGCTGGAAATACCTCCCTCTTTAGTTAAATAAATAATAAATTTGGTGGCACAAACGGCTCATGAAGAACCAGGGCCTAGTGACTTACAACTCTCAAACATTCCTGTGTGCGTGTCTGCAGGAATGGAGGGGACCTACAGTTTATTACCGAATCCGAACGGCTAAGGTGAGCGGCACTTTTCTATGGCAAGAGATACTCTTGTAGGATTTGTCACTTCCTCGCAAGAGGTAGTAGCTCCGAAAAAAAACTTAAGGTGGAAGCGGCTGGTATTGAACACCAGACCTCTGGCATGACATTCCAACGCACTAACCATTACGCCGCGGGCTACTACCCTCTTTAGTTAGGATAACTAATATTAAGCTTATCATTCACAAAAAAGAACAAATGAACAAAACTATCAGCCAATCCGAAAGGAAGTTGTATCTTGTTTAAGGATTTAATAGTTTTTTTCCACTATCTTAAATTTTATTTATGAGATCCACAAACCAAAAACCATAAATGCATGCAAGCAGTTTACCTACATGATTTGCTTTGATGTAAAAATGTGAATTATATAAAGTGAACAATTCCATAAAAGTAAAAGGTTAGCCGTATTTTTCCAGGTAAAAAAACTTTCAACCATAAAATACAAAATTTCTCAGAAGAAAATATTTGAAAAATTCTATTTATTTTTTGCAAGGAAAGTTCCAAGTACCTTCCTATACGACCGACGACAACGAATCCATAGCTTTTTTTCCTGAATGGGGACTTATGTCCTTTCAAAAGTTTATTGCTTTTTTGTATGTGTGTTTCATTGTTCCTGAAACTCGACTGCAACTGAAGCTTTGACAAATTCGTAAAATCCTTTTTTAAAAATTAAAATGTTATAAAACATTTATAACCATGAAGGGGTACAAGTAGGTAAGGTAGCTTTACTTTTCAAGAGTTAGGTCTGTCCTATAAGATTAAGTTTGTGTAGTTTTTCTTTTATTTTTATTTCGGGGGAGCAATTATTTTCTGTTTAAGTTGAAAGAGCTATTATGTACTTTTGGGAGACAATTTATTAGGTATTGTTAGACAAAATGACTTTTTTACAATAGAACAAGATAGAAAGATTTTTTCGTAGAATTAAATTTATGGGAAGGCTACTTCAGGTGGGCTATAATAAAAAGCTGATGTAACGGGTTGTTTGGACGACACAGGACTTTTTTTTTTATTGAGGGGGTAGTTGACGTAAATTTTTCTCACCATACAAAACGGTAGGGAATCAACAATTTCTAATTTTTTGATACATTTTTGAAGACGATTTCGCACATGCGATTATGTTATTTTACACCCTCGGTTTGATAGTCCTACGTAGGGTACCATTAACGGTACGGGCTAAACTAGAAGGTAGGCAATGAAGGTAATCTTTTATGTGTACATACGATTTTTTTTTTTGGCACAGGCAAATGTTTCGAGATTATTCCGTAAATTGTAACTAACTGTAGAGCACATAATTTTCAATAATTCGAGTTAACACGTATATTCCGGATTTTGCTAAGGTCATGCCGTCCGGAAAAGCTTGAAAGCCATAAGGCCTTATGCAGAGCTAATATACGGGAAAGGGCTGTTTTAGTGAATTAAGATCCCCAGTTCTTAAACAGAAACCTTCTTTGGCTTGCCGTGCAACGAGCATTCCCATAACATTTTGCAAATTAGCAACACCGCCGTCGAATCCAGATGAAAATCAAATTATTTTATGTGGGTAAATACCTTTGGAGGACAGGAAATGTGCTTACGATAAGAAGGAGAGGAAGACCGTCCAACAATCTTTTTAACGACCTCAAAGTCAATTTTGATCATGATGGCATTAATCATCAGGAGTTCGACGATGGTTGACGTGTCGGGATATCGGGAGAACTGCGACCTAACTGTGAGTTGTGATATAAGAAAATACGTATGGTTCAATGTGCAACTAGGGAATAGCTCTTTTCAATTTTTCAAAACAAGTATAAATCATCCAGCGAATTGGAGCTGCCATTAAACAATATCTTAGGTGCACTGTTCGAAATCAAGCAGATATTCTTGGAGTCTTAAGACGTTTCAATCATAGATTTCGTGCGTGCACATCTTTATAATGCCAACCTTCCAAAAGCCATAGCCCACACAGTGAAGGTGTGTAATTCACTTTTTGGCCAAAAAAGATTTCCCAGTCGTCTGCTATATCATAAGGAGGCGATCGCTCAACCGGCTCCCACGCTCTCTAGATTTTAACCTATGCGATTTTTTTTTCTGTGGGACTATCTATGAATCAATTCTGTAAAAAAAATCGCAGTCGCAGGATTCTGGAACCCCTAAAAACAAAAATGTTTTGGGAGGAAATTGCTCGAATAATGATCAAATTTCGCGAAATTCTGCGCGAAATTTTTGAAAAAAATGACTTCAGAAGTGTATTGTTGGGCGCCATTTGACCGACACGTTATTTAAAACCATGCAATATAAATTCCCAATGTTGTACAAAAATATTTTTTAACTTATTGTACTGGGTTTTATTCCAATTCAAAACAATCTAATTCTCACGCTCCGGCTCCATTTCTAAACAAAAAAGTAAAACTAAACAAAAAATCTATTTTTTCAGTAGGTTTTTTTGTTTGGTTAGGTTTTTTCGTTTTGATAATGTTTCGGGAGTGATAAACGATAAACAGAAGGGGAGAACTGATACTGGGGTCTTTCGAAACCCAAAAATCCAATATGGGGTTGAGGATGTTGTTCGAAGAGTCAAGATACGTCGACTTCCTGGGGCCAAATCATCGCATCAGTGAGCTCTTTAGGTCACTGAATTATTTGAATTGGCACTACTCTTTACAATGTATTTTAAATGGAGCAGTAATGCCAATGTAAAGTATTTCAGTGACGTATGGCCCACTCGATGATGCGGGAATTCGGCCCCTGGTTCGGCCACATGGAGAAAATAGACAATAATCTTCTTGCCAAAAGCTTCCAATACCAGCCCCAAAGTTCAAGAAAGGTACAGGGTGGGGCAAAAGGTATGAACCGGTTGTAGTGGGAAAAGGGGAGGGGTATCGTTGTGGCAGTGAGAGAATCTAGTGTTCAGTAGCAACCATGGTTTGGACGGGAGAGCATTGTGGGTTTGCTGTTAGGACTTTTTAGCTGTGACGAGGCCCACTTTCGGCTGTGTGGAACTGTTAACAAACAGAACTTTCGATATTGGAATAATGAAAACCCAAGGGAAATTCACCAGAGGCCACTTCACTCTCCTATAGTGACTGTATTGTGTGCAGTCACTGTCACCGCTGAGCGCTATGTGACAATGTTGGAAGTGTTTTTTGAACTCGAGCTGGAAGAATTGAGTGAAGCAACTAATCTGGGAGACATCTGGTTCCAACAGGACGGGGCTACATCCCACACTGCTAAGATTTCAATGGCGAGATTGAGGCAAGTGTGCGCCTCGTCTCTTTGAGGGGTGACGTGGAGTGGCCTGCGTGCTCACCATAGATTTGAGCATTTCGGATTTTTTTCTTTGGGGTTTTTGTACCCCCATAGTTTTTAAACTTTGTCCACATACCCTGGAAAAACTTAAGGACATAATCAGAGAGGAAGTTACTGCAATACTCATCGAAATGTGCAGAAGAGCGGTTGAAAACTTCAGAATTCGCCTTCAAGAGTGCTTCGCTGCTGACCTACGTGATATCATCTTTTAAACTTAAAGTAAAAATCTAGATTATGTACTGAATTAAACAATATAAACATAATTTCTAAAAGTTGAATTGGTTTTTTTTTTTACATCCTTTTAAAACCGGTTCATACCTTTTGCCCCACCCTGTATTAGTCACAGACCTTTCAAGCATCGGGAGCTCGTTAAGTATAGTAAGTGTAGGCTTATAAAAGAAGCCTTTTGAATTCCCATTTGATTCCAAGTTGATCTTTATTAAATAGTAAACTTACTTTATTCAATAGTAAACTTACTTACTTACTTAAGTCAATTTATTTCATCAAACTCACCTGAAAAAAAAAAAAAAATAAAGTAGATTTTTATTTAAATTCAATTTGAAAATAATTGCGATATTTTATTTAAATGCAAATTCAAATTGCTTAAAATTAAATTTCTTGATCAGTTTCTCTTAAAGCTTTAATTTTAATGTGTTTTTTTTTGTTGTTTGTTTATACGAAAAATTAAAATTTTGAGAAGTAAATGGTTTGGAAATATATAACCAAAACCTTTGGGGTTCAAGAACAAACATACACTAACAACCATTGCATGCTTCAGTTTATTTTCCACAGAATATTTTCCACCCAGGTATTTTATAAAATCTACAAACAAAAAACCTAGGTTATGAATTTCTAGCACATTTTTAAGGCCCAAGGATAAATAGCAATAAAAACATAACTTCGCCCATGACTCTCAAAATGTCAAGAGTGTTGAAACACTTTGTGTTTCAAAAACAAAACAAAAAAAAATAAATAAATTCTTCCCCAAGAGAAACTTACTAGAGGAATGAACCAAAAAAAAAAAAACAAAACACAAAGTGCAACACTTCTCCTTGCCCTGTAAGCAGTATGAGACATTTTTCCATCCCTCCGCCTGCATGTGATGGCAAGTAGTAGAAATGCATTCGGCTATCCTCAACCTAAATACGTGTCTCCACTTAAATGAAGTAAAGTTGAGAACATTTAACTCCCTACCTTTTTCGCACCAGTTTTTTGTTTTTTTTTTTTAACCCTTTTTTTTTAAGGATGAGGCCAATTAAAAGATATTCTTGATAATGCAGACTTTGCTGAAGTAGATCTCCCACAACCCTTTGGCTTCTTTCGACGACGACGACGCCGAAGTTTGAAATCTTCCTCGTGTTATCTCTCGTCCTTTTAGTTCTACTTGTTAGATTATTATTTGTTAGATACACATTAAACGGATTTATATTTAGTTTTTCTTTCAAGCTCAAGTGAAGTATTTTAAAATACAAAAACTTTTTAGATCCTTTTGTATTATACAAAATGTCTGTGTAGCCTATAATAAGGTGTACCATATACCTACCCTGTCTACTTAGGATTCTTCTTATTCTATTGATATTAAAACTCATTTTGTGGATACGTAGTAGTAGGTATAGGACTTTGCCTTGAACATGCCCTCATGTACATATAAGAGTAGCTGCTGTGGTTACACACGGCAACAATATATCATTGAGAGATTAAGGGCTTCAGTTTGTGTGGTGTTTTGTATTGTTTCGCAAAGATTATATGTCTGGGGATTATATGGCTGAGGTGGCAATTATTTAGTGTTAGTTGGGTCTAATTAGTAATTATATTATACGGTTATAAAAGATTTTTTTTTTTAAATTTTCTAAAGCCCTTTAAAACTATGAGATCTAAAGGAGAAATATGATATATGAGTTATATATTTTTGAAGAAATTACTTTATATCCCACTTCTGATCGATGTAAATAAAGGCTCTTTGAACTTAGCAACTAATTTGATTAATTTGAAAAACGAAGCAACAGAAACTATGCCATCAGCTATAAGATCAGAAAATGGGTATAAAAGGTCAACTATATTCTCGTAGTTTCATTAATATTGGTCAGCCCTCAAGATTGTATTATGAATTTTTAAAAGTTTTTTTTTTAAGGTCATTAGAGATTGTTAAGACCAGTTTTTGACTTTTTAGGTGAAACCTAGCTATATTCGTTCGAATATAGTAACTTACAACGCTCAACCATTTCTGTGTGCGTGTCTGCAGGAATGGAGGGGACCTACAGTTTATTGTCGAATCCGAACGTCTAAGGTGAGCGGCACTTTTCTATGCCAAGAGATACTCTTGGAGGATTTGATTCTTCTTAAGGTGGAAGCGGCTGGTATTGAACCCAGACCTCTGGCGTTACGTCCTAGGAATTGGATCTTCAAGGTTGGAGTCATTAAATTAAGCCAAAATATCAGGCTACATTCTTGAATAAAAATTTTTCAGGAGGGGTAAGAAAATTTCGCACGAGAGGGGTGTTTGAAACCGCCATCAATGTGATTTTCGATTTTTAAAATGGAAAAGTTGATGCAAAATTTTACAATTCTAAGAAATTATCTTCGACAAAGATATTTCACCAACCCTCCTCTACAAAGTTGTCGTTTTGATGGACTAAGTGCCACAGGAGAGGCAGAAGGGGTGTCTTAAAGCTAAACACATTATTGAACCCCATTAAATGCAGGTGAACTTTGACAAGCTATAACTTAAAGATCAAAAAAGTCCCAGAGATCGTTAATAACTCATTTTGTAGGTATTTTGATTCTCTAAAAGTTTTTTATTGGCCATTTTGTTTGAAAAAAAAAAAAAATCCAGGCGAGTTATTTAATGAAAACAAAATGGCGAGCTGTTTCAATATGGCTGCTTTTTCCTAGCCCCTATTACCCCGACAATTTTTTTTTATAATGTGGAGATGTTCCCAAACACATAACATAAAAAAATATTTGCCCGTTAAAACATGCAACTTTAATAAATTTTTTTCAATAAATCCCGTACACTATAAAGTTTGTGCACGTTTTTCTCAGAACCTATTGATTGTACGAAAAAAAATGTCATAACATTTTTAATGTAAAATTACATAAGCTACAACTTTTGCCTTTACATTTTTTTAAAAACACTGATAGTTTTTGAGAAATTAGCGAAAAACTGAAATTCAACCCCTTTCACCCCCCCTCCCTAAAAATTTTAGCCCCGGTCCAAATTTAGGGTACTTTTTGCAAAATGCTAAAGGTACAAAAATAAACATCTCCACCAAAATTCAGCTTTGTCGGAATTTTTTCGTAGTGAAAGTCTAATTTTCCTGGGCTATTATAGGTCCTACTAAAAATATGTTAAACTCTTAAGAAAGCTGGCTTCAACAATTTTTGGAATGTTGTCTGCTTAATTCCTATTTTATTAGATATCATACTTCATTTTGAGATTAAAATATATTTTAAGTACTTTTTAAGTTTAACGTGTCAAGTTATGTCTAGTGTTAAATGTCAAGTGTCAAATTTCAAGTTTAAAGTGTCAAGTTTCGAGTTTAAAGTATATTAAATCTCAAGTTTCAAGTGTCAAATTTCAAGTGTCAAGTTTCAATTGTAAAGTTTCGATTGTCAAATTCTAAGTATCAAATTTCAAGTGTCAAGTTTCCAGTTTCAATTGTCAAGTATCAAATTTCAAGTGTCAAGTTGTGAGTTTCAATTGTCAAGTATGAAATGTCAAGTTTCCATTTTCAAGTGGCAAGTAACAAATATGAAGTATCATATGTCAAGTTTCGAGTGTTAAGTATCAAATGTCAAATTTCAGGTGTCAAATATCAAATGTCAAGTTTCAGGTGTCGAGTATTAAATGTCAAGATTCCAGTACCAAGCATCGAATCTCAAGTGTCCAGTGCCTAGTTTCAAGTTAATGATTCTTAGACAAGGTAACCTATTTAGAGGGATTTCATAACTTATTTTATAACTTTATGTAAGTTTAGTCGACGTCTAATTTTATCTTCAAACGTTGATCCCAAAAAAAAAAAAACTTTAAAATAGCAATATTATAGCAAAAACTAATAAGTGAAATGCCAAAGAAAATATAATTTTTTGTCGAATTTTTCATAATTTTTGAAAATGAAAAAACCTCATTCGAAATAAATTCAAAATTTTTTGACCATTTTTTTTTTTCGAAAATATGAACGTTTTTTTTTTTGTTTTCGTAAAATTTAAGTTCAGCAACTACTTCTTTAATTTAAGTATAAAACCATTCGTTCATCAAAATTCTTATCCCATTTTTCTTTAAAAATTCTATTACAAATTTCGTTCCCACATTGCATACATACTCGTATAAAGAGTAAAATAACATTAAATTTAATAATATGTATTCAAAAAAAAACAAAAAATATACATTATCTAACATTATCCACACTTGTAATTGACTTTTCTTTATTAAGTTTTTATCAGTCCCTATGGGTCTTTTGTTTATTTTGCAAATGCATATAGCTGTTTAAATACCTATTTAAATTCTGTCATTTTGTTGAAGAAAATGAAACTCAACCAGCCCTTACAGAGTAGCTAATGTTTATTTCATTAATGTGACATAAGCGGTCCTAACATAGTTACAAAATATATTACTCCACGATGTCAGAACAACCACACGACATTTTAACGATTTTGGTGACAACGACGACAACAGCGCGGAATATAGAGGAAGTAGGTAGGTACATTGACATGAATTTAATTTACCCAAAATACACAAACTTGAACTTAGGCACACATCACATTACCAACGTTTATGTTACAAAAGCGCGCAGAAGAAACTGTGGTGTTTCTAGGTAAGTCGAAAACGGTTTTCCCCTAAAGCGGTACAAACAATTTTATACACGGAAGTGGCGTGGTGTGGTGGCGGTGGCGGGGGCGCGGCGGGGGCGGTGTCGACAAGGACGGACTATGGTGACGGAAGCAAATTCATTCAGTTGTTTTGTTTTTTGTTTGTAGGAAATTAAACAAAAAGCCATTTGTTATGCAATTAAATTAAAGCGTATGTACAATTAACTAACAGTAACTTTATATAGGCAGGAATTGTACGCGCCGTGCCGCATGCCACTTGCCCACCACCTCCGTCTATAACGACTCTTGCAACAAGGACGACAGCTAAAGGTACTAGAGGACTATAAAGAAGAATAATATGCACAAGGGAAATTTAGCTGTCACCAGCAAGCATTGAGTTTTATCACATAATATAAAGGAAGCTTGAACGTGCTTAAATGATTTATTGTAGAATGCAAGTAAGAGGGAAAGTAACCGTATTGAAGAGTACTTTATGAACCCTCAGGTATGTACATACGTACACATACCTTCCAAAGTTTGGTAGGTATATGAGCATGAAAATGTATAAACCTAACGTTAGACGAGAAAGCGAAAGCAATACCATATAAATTGTTTGCAATAACTTTGAAGGATATAAATTGAAGCGCGGGAGGGGGGGGGGAAGTACAAAAGAAGCTTTACGGCAGAAATTTTTGCAGAATATTGCTTTCGCATATATGCATGTTTATATCAAAATTCGGTAGAGTCGACATATTTGAAGGTTTTTTGGTAACTAAAGGCATTTTTCATGTTGTTTGTATATTTACAATTTCATCAATGTTTATTTTAGAAAACAACGATTTACATACTTGGTGTGATATTCTATTTTTCAAAAGGATAAGATCCGCGTTCTTAGTACACTTGTCAAAATAATTAAGGGAACAATATAAAATAACTTTTTTTTAGTGTTTTTTGAAGAGCTCTGTCTGTGAAAAGTGGTCGTATTAAGATGAAACAAAAAGCATTCTAAAGCTTTATATTGTTTGTATGTATTGAGAAATTTTAGCAAATGATTTTTTTAAGGTACCGTTATTGCGCAATTATAAGAAGCAACACGACCCAAATTTTTTAATTTAAATTTTTTTTTTTTTTTAAACATTATCATTTTCTTTTAAAAATTTTTTGAGCCAATTTAATATTTGTTGTGTCTTTTAAGCTGAGATTTATGTTATTGAAAAAGCAGTCGAAATTGTTCACGAGAAAAAAACTGAGCTCGTCAGAGATCACTTTTTTCGTGAACAGCCAAGCTGCTATCAAAGCATTAGCCAGTGAGACTATAAGATCCAAGGTAGTAGCAAAATGCCGAGGCATACTGAACAATATATGTATGTTACACTAACCAAGTCAAACTCTGCTAGGTTCCTGGACATAGCAATATCAATATAGAAGGGAATGACATAGCAGATGCACTGGCAAGGAAGGGGTCAATATCATATACAGACAGTAGTAGCCAATTAGACATGGGACTAAACGTCTCTATTAGCGTAATCAAAAGGAAGATAGACCTAATAACGAAAGAGCAAATCAATAACTCCTGGGGGGTCATTCCGTAATTTTCAAAACGATAATCATCAAAACGATTATCGCTGACGTGATCGTCAATAATTTGCTTCACGTAATTCAAACACTATCTCCTCGTCTATCGTTTTTCCAGAGATTGTCAAACTATCATTGAAATGGCATAATAACAATTTGCGTTATTAGAACGAAGTTCTTTAGTGCACGGTTTGTTTGTAAGACCAAGAAATCGGCAGAAATTTACATAAGATGGTGGCGCAATGGAATAGGTACTTGCTTCTTAACCGCAAGGTTCGGCGTTCGATCCCTGCTGGCGACACGTTTTTTTTTTTTTTTTAATTTTCATATAATTTGTATTTTTCTCAAATGTTTGTTGCCATTTTGCAAAATAAGTAAATTATTTCACACATTTAACTATAGTCGCGTACAAACTTACATACAATCATGAAAACAAATGCGAAACGATACCTATTTAGGTATCGTCCAAAAGCCATCGTTTTGACGATAGCGTTTTGATGATAATCGACTTACGTGAAGCAAATATTTGATCGTCAAAACGTGATCGTCCAGACGATATGAATTTTTAGGGTTACGTGTAGTAGGACTATCTTCGAAACGTTATCGTCGGGTGATAATCGTTTTACGGAATGAGTCCCCTGGATATCCAGGAACGATTGCGCCATCTCTAGAAGTTTATGGCCTAGAATTAATGAAAAGGAAACTCAGTATATTTTATCGCTGAGTAAAAGGAATATCAGAACCCTGATAGGTGTACTGACGGGACATTGTGCCATTGGCATAATGGCCACTAGATTGGGTGTATACGCACCCGATTTCTGTAGGAGTTGTCAGGATGTTGAAGAAATAGAAACCATTAAACACCTGCTCTGCGATTGCCCGAACATCCATACAAACCGCCTCCGTTACCTTGGAAAGAGGTTTGTTGGAGAACTGGGCGATTTAGCGCAGGTCTCAATGGCAAACATGAGGAAATATATAGAAAGCACGGGCTGGTTCGTAAATGAACCAGTCTATGTCAACCACTAGCTTAGGATTAATCTCTGCTATAGGGGATCACAATGGACCAATAGGCCTCCGTGTACGCAACAGCCTCAGAGCTGGGCACGCCCCTCCTAACCTAACCTTATATTTTGTTTCGATAACTTGTTTATTCAGCTTTAAAGTCATCTTTTTTTGTAATTCTACAATTTTTTTTTCAGAAGAATATTTAGCTTTAAATGAAAAAAAACAGACTTTTGACTTTGACTACCAATATCTTCGTAAGGAATGACGACACCAAAATTTAAGAGTAGTTTTAAAAACTGGAATTAATTTTATACAAGATTTTTTCAAAACTTTATAAGGATTTTTTTTTTTTGGTTCCTTACCGTTACATTCAGAAAAGGTAAAAAAAAACGACTATTTAAAGACTTTTTGTAATTCTTCTACTGCTTTACAAATATTGACTACAAGACTTAACTTGGTGATACATTTTGAAGAACTAGAGACCACCAATATTTCTGTAAAATTTCAAAAACATCAGAAACTGACAAGGTGTCAATATCATTATATTCAATCAATTAAAATATGAAACTGCTTATTAATAACATTGCAGTAGTAGTTTTTTAACTTTAAATTCTTGTGAAAAACAAAACTTGGAAGATTTTTATATGAGCGCAGTTTTAATTTTTACCAAATACCTACGTGCTGTTTTAACCATGGTTTCTTGTAAATTTAACATTTCACATAATTATGTTTTTATTGTTTCTCTCATAAACTAGTTGATTTATGCTTTGTTGATTTATTCTTACTCTCATGCAAGCGATACATGGCCTTTAATTTTATTTGGAAAAGGTCACGTTCGCCACATTGATTTAAAAATTGACTTTTTATGAAGTTACATGATGGCTATAATTGGTCTTGGGTAATTTGAACATTTTAAGATTTATTTCTTCAACTGACAATGTTTAATTTCTGCAGAAAATCTTGAAAAAAATGTTTGGTTGGCGTCAAAATAGATATTATACATTACACCTGAGATAGCAGACGTCAATTAATTATAGTGTGAGATGAGAGACGTCACTAAATTACAATCTGAGATAGCAGACACGTCACTTAGGTACATTCTGAGATAGCAGACGTCTTAGATTGCAGATGTCACTTATAGTCTAAGAGCCAGTGGCAGGCAGACTTACGGTATTTCAGCACGATTCATATTAGAAAAACTGCAATTTTTATTTTTCAGAAATTAGCAGAATTTGTATGGAGAATTTTTGAGTCCTTTTTTTTAGATTCTGTTAAAAATCTAGGTCCTGCAGCAGGTGTCTGCCAATATTTTTTTTAATTAAGTATTTAAGTATTTACTAACATGTCAAAGAGGCAGACATGCTGCTTTCAGAAAAACTGCAATTTTTGTTTTTCAGAAATTAGCAGAATTTGTATTAAATTTTTTCGAGTCATCTTTTTTTTTTTTAATCCGTTAAAAAATAAGTACTGCCGCGGGTTTCGGCCAGTAACCTTTTTTTAATAAAGCATACTATAGAGCTTAACATTAATAAAAACTAAACATATTGCTTTGAAGAGAGTAACTTTTTTCATTTTTTTGAAGGACTTTTTTTCTTCAAAATTCTGTTAAAAGGGTAGGTCCTACATAAGGTGTCTGCCAATAATTTTTTTTAATTATATAGACTTTCAAAAATAAAAATTAAAAAAATTCAGCCTTAATGCTTTACGAAAGTTTTTTTTTTCACTTCCAAAAAATAACGTAATTTTTTTTAAATTTTTTGTGGCATTTTTTTTTTCAAAATTCCGTTGCTCGTGTAGGTACTACAACAGATGTCTGCCATTAGTATTTTTGAATAATGGAAACTATATCAAAGAGGCAGACGTGTTGCTATCACGTTTTAGAGTTCGATTTTTTGTACTTTTGGGACCCCCCATTCCCAGAGGTACTATTAGCTGAAATTATGAATGCCCATTTCATGCTCAGGAGGTCTAGGACAATGACTACACTTAATATGAATCGTGCTGAAATACCGTAAGTCTGCCTGCCACTGGCTCTTGGACTATAAACAAAAGTCTGAGATAGCAAATGTCACTTAATTACAGTCTGGGATAGCAGACGTCACTTAATTACAGTCTGGAACAACAGACGTTACTAACAAATTATTTCAAACCTAGGCATCCACTGTTACTTCTGGATTGGTGTTTTTTCTACTATGACAGAGCTCGATATTCGAGTGGTTCTCGTATAATCTATACTTTGGTTCAAACGGACTGTGAACTCTAATTTCACAAAAAAACTAATATTAATATTCCACAGCACTTCATCAGAAATGGCTTCAAAAGTATAGACAGGGCTGTAGTGAGAGTTAACAGTTATTTTCTTGGGCTTCATTCATAACCAGAATAATTGGATCTTTTTTGAAGTCATGCTAGTGGCAGTTTGGGATTGCTTTAAATGTAATTTCATAAATGGCAGCAAGGTTCAGTAAAGAGAAGTTGTAATGCTACAATACATTTTATGACATTATTCCACATTTAAACACTCTCCCTAATACAATTTTCGAACACACAGAGAGCACGAAATAGTATATTTTAGACAAACGGAAGTAGCTGCGGTCGTATTTTCTTTGCTCTATTCCTAAAATAATAAGCTCCTGGTTTTTTTTATAACTTTTGAATGATTAATTCGAATAAGACAGACATAAAACCCAAACAGTATATAGGTTTATCGTTTGATGTTTTTTAGGAATTTCACACTATTTCTACTACCTACTATCGTATTGCTGACATTTTTATTGTCTTCTCATTCATATTATTTAAAAATAAAAAACTGACATAATCTTTATTTAACCATCAATGATGATCTTTAACGAGCTGATGCGTAGCTGTACTTAATTTCAAATAAATCCGACACCAATTTAACGATTCTCCACAGTTGATGATAGCTTGAATTTTATGGCAACAATCAAAGAGATCACAAAGAGCAACAAGTTCCTATCGCACACACCATTTTAATGACATGACTACCCATAACACACCCCTACCCCCAATCCACCCCCTCTTCGCTTTATTATACGTTTTTGATTTCTTTGACAATGAAAAATGTGTATTGATATCTGAAAATAAATCTCACCGCATATTGCTGTTCTTACAAAAATGATTACTGTATAATAAGAGTACAATGTGATTTTTGTGTTTCTCTAACAAAAAGAATAAAAAACAAAAAAAAAAAAAAAAAAATGCAGAAGAAAATGAACAAAAAATATGTAACAAAGAAGACTTTTTTTATGGAACGAAAGTGAAGAAGCCTAAATTGTGGATGTGAAAATGCGAAAACTTCGTTAATATACGAGTCTCTGCTTTTGCTTCATCGACTCAGGAGAGATAATGTTATAGATAGGTAGATCTACCCCTCCATGATTTTTTTTTCATTTTATTTTTAGAATGATTTTTTTTTTTTTTTTTTTAAAACATTTTTTTTTGTGTATTTGAAATGAAAGCAACGAAATAACACGAATTTTTCGAACATGCTAACAGAAACATAATTTACCAAAAACATCTCAACGAAAGTCCTGGTTGCTCCTTCAATACCATTAGGAGAAGAAGGAAGAAGAACAAGCTCAGTGATGTGTGGGCGCACTCACCGTCTTCTTAAAAGATATGCCAAAATACCATAAAGTTGCCTTTGAAAGGCAGCTGTTTCCTTTTTCATTTTCTATTTCTTCTTTTTTTTTTCTACTTTTCTTTAATCAGAATTAAATGATAAAAGCATCAAGTGAAATAAGACGAAGAAAGTGTTTGTGGTTGGAGCAAATGCTTTTTATTGGAAGCATTTGATGGTTGAAGAAGGCAGACACCTACCTATGAAGCTACATTATACATACAAAATACCAGAGGCACTGGGAAAGGTAGGTTTATTAGAAATGTATGTATGGCTTTTGAGTCGTAAAATGTTTATTTAAATACTTTGCGGTTGTTCATGGCTGGGCTAATAGATTCTAGCCTTGAAGTCAGAACAGAAAATCATGTTCTCTTCTGACTTTCGAAGGAAACATATCTACATTATGTACTCATACATACATGCTTGTTTTATTGAAAAAATTGAAAAGAAAAATTCAAAGAAGACGTTGTATAAATTTTTTCGTCTGGCGGTTTTTAAATTATTTTCTTTAACTTTATTTGGACTGCAACAGACAGCCAAAGCAGCCTTAAAAGAACTTTTGCATCTGGATGTATATTATGAACATTAAAATCCATTGGAATAAATATCTAATATATAAACTTGAGTTGAATTTTGAATCCTTTTTTAAATAAATGATAGGAATTTTTGATTTCTCATAGGGAAAACATTGGGTTATATTTCAACGCGGTCGTAATTAAATTTTTAACAAGGTACCACTTGTTGAATCAACAAAAGATACTTGAAAAATCTAGACAAACATGACGATTGTCCTGTTAAATCAACATGAAAATATTCTATAAAACTGATAGCACTTGCTTGTATAATATTAACATAACTTAGGGTCACTTGCACGAAACAAACTGATATATACATAAAACTGAGGATAACTATCCATCAAGTTTAGATAATTAAATAAACGCTTCTAGGTTTTCAATTGCACGAACGGAAAATGCTTAACAAGCGGATAGGAATATTTCTGAGAGTCAACAACACAACAAACAAACGCTTTGAGTTTGAATTGCTTTCTCCTAAGAAATTCTTAAATTTGAAGAGAGCTACTCAGAGTTTAAATATTTATCAAGAGAACGAGGAGAGGATATTGCATTCGAGACTTTTTGCAAAAATTACGTACATATGTCAAAAAGTGTAAAAATGATACACAAAAATATGCTTAGAGATGCCTGTGTGCGAAAAAAATGTGTTTGGTCTGTAAAATAAATCTGAAATGGGCCACTTAACACAATTTTCGTACGCTTTTTTGCACACCGGTATTTCTACAGCCACGTGTTTAAGTTTTTCATTTTTGCATTTTTTGCAAAAAAGTCCTTAACTTTTTAAACGTAAATGGAGAAAAAAATTTGCTACAACGGGATTTTATTCAAATCAGTCAGATAGCGATCAATTAATATTTATTAATTAGAAGTAACTGCTGTCAGAAAATTTTCGTGCAATTGGCCCTTAAAGTTTAAGTTTACCAAAAGCCATTTTCAGTTTGTGCGACAAGAATAAGCAAATAACAGAGATTTGAACCCACGCATCAGATTTGCTCAGTCTTCGAAGTCGTATGCACTACGCATTCCACTACTGATGACCACTGACGTCACAGGTCGAGATGTGCTGTTTGTTTATCAAATGCATTCGGAGCATCAGCATTTTTATAAGCTCCTTTAAGTATGCTGTCTTGTTCCACCTCCATTTTTCTCCGTATCTTATTTTGATAGACTACAATTCGTAGTACGTATCAAAGAAGGAGAGGTTGAAAGATCGGTAACAAAGCGCCTTTAAGTTGTTGTTGTTGTTGTTGTTCAAAAATTCAGTTAAAAACTACAAATAACCACAAACCCAAGAACAAAGCTATTAGTCAGAGATCCTTCTGGCTGAAATAATTTGTTGCTATTTCTTGGTTTATTCTTCAAAATAAATTAAGCTATTGTTTTGGTAAATTTTGAATATATGTATATGAATATTTTAAAGGAAATGACTTGAGAATGCCAATTTATAGCAGTTATAATAGTTTTGTGTGCATTAACGCATGAATTTAAAGATAAAAACAAACCTGTGGCCGGATAATCTTCTATATATAAAAATGATTCCCTTTTTGTGTTCGGACGCGCATAACTCAACTAAACGGCATTCGATTCGGTTGCGGATTTTTTTGTTGGATTTTTATTAAACCAGATTAACACACAACGGAGCCGAAAATTGGAAAATTCCACCGAAAATTAGAAAATTCGACCGAAAGGAAAGTTGTGCTTTCTCGACTTTCGAAAGGAACAAGGAACATTAAAATTTAATTATAGGTGAGAATTCATTTTTTTTCTGAAAGCCCAGATAAAAGACATAGCACTTAAAAAATTATATTTAATAAAAAAGCTGAATACCACAGACATGAATATGAGGGTCCAAGAATTCTTAGGTGGGGCCTTTTGTATGCAAGACGCACTTGAAAATTCATTTTTATAGTGGGTCTTGCATACAGAAGGCCCACCTAAGAGGTCTTGGGCCCCCATATTCATATCTATGGTATTCAGCTATTTTATTAAATATAGTTTTTTTAATGGAATACCTTTTATCTGGGCTTTCAGAAAAAAATGCATTTCTATTGCAGCAACGCCCCAACCACAGCTTGCAAGACTTACATATTTGCGAATAGAACGTAAAGACCTATCTTATTGCATCATTGAATTTTTGCTATAAGTACTTCACACCCAAAAATTGCTGTGGGCTCTTATGGTCTTATTAATAAAGATTGTCTAACTTTAGACAGCCGTCCAAGTTTTTAAAAAACCTTTCTAATTTTTGCTAAAGTAATCTATCTTTTTATGTTGCTTTAGACAACGTAATCTATTGTCTAAACCTAGAGAAATGCAATTTTTTTTTCATTAAAAAAGCATATTTCCGACTGTTTCAAAATACTTAGACATAGTTTAAACAGCCAAAAATCTAATTAATAAGACCATTAGTCTATATAAAATATAAAGAAAATAATATGTATGATTTATTTTATATTTAAATATATATTTTTTTGTACGTTTTTTGCGATGCCTTGAAATGTCTATCCGTGCAAAGCCGGGACGAGCCAGCTAGTCAAATATTTTTATTGTGTAAGTTTAAGCTCAAAAGAATGTGGTTAGTTTTTCAGTTTTAAACCACACCCGAAAAGCGGCAGGTCAAAATGGGTCCCCTTTGTATTTCTATATCGAACAAAGTGTTAGCTCTGAAACAAAACCTTTTCATGTATTTCTCTCTATTTTTATAAGTTGTCCTGTCCCTAAATTAAAGTGTTTTAAACATTCTGTACATATTTGTGCAGTTTTTTTTTTTTTAATTATCCTTAGGGGGCCTATTATGGCTTTCCCTACGTTAGGAAATCTATTTTTCACCTAAGGTAAAGTTTGTAACTTATTTTTTCAATGTTTCTTTCAAAAAGAGTTTTGGGGCAGAATGGACGAGCCAAAATGGGCATAAGTGCCCATTTGGTCCTGTTAATTTTGTACGTATGTTAAAAGTATCTATTTCTATATAATTTTATCAGCATTGTATTATGACAGGAATAGGTACCAAGTCATAAAAATGAAGCACCGGGCCATAAAGGGTAAATTAAATGATTTTTTTTTTATTAAATCAACAAATATATTAAATAATTTATTTTTTAAAACATTTTGTTTAAACTTCTTCTTCAATATATTTTCTGTGTAAAAAAAATACTTCAAAAATGTTTTACAGATTTTTGCACTTTTTATAAACAAAAGGTAATCCTTAAGGAGCCCGCTTTGCCCCGGCTTCCCCTACTTAGTTTTTTATTGTATGAAAAAAGCTTTTAAAACTTATTTTCACATTTTTTAAGGTGTCCCTACTTAGATCTTTAAAGATTCCAAATCTTATTTTCTGTGATAGAAGATACATTGTATATTATCAGCTATAGTTTGTCCAATAATTCTTGTCAGTACAGGGAAGATAGGACGTTTGCATCTCAGTTTGGTTGCAGCGTATTGCATAAGTCTATCGCATGTAAAAGCTCTTGTCGCGATGCCGTAGTATGCATAATAAACCAGTTCAAGTTCAGTTGAAATGGACCAGCGTTACCACAATTGCACAATTACAATTTTGAAAAACAAAAAAAAATGATTTATCTTTTTCCACACCAAAATGAGGTAAGATAAATAATACCAAACTAGGCCAGTCGCCAGTGGATTTTCGATAGGAAGCAAAAAAATATTGATAAAATTTTATAATTGACATCGTGTAGTTAAGCATGCTTTGTTCTATATTTTTCTTTCATAACATATGTAAATCGTTAAGGAGATATTGGGGAAAAACTAAAAAAAAAATGTACTTTAAGATGGCTTGACTCGAAAAGTAGAAGTGCTATAAAAAAATGTTCTGTGAAGAAAAGAAAGATAATTAAATTTCCTATTAAAAAGCTGCTTACAAATTTTACCATGAGCCGTTCTCAAGATATTGGTTACGTGTTTTTTTTTTAAATAGCGGTCGACGCACAACACCTACAGCCGCGCCATTTTATTTTTATACTTAAAAACAACACACACACACTAATGTCAATCATAAAATTAGTTCTGTTGATTTTTGCAAAAAAAAAAAAACAGTAAGTTTAAAAAAACGACGAACGACCACACAGTTTTTTGTTGATCCTAAGAGCTTTAAAAAAAAGCTTTAATTCTGAAGCTCTTGCACACAAGCAATAAGAAAAGGAGTAGTTTATGTGCGTTAGCTTACCAATGGCCACACTGTATTGTGTGAATGCTTAGAAACAGCTAGAGATCGTGTTTGGTTTTTTATATTTCATTGTGCCCATGGCTGTGGGCGAGATAGGTTGGGAGGAATGTACGTCGCTTGGAAAAGAAATTACAAAAACAATTCCGTGGGAAGTCTGTGGTTATTGTGTATATTTAAGTGGGGAACCTGACTAATCCCTGCAAACAAAATCTCCGCACGACACATCCTCGCAAGCAAAATCATCGCAAAACCAAATCTCCGCAGCGACAAATCATCGCAAGCCCAAATCTTCGCAGCGACACATCCCCGCAAACAAAATCATCGCGAAGACACATCTCCGCTGCGACACATCCTCGCAAACACAAACTGGCTTCCTTAAAGCTATAACCTGTATCAGTTTCATTGAAATCGCTAAAAAAACAACGAAGTTGACATTTTTATGAAACGCCCTTTCGTGAAGAACGACAAAACATTTTTTGTATGCGACCCCGTATTTTAATGAACCCATTCCCCATGCCACCCAATCTCTCTAGATTCCTAATGGACAAATCACAAATAACAGCGCCCTATTTTTATATTTCTTACTCCACTCGCGTTCAACTTAACTCTTACCACCCCATTGCTATACCACATCATTTTACCTAATTGTTGCCGGTTTAAAAGCCCAGCGAACAAATACCACGGTCAACTGGCTTCCTTCAAGCAATCACCGCGATGATTGTGTTTGCGAGGATGTGTCGCAGCGGAGATGTGTCTTTGCGATGATTTTGTTTGCAGGGATGTGTCGCTGCGAAGATTTGGGTTTGCGATGATTTTGTTTGCGGGGATTTGTCGCTGCGGAGATTTGGTTTTGCGATGATTTTGCTTGCGAGGATGTGTCGTGCGGAGATTTTGTTTGCAGGAATTAGTTACGGTTTCATATAAGTGGCATTTTGTTTCGTGGATTGCCTTGGGATATCAGTAGGTCCCACTGATTTGGAAAAAGCTTTCCCATAGCCTGTACTGACAAGAATTATTGGACAAACTTTAGAACTTCCGACCCAATTTTAAACTTTTTTTTATTTTTGTTTTGTCTCCGTTAACCCTTTATAATGATAATGAAGGAAATGTTTATTCAGGTATATCAAATTCTATTTCGGTTTCTTTTGAAAGCCTATCTTAGTGTTTTTTTTTTTTGTATTCGCTTTTTTGAATGGCTGACCTTTCTCCCAGTGACATATTCACTGAAAATTAAAATCGGCTCCTTGACGAGTATATACCATTCACATTTTTGCCCATTAGTGGAGAGACACACATATAGAGATGTAAAGGACGTGAAGGATCGCTCGTGCGTTCCCAAAAAAAAACCTTCATAATCTTTATTACGCTTCTATATGTATGCATTATGTAAGATATATGAATGTTTTTTTTAAAAGAATCCATTAATGGCGTTCGTACACGTTGTTGGTATTCAATATTTAACCTCACGAATGTGATAAACAAAGCAGATGCCTCTGCTGCTATACATGTTGTACACTTTGGTCCACACACACGCAAATATTTCTTTTTTAATGCGAAGTCAAGTGTTGTTGGTTTTATGTGAAATAACGACCTTCACCTTATTTGTTTTTCTTTTGGTTGGGTTTTTTTTTATGAATGACAGAAGCCATCAACATGTCAAGGCACCTTAGGCGGTTTTGTTCCCCAGCTGAAAGAGGAGATTTACTTTGAATGGATTGCCTGGCCCCACAGAGAAGTTACTGCGTTCGCACGCCAAACGTTTATAAAGTTAAAGTAAATGAATGTATTTTTTTTTATGAGATGTAATATGATTCTGGTGTATGTATGTATGTATGTATGTAGGCACCCTCATAATTCTGATGCGGCTAACAACAGAATGACCTTATTTTGGAATTCAGGCAATGTATTGTTATTTGTAGGTAATGGAGGCCTGAATTTTAGACAGAATCTCATTTAAATTTATGTGAAAAGCAGTAAGATTAATTTGCGCACCCGAGTTAAGCTTGACTATAAGCTCAAAAATAATTATTTCGCAGTTTGAAGAGGTAAAGAACCATCTCCATACATACCCATGCAGGTATTTGAGTTTTATGCTGCAATATAACTATACTATACTTTGTCCACTAAATATTTTCAGTACAGGCCTTATGGGAAAGCTTAATTCAAAACACTGGTGCACGTTGCTGCTCGCGTGGGACATCCACCTAGCGAAATCGCCACTGAAATTAAACAGGGTCACTTAGTTACCTACAAATTGTTTTTGTAATCTTCTTTGAACCCACGTACATCCCACCATGGCCTGCCTTTCCCAAGGGTTGAAGGGGGCAAACTTAACACTGATGTTTTGCACTGTGAATCCGATCAATCCTCGTAGTAAGGGAGAGCTGAGCTAGAAGTAACAGGGGTAAAAAGTAACAGCTAACTGCCTGAACAGAATGGTGACGGAGACGGAACCGGAGCCGCAGCTGGAATAGCAAAATATTGAATACACACAAATTCAATGTTGCGAACACAACGGAACGTAGCCGCATACGGAGCTTCAGCCGCAGACGGAAGAGTTCACCAACTTTAAACTTTTCACGTAGGTACTGCACTTTTGACGTTTCAAATTGTATGAAAAGAAAAAACAACTTTTTGGGTCGGAAAAAAATATTGTGGTTATTTGTATCGCGAAAAAAAATTATTTATTAAAAGGAAAAGTATTGCGGAAACAAAAAATTTTAATTCTGAGCTTTTATACAAGAATATTGTTTTGTTTTTCTTCAAAAAATTTTAGTGGACAAATTATAGAGTAACAACAAGTTTACAAAAAATATCTATGTTATGCATAAGATTTTTATGGGTTCTCAAATTTTCAAAGTTCAGAAGTTTTTTGAATTATTAATTATGACAAACATGATTTTGATAAAAATATCAGTGAAAAATGTTAAATTGAATGGAGTCGAGTTAAATCATCTGCGGCAGACTGAAAACTCAACAACAATCACATATAAACATGTGACAGTCACTAATTTATCACCTTATCTGATTTCATCCCTGAACTTACTAGTTTGCCGATTTGAGTATCTTTTCTCATACTATACAGGGTGTTCTGTATACGGTGCACCAAAAAGCTAGAGCGTATAGGTTGGGTTAAGAAAAGAAAAAAATCGTATGGGAAGGGGGGTCTATTTTTCTATTTATTTTCCATTTTTTTAAAGACTGGAATACATTTTGACATCTCGTTTTTACTTAATAACATAAAATTTTGAAAACAATTAGTTTGAACACAATTTTTTGATTTTTTTTTTTCAAAAATTTAAGTTTGAAAATTAATTTTTGAAAAACTGTTCATTAATTTCTTTTTCGATTGGATTTTCAGAGTGTTTCACTCCTTTTTGATTCCAATGGAACATGAAAAACTCTCTTCCGCAATATGTGTATCTATGAAGAAGTAAAAACTAAAATGAATTTTTCAATAATTTCAATTCCAGAACATCTCAAGAAGAAGAATTTACTATTTTGGCAATTAATGAAACACATACTTTTAAAAATATGTGTATTTTCAGAGTGCACTCCTAGCACTCCTTAAGGTGATATTACATTGTCATATATATATGACCAATGCGAGTCATATAAAATATGGCACAATATTTGTATATATGACAAGTATTAATAGTCTATGCCATATAAGTATGCCATATAATGATCACAAGCTTTTTCTGTCAATTTTTGTTTACAAATATGACACAGTTGCTACGAAAAATAAAATATTTAAAAAATCCGATATATTTGACCAATCACGTTTCATTAAATCATTATATTTTTTTAAATTCAAAATAATTCATGGTTGTCATATATATGGAGTCATATATATTTTGTCATATAAATATGACTATCACACTTATATGACATTTTTGAGCCATATTTATTTGGCAAACTTGCCATATATATATGACAATGTAATATCACCTTTAATGAAATCCGGAGTGAAAAAACACTCCTAAATCATCACTCCGAACAGCAAATGGAAGGTTTTTGGAGTGTTTGGAGTGTGGATGGAGTGAAAAAAGAGGGCTAGGAGTGACCAACGGAAAACGACATAAAATAACTTTTTTTAAAAATAAAATTAAAGAAAAGGTTTCTGTCTTTAAAAAAAAAGTATAACATGCCATTGTAATAGTGACCGTTGTTTTTTAATAATTCTTTTTCTATCTTAAGTCATTTTTTTTTAAATTTCCCCTCATGTTATTTTTAATTTTCTCAAAAAGAAAAAGACACTTTTTTTTCCGTTTTTGACTAGAAAATTACAGGAGCATCAAATATTAAAAACAACACGCTTAATAACATAAAATTAAAAAAAAAAAATAGTTTGAATGAAATTTTTTTCATTATTTTTTCAAAATTTTGAGTTTGAAAATTAATTTTTCAAAAACTATTGTCTTAAGTAGGTCGAATTAAAAACAAAAAAAAGGAATGGATTTCTGGCTTTAAAAAAAGTACAACATGAAATTGTAAGTTTTACCGTTGTTTTTTAATAATTTTTTTTTTCTATTTCAAGTCGATTTTAAAATTGCACCTCCCGCCTAAAGAGGGAAATAGACCCCCCACTCTCTTACGTTTTTTTTTCTTGTCTTAACCCCAACCTACATGCTCTAGCTTTTTGGTGCCCCGCACACCGAACACACTGTATTTCTAGTGTAACATGCCTAAAGGTGTTAAAGTTTTCAGAAATTGAAAATAACCAAATGTTTAGCTTTTTGTCACACCTTATGTACGATATAAATTGAATTTATGATCAGCTAATCGATAAACTGATTAGTGTCACAAACGTCACAAAAATATATTTATGTTTTGTTGGTAAAAACACAATCCAACTGATAATTTGGGAAGAAAAGAGAAACATTTTAGCGCAAGAATTTTATTTAAAAAATAATATTAGATTGTGTGACACTAGTAACAGATTAGCATTTTAACGTGTAATCTTTTCACACTCGAAACAATTTTTAAACCCATTTAAATTTTGTTTGCTTATCTTCTTTACATAAACAAATAAGAATTAATTACCATTGTAATGAAAAATGATTTAATAATTATCTATGAGTGATGTAATCTTAACTTTAAAATGGGAGGTAATTTCCCAATTTGCGTGAGAAATCTGTTGAATTTTTATTATAATTTTTTGTAACATTGACTTATCACACAAGTAACAATTTCACAACAAAATTTTTAAAAGTTTTATATATACCTAACTAATTTATTACACCACGTTAAGGTGTTAAATTCATAATTAGGCACAAAAAATAAAAATAAATTTTGTGGCGCGACAGCTCGTGTAGAACCAGGGCCTAGTGAAGTGAAAGGAATGAAGGGTACCTCTACAGTTTTCTCCCAGATCCGAACGACTAAGGTGAGAAGCCCTTATTCATGACAAGAGAATTTGTCACTTCCTCGCAAGAGGCAGTAGCCATGAAAAGAAATCTGGTCACAATCGTAACATAAGCTTGTCACATACGTAACAATTTCAAAGTAAAATTTTGAAACCTCAATATAATACTGTTGCATACTGTACCTAGTATACTTTGTTCAAGAAAAATTTTCTGTAAAAGGCTTTTAGTCCAGTCAAATTAGACTTTGGTAAAAAAAACAACAACAACTGAGAATTTTGGTGGAGGGCTTTACTTTTATGTGTGTAAAGCATTTCCTTAAAAGGAGTGACTCGAGACACGCCTACATTGTGACAGTGTCACAGTGTGTCGGACAACTTTGACTTAAATTGTGACAATGGGAAATTTCTTTCTATCTTCAGTCAAGCAAAAAAAAAAAAAAAATTAAGCTATTTTCATATTTTTCAGAAGAATAAGAATAATATTGCTAGCAGATATTTTCGAACACAAATTATTTCAAGCATGCAAAACAAGCCCTTAAAGAATGTTTATGTCGCTATTGAGACTGTAAATGAGTTAAAAAAAAAAAAAAAACCAACAAGAAAAGGGAGAAAATATCCTGACGAAAAAAAAAATATTTTTTTCTCTTTCCCGAGGAGAAAAGTCCGACAGCCTTTTCCGACTTCTGCACAGACGACATACAGGCGGACAAAAGATGGACAACTTCCATCTGAGCATCATTTTCGCATTCATTTTAATTTTTAATGCAAATTTAAGAGGTCGCTGCCAACTGATTTGTAGGTTCTACTCCCATTTGCAGCACATTACTGAAATCTTTTATTCAAATTTCCCCTTCATTGTTATCTGGAGTTTTCCATCTGTAAAAATTTAGGTGGCTTTCTCAACCCGTTGAAGCAACATAAAGAGATATATAAATACACAGATATAGATAGGGAGAGCGAAAAAGAAAAAAAAAACCAAAAGTAAAAGATTGAGGCGCATAGATGGAATAAAAATTATTTAAAAATGAGAATTGAGGATACGCTAGGTAGCTATAGATAGGAAAATCCATTTTAAATGAAAGAAGGATATAAATATATTCTAGGACGAAATTCTGTTCAGTGGGGATGGAACTAAAAAAGATATATTAAAAAAAAAAGAATCACTTACCTTGAATCTTTGAATTTTCTGCACCACTTGATTGCTTTTGTTGAGGCAACGAGGACGAACAAAAAAAAAACAACAATATCGAAAAGATAAAAAGAGAGTGAAGCTAAATAAGAAAGGGATAATATAGGACACAGCCCGATTGAATCCAGTTATTTGGCAAAGTTGAGATTTTCCTTTCTATACTTTATATAAAAATATGGTATACTCGTATCTAGGGAAAAATTCATGATTAAGACCAAAAAATAAGGTGGGCCGAAATGGAAACACAAAAAATATAGTAAACTAAGGCAGAAGAATGATGCCTAAAGGTTCTGTCTCTATATGGTTTACTTATGGGAGAACTATTTTAAATTCCGAATAACAATGCTTTGAATTTCGATTTTGGTTGAAAAGAGTTTTCGTTTGTTTTGAATTCTTGAAAACTTATTAGAAAATCTCAAATAACACAAAAAAATTGTTTTTGGTGAATTATAAGAAATTTTCAAAGAATTAAACTCTCAACTTATTTATTAATGCCAAGTTGCTTAAAAAGCTCGAATTGGCTCTTGAAAGAAAAAAATGATTTACTGGATAAAACGAAATTTAAATATTTATGTTGAACTTAAACGCTTTTGATACTCTTTCCTCAGCGTAAACTGTCACATAAGCTATTGTGTTGAACTTAAATATTTAAATAAAATGAAGATGGAGAAATTTGTAAAGTTTCGTTTCAGCAAATCGGCGTTAATAGGTCAAAGTTTACTTGTTTATTTTTACGTTTTAAGCATTTCATAGAGAGAAAGAGAGTATCTACCCTAAATTTCGATCAGGGCTATTGATTTTTTAGGATAGAAGGGACAACATTTTTGTTTTGTAAATTACTCAAAAAGTAGGTTTTTCGAAGAAATGTCAAGACAAAAATTATAGCTGATGCAATGACTCTACACAAAAAGGGTTTAAGTTGAACATAAATATTTAAGTTTCATATCAGATTTTTTTAAAACTTTATACCGATTTATTTTTTTTAGCTCCTCACCGTTACATTCAGAAAAGGTAAAAAAAAACGACATTTTAAAGACTTTTTGTAAATCTTTTACTGCTTTACAAATATTGACTGGAGGACTTAATTTGGTAAGTCATTTTAAAGAACTATAGACCAACAATAATGTCAAATTAATCCATTGAACCGTTTTCCCGTACGAAATGATCAAAGTCGTACAAACCAATTAAAGGAACAAATTGTATGGTTCATAAACATTGTGAAATCGTCATCAAAATAGAAACGAAAAGAACAAATTCTGTTAATTTTTTCCAACAATTTAAACAACCAACAAGATTGTTCTTGGTACATTTATTAAATAAGACTTACTTAACTTAAAGCTTAAATGTGGCTCTGGTTTGTCCTTTTGTTTAATATTCAGAACTTCATTACATATCAACTAATGCTCATCTGTGCATGTATGTATCTTTCTTTACATCCTTTCCTATTTTCCTAAGGCTTGTCTTGGTGCTTAATCCTTTTAAGGGAAGTTTAAAGAACAATATTATAATAGGTATGTTTTAATCCTTGCTTCAAGCTATAAATTAATTCATAAGTTATGATAATAAGCTTTTTGAAATCCCAAAACTCTTATTAGTCATTATATTCCTAATAAAAGTTTAGAACATATACCTAAACCAATACCAATAAAACAACTATATTTAGGCTTATTAATTATTACATTAATTTTGGTTTGTTTCTCTTTTCTATATACATAATATGTAATGTATGTATAAGTACCTCATTATCAAAGCCTAATATTTTCAAAATAAAACTATGGAACCTTTAATAGAAAGGTCTATTTCCCGATGGCCTATTTTAGGGTTATTTTCATATATTTTAATAGACTAATGAACGTCAGAAGAGTTGATTAATTAATGAAAACATTTTTGGGATCAGTTCTAAACATTTGTCGGATTAAAGAAACACACATAAACGAGAACGACTAACCCGACCGTCGACGACCGACGGACGGACGTACGCTGCCTGTCGCTTGTCTGTCGTTGATGCCCTCACCACCACCACCACCACCACCACCACCACCACCACCACCACCACCACCACCACCACCACCACCACCACCACCACCACCACCACCACTCGATGGACAAATGAGGGCTAAAAGTTAAGAGTCACTGGTCTTTTTGAACCTTCCTGCAAAGAACAATCAATAATCCCAGGATAATCGGAATGGAAATAGATGTAGGTAGAATGAGATTGTGTGTTTCGCATAGTTTTACAGGGTGATTCACCAGATTATGGCAATATAATTTGGGTCACATTCAGTTTAAAAACAGCATAATAACTTTAGTCAGTCAAATGCGTCTGAGAAGTTAGTGTAACAATTTTCACGCAGACTAATGGGACCACGGCAGGAATTTGCAGTTTTTTTTTTTTTGCATTTCTATTCCGGATTTTGCAGTTCAACAAACAGTGGGTTTAATCGCAATTCCTGTCGTCGTGGTCCCATTAGTCTACGTAAAAATTCAGTGAAATTGTGTTTTTAACAGAAGGAAAGTATTTATGATTTCTTCCACAGACACAGCCATAATACGCCAATTCACAACTAGAGCTTTGCTTGAGCCCGAATGTTTCGCCGGAGGAAAAAACTTGTATGTCCCCTTTCACACGAAGCAACTGAGTTTCCAGCAACAATCAGTTCATAGGCGAGAAAGGCAGGAAGAAAGAGGGGTAAACAAAATTTCCCCGGTCAACATATTCGGGAGATTTTTTTGACGTTCCCCTTCACACTACGTTTGTGTGCGTTCATTCAAGGTAGTGTTTAAAATGAAAATACAGAAAGTCTTCTCCGATTTCGTTTCTTCGTGTGAAAGGTACAGTAAAAGGGCACTATGCATCGTCAAATTCCCCTTTTAATTCCAAATTGGGTTCATTGATTTTCCCGCTTTATTGAACGAAATGTGTTCGAAAATATCCTGTACCTATACCTAGAACAGCTTTTTATACGGTTTACTTAACCCGGATAATTGATCGAAAAATCTGACAAAATGGTCAGTGCAGCTAAGCGGGTAATACCTACTATGTATAGGCAAAAAATCGATAAACTGAGATTTTTACTTTTGTTTCACAACATTTTTTTTTCTGAATTACCCTGTTCAATTTTATGTAGATGCCAACAGTTGTTGTTATAGTTGAGATTAAAATAAGATTTTCGAGTTTTACTGCAGAATATTTAATGAAGGGAACCTTCATTATACTATACCTTTTGTGCAAATGAGCCTTTAAGCTAAGTGTAGGTTTTTGGCAGTATTAGGTCTTGTGGTGAAAAATAATGAAAATGAGGCTTGTCCTACATTTAGTTCGAAGTTCGGTAAGCATTATAGAAGTATATAGGGAGTATTTTGTATTTTGTTTGATTAATGACATAGTCAGCCAAAGGTTTAAAGGATTTTTTTTGGCCGAGTTATAATTAACTCGTACATAAATAAATTATACAATTTAAGCGTGGGAACAAACAAATTAACTGGTCGATTAAATGTGACGATGATGCTAGCAAGATTTACTAAGATTAAAAGGTTAAAAGTTAAACTAGTTTGAATAAAAACAGAACTTAACGCTAAATGGAAACTTCCTTCGATTTTTATAATGGACATGACATTTTATAGATTGAACCCTCAAAATGCGAATTGATGTTTTTTCGCTTTAAGTTGGAACATTTTTGTATACTTTGGAGCATTTCTGACCTCACTGAAGAAGAAAATTTGAGATCGCGAATGTTCCAAAAAGTTTAAAAAAAGGAATTTCCCTTAAATACCTCTATCAAGCTGTTATTAAGTACATATTCGGATCTTTTTTTTTTAAAGTTAGGAATACCAGGCAAAATGTTTGCCTTATTACATGTGATTTACGAAAATAATGTGGCCTATTATGGGAGGGTGAGTTTATTTCCAGAGTGTTCAACAAAATTTGGAGTAAAGCAAGGTTGTGTCCTTAGCACGCTACTTTTTATTTTCTGTTTATAAACGAGATCGTTGTGGAAATTGAAAGAGGAATACAGTTAAGGAATAGGTATACGGAAAATACAAATATAATCAGTTACGACAAGTGGACATCATATAAAGGAGAAAATGTTGTAATAGTTCGAAAATACAAAAAGGCAAATCTCAATATGAGAAAAAAAAATTCGACTTCGAAGTCTTGGACTGGACTGGAGAACAAAAGAGTTGTTTTTTCTTCAGTATTGTGCCGTTGTATTTAATAAATAAACTACATCTTCTATAATGCTTCACGGTGCACAAGTTCGAGGATATGGTCAATTCTAAGAGGTGGAAATGTTCATAAGGTATTTTTATTGTCAGATGCCTCATTTTAAAGGGGTTTTGTGTCAAGTACCTTAGTCTGACTTCGATGGATTTCTTCCATAACATCCTAAAAGATTTACACGGAAAAGTAGGCTAGTAAATCTTATATAAATATTCTTTGGCTGCTAAAAGAGAGATAGGGAGAGAGAGACGATGATGTTGCTGCCGAGTTGTTCAAACTAACAGGCCTGGTTAGGAATTTGCACTAGCTCACCTGCAAAATATGGTAAATGGGAAGCATGATGTTCCATGAATATGGAACCTCAGAAGTTTTTCCCGATCACCAGAAAAAGATCTACCTTCAGAGCTACGCTACGTAAAGTCGCCTACAAAATTTGTTTGCGCTATTGTCTCGAAACAATCTGGTTAAGTCCGCTCATTAATGTGGCTTTTTGCCAAATATTCACAATATTGCAAGTCTTTAGAAAAAAACTTCAAATCGTTGATCACTTTTTCAACGATTTCAAGGCCACGTGGGCGGCGTATGAGAGCACCATTAGAGACCATAAAGAGTTAATAGATAGGGAGGAATATCAAAAGTTTTTGCATCCCTGCCAAACTCATTCCTTTATGCAGGATGAAGCCCGTCTTAAAAGGAAATATCAGCGTGACGACAATCTTATCGCAGTTATCCTCTCTTAAAAACCAAGCAATACAAATAAAGCGTTTCTTCGGACGACAAGTCACAATTATGTAGTTTATCAATGTTTCGAATAACGGACGTGACAAGACTACGAGGTTTCTCGTGATTATTTTCATTGAAAATATTTGTTTTTTCTAGAGGGGACAACTACGAAAAGATCTCATTCGACTGTTGTCTCCTTTTCTCGTCGTATTGTGAATCATGCTTGACGATGAAGAATGCAGGTTGATCCATTCATCAAGGTCGGGAGATCGGCAAACACGTCTCCGATACTATTGATGTGAAATAAAATTTTAGATAATGTGATGGCGCTATTATTTGACTTCTTTTACATCATTCATTGGAAAAATATTGCGATAATTCAAACGCCATTACTAATAGAGACGCACTCCTAAAGTGCCCGTCTAATTACTTGCATATTAACACTATCTTAAAAACAGAAAATGATATCAGTGGCGCTTTTGTGAGGCGCTATTGCCAGGCTTAGTTAAAAGTTGGTGAACTCTTCCGTCTGCGTCTGCAGCTCCGTATGCGTCTACGTTCCGTTGTGTTCGCAACATTGAATTTGCGTGTATTCAATATTTTGACAGCTATTCCAGCTCCGGCTCCGGTTCCGTCTGCGTCACCATTCTGTTCAGCCAGTTAAGCGTTCTAGATTATAGTAATAAAGGCAAATGACGACAGGAAAGGAAACCCAACACCCAAAACGTCACCATAGAATGCTACAATTTTGATATAGTTAAGGTGACATTATCTAACAAGGTTCCACTATGAACGAGACAACGGGACAGTCACCTAGAGAGACCGACATAGCTGTCCCTCCTTCCGTCCTCCACAGGGAGACAAGCCACAACGTGGTTTGGGGGTCTAGTAGGTATCTGGGGTGTACACCAGATACCGAAGCTAATTGTCTTCAGGAGGAGGAGTGATGTGACCAGTATTAGTACGAACTGTGCTTTGCCACCACAGTTTCGAAAATATTAGTCGCATCGGTAAGTAAGAGGAAGTAAGCGTTTGAGACTAATATTAGTACAGACTGTGTCAGTCCACAGTTTTGGAATACTGGTCACTTCTGGAAGATGAGGTGTCAGAAGGCGTTCTCCCCTAGTGTTCACACGAATATTAGGGAGGACTGAGAGGCGTCTGATCTGGTGCTAGTACTGGACAGACGGAGGAAGAGATGTGTCAGAAGGCATCCAAAGGCGTTTGACCTGGTACTCGGGCAACTAGAGTACTAAGAAAGACAAGTGGTCGAACCCAGTGCTACTGGGGGAGACGAATGGAATTAACGGTTGATCTAGTACAACACGAGTGCTAGAAAAGAAGACAAGTTTAGACTAGAAAAGACGATAGTTGGAACCAGTGCTACTGGGAATGACGTTGAAAAAGCGTTTGAACTGGTACAACAGGAGTACCAGGGAAAACGGCGAAAAGTGTTGTCAGAAGGAGTAGGGGATCTAACCGGGACATAAGTTCTGGGAAGATCACCTACAAGGGTTCAGACAATCTACGTATTGTCAAGGAGAGACTTGGAACTGAGGACACTCGCTTTTCCAAAATTAAACATGGCTCTTGCCATGATTAATAAAAAGATGGCCAGCCTTGTGGTTGTAGTAGCCGTGGCGTGATGGTTAGTGCGATGGACTGTCAAGCCGGAGGTCTAAGGTTCGATCCCCAGCCTCGCCACCTATTTATTTAAAAGAAAAAAACGGCTACTGCCTCTTGCGAGGAATTGACAAATCCTCCAAGAGTATCTCCTGTCACAGAAAAGTGCCGCTCGTTAGCCGTTCGGATTCGGCAATAAACTGTAGGTCCCCTCCATTCCTGCAGACACGCACACAGGAATGGTTGAGAGTTGTAAGTCACTAGGCCCTAGTTCTTCATGAGCTGTTGTGCCATCAAATTTATTTATTTTTTTTATAGCCTTGTGGTTGGCCAACCTGGGAGATGTCAAATTAGAAGGAAAATACGGCTCTTTTTTCGGCCTCGGGAAGGGAGTTGGAGGTTTCACTTAAGAGTATCTTTCCCAACCCTGTAGGGGAGGGACAAGAGATCTGGTTGCTTGAGCGTTTTCCTTGCGTCTTCGGATGCTTATTACTCAATACTTCCAAAATAACACAAATTGCCCATTAGATCACACTTGAGGTTGGCCCCCGTAGTGGGAGCATCGTCGGGTTGTGATTTCACGTCAAATGCGGCAGCGTTGGTATTTGAGGTTTTCGGATCTTGAATGCAAGAAGTGCAGATAGGCCTAGGCCTGTAACAAGGTTGGAGAACAGACCTATATATTTCCTAATTGCGACTGGTTCGGCAATGCCATACCAGGATGCAGGATTGTGGTTAACATTATTAACTACGTTATGGAGGTAGTCCTCCCGTGAGATTAGGCCGTAATAGGCAGGTGCTCACTTTAAACCCTGGTTACATTCTGTCCCTCTTTTCGTTTGTACGTAAAAAGTGACATCGGCTTAACGAGTGGGGTCTATGAGTCAATGAAATTAGTAGATGTGTACTAGACACCAATATTCCCGCCTAAAAAACTCTCAATCCGATACCAAGGTAAGACCACCGCTTCAAAGTAGAGGGACCTTAACAAACTTGGCTGGTAAAGTCTGGTCGTTGTTTGGGACCCTAGTCTACTCTGGACTGTAGCGCCAGAGTAAGAGTACATTATTCCACAACAAGTCAAGTGCAGATTAAATTTCTAGGTTAAAACGGATTGAGACTTGAAACATGTATTGATGGCTTGAGTTAAAAGACGAACAATATGTTAAGCGGCGAAGCATCCCAACTACAAAAAATGGACGAATATTACCCCATTAACTTATAATAATTGAATTTCTTAGATATTTTCTTATGATTTCTTGGAAATACGAAGCAGAAAAGTTTGGTTTTTGTAAGAATTCTCACCGAGATTCAAATAATCAAAATATTTGTTTTAAAAGTAAACCCGAAGAATATAATTACCAAAACATAATTAAAATGATAACCTACACGTAGTGTGATTTTAATTAAAAACCTCAGGCAACAAGAAAATCATATTTTAACCATTCCACAGGTTTAAATCAACAAGACTCACCATTTCACAGCTTACTAATTGCAGCACCTCCCCTCACACACACACACACTTGCTCACAAACAAAGTGTGTGTTAGAAATAAAGAAAACCCAAAATCAATAGTAAGTACTCAGGTGTCTTGTTGTTCCAATTTAAGGACCTGAATGACAAGCAACGCATACTAATATTGAATTGACATATAAAACACAACAATCCATAAAGTTTGGCAAGGGAGTGGAGAGCCAGGTACAGGTACATAGGTACGAGTAGATAAGAAAACAAGTAGGAAGCTATCAGGACATTGTTAGGTTGATGGACTAATAGCACAACTGCAAGCAACTTTAACACCAATTGACATGCAAAATGGTAGAAACTCTGGTCACGTAGCACCTCTTGGTTATAGTCAAATTGTAAACAACAAAGTTTTGACTCTTGATGATGACAATGACGGGTATACCTAACTACAGATGTTACGATGATGGCAGATAGAGTATGTATAAAGACTGATGGAAATTTCTTTGCTATATGTACGACAACGAATTCATGTTAGAGTTTTTAGAATTCATATCCTGTGTTTGGTCAAAATTTCAAAAATGTCAACAGCATCCTCGCACGTAATCTAGGAGATGGACTCAATATTAATCGGAGTCGTCGAGGCTTCGGACTTAAGGATTTTCGTTCGAGAGTAAGGAGTGATGAATGCATTAAAGATTTTTGGAAAAGTGATAATATAGATTGACAGAGAGGATAATCATAAGAAATACATGGTAACACTGAATTATAATCAAAATTTAGGTTTTATATTCAAAACGTCGCGTTCGTATGCTATTATCATCTCTGGTGTATCGTGTAGATAGATATACATCATAGATGTTTGCTCTTAGAAATATTTTTTAGATAAAGAAGGTTTTTTTTTAAATTAAGGAATTGGGAGAAATTAATGGGAAAATAACGAGAGCATATGAGACAAAAAAAATCAAAATCTTAGGAGCTGATTTTTTAAAAAATTATAAAATTTTTTAAGAAAACAAAATTACATCATACATCATTTTTTGGTATTTATTGATGTGGAATTTAAAATTTAGTTTTGAAAAAATAAAATTATCTATCCATTTTTGGACCTTGACTTTTCAAAAAAAAAAATTGGAATTATTTTAAAAATCCATCAAAATATTTTTTTTTTTTTGAAAACGTCGATATTCAATTATATTTTATTGAACTCAATAGAAGCTCCCGTATAAAAAATAAAAATATAATCCAAAATCAAATAAATTGTTTTATGAGAGGAACTACTGTTAGTAACTTTAAATTTTGTTTTTGTTTATTTCATTTAATTTAATTTGAAATTAGTATTATGACCAATTTTTTGAATATTTAATGTTTATTTATTTTTTTTAATGTCAACTAAATCTTTTAAATTAGATTGCAGTTTAATAGAAGACCTTACTAATCTTAGTAGGTCTAGGTATCCATAATAATTTTTATAAAATCTTAGGAGTCATTTTCGGTTCCATAACGGTTTTTAAACATATGCACAAATAACCGTTTGATGACAAGATTCGAAAAAATCGTTTTAAAATTTTTAAATTTTCAAAAAAAAAATTATTAAATAAAATAATATTCAAAAAAAAAAAACAAAGAAAATTTGGGTATAAAACCATTTTTGCGGATTTTTTTTTCACAAAAAGATACAAGCCTGTACTTATTGAAATTTATTGATTTTTTTTAATCTTTGCCATTTTTGAGAAAAATAAGATTTTACAAAAATTCTAAAAAAATATGAAAAGTGGCGTAATTTTTGGTCCAAAAAAATGAAAAAAAAAACTGTCGGGGGAATGTCCAAAGAACGCTAGATAATAAGTTTAAATATACCGACCTATCGGTTTGGGCTGAAGGCGAACAGCAACAGACATAATATGAGACCCACTTTTTTCCTTTTCTCTAACATCATAATGCCAAGTTTGATCAAAATCTCGAGTGTGTTTTTTTTAAGAATCTAAAACTTGCCATTTACACTTGCTAGCAAAAAAATGAAATCACTCCCTTTCGCCATTTAAAACAACAAACTCAATCGATACAATATTTATGTTGAAATTTTAATGGTCACATTTTAAAGCTTGAACTTATATCATTAAATTGAAGGTAAAATCATTAAAATCCATAGGATAGTTTTCGTGTTATCCACTATAGAGTTGTAACACTACTGCGACAAGGAATAAAACAATGTGCTGTGTGTGGCCATTCAGCTCCATCGTAGCCAATTCTGTATATCAAAGATCTACAAAATCTTTAGGTATACTGGAGAGTTTGTATGAACGCCAAAAATTTGAAGGTTAACGGTGTGCCAGTGCCAGTTAGAGATGTGGAAGATTCATTTTCTCCCAAATTGTCCAACAACAGCTCAAGCAGGAACGAGGAAGAATTGCTAGTAAATGGACAGAATGGAGACAACTTAAAGAAGTAGACCTTACTCCGAAACAATCTGCCATGGGGCCAACATTGACTGCAAATCACCGACAAGTTTAAATACGATTTTCTCTAGCGCGCTACGAATGATGTCTGTGAAAATGGCAGGGCAATTTTCACTTACAATTAGAGTAATGGGACCAAGACAGGAATTAGCAGTTTTTTTGCATTTTATTTGCATTTTTATTCCGGATTTTGTGTTTTGAAAGATCAGGTCAAAAAAAATTGGGTTTTTTACCATTGCTTCCAGCAAAATTAAGGTTCTTGGTGAGAAGCGCAGGAAGTAAAAGAGGTAAACAAATAATCTCCCCGATCAACGATTTAAGCCTCTCCCAAACCAGCGCGAAACATTTCGTGCGAATCTGTGACGACTGTAGAATGTTCAAAAATTTACATTGCGGCACACTCATTAATCACGGAGAGCGCCCACTAGGCAACTGTTAGTTTAGTTGCTCGTGGACATTATTTATCGACAACTCTGGGCAACTTTAAGTTGCTTACCGTCGCCAACTAAGAAAGTTGCGAGCAACTTCTATAAACTTTTGGGAATTTTCCAAGAGAGAGAGTGGGGGGGGGATAACTTGTTTATTTTGTTGTTGGTACATATTCTACAGAAAATGAATAAATGTTAATCACATAAAATTTTAGCTGTTGCGCAACTAAAAGTTGCTCGGAATTGCTTGCCCTCGCTTACTAGGCAACAACTTTTAGGTTGAGTATTTTCAATTGAAATCTCATTTAGTGTGAAAATAAAACTTATTGGCTAAAATCTTGGAAAATTCCAAAAAGTTGCTGAAATTTGCTCGGAAATTGCCTAGTGGGTGGCGGAAAAAGTTCCACGAGCAACTCCGAGCAACTAAAAGTTACATAGCGGGCACGCTCTCCCATATGAAGTTAACAGGTCATACAAGTACACCCACTATTTTTTGAACTGCAAAATTCGGAATATAAATGCAAAAAAATGAAAAAAAAAAAAAAATGCAAATTCCTGTCTTGGTCCCATTACTCTAAGACGTCTACGAATGGGAAATTCAGCAATGGAGGTGAGTTATGTTCCCAGATGACTGTAGAATTTGTTTTCATGGAAGTGAAAGTATAGGGGCAGAAAACACATGACCTGGCGAGCAATTTGAACAATGCTGTTTTGTCGAAACCGTAACTTACGGTAGAGGGTCTTATATGCTTCAATTGAAGGAAAATTAGACTGATGGTGGTCGAAAGGAAGATCGAGACATCTCCGATATTCTCCTGCATCACATCGTACCTTATGCTGGATATATTGCCAAGAATTTCGAACTAGTGCTTGATAACACTCGATTCAACACTGGGCAAGGAACAGTCGATTTTTTATTGGGAAGTTGGTATTGCCACGATGGACTGGCTGGCACTAAACCCAGACTGAAACCCTATATAGCGCATTTGTGAGATGAGCTTTAGCGAAAGGTTCAAGCCAGAAATCCAGCTCCTGAAACAATTAATGGACGGAAAGTGGCACTGGTAGACGATTCTGAAAGAATACCACAAGAGACGGCCAGGAAACTCATCAGGTAAATAAAAAATCGTTTAGAAGATTCAGTAATAGGGCTAGGGCAGGGTAACATAAAATTACTCTTAATTTTGTTGTAATGTTTAATTTTCGAGCTACTACCTGTTTCAATTTCACTTTATTTTTCCTTGCATGTTTTAACTATGACGATTACCTTTGAAATTCTGAAGTAATTGTTATGTTTTTAACCTTGATTTAAACCTTATGGTTCCAGCTTTTTAACGCTACCATAAACATTCATTAATGACAATACATTAAGAGCAATTATTATCTTTAGACTTTTTGCTTGCAAATGTACAATGTACATATACATCTCAAGTATTTTTTTAGATTCCTTTTTTACTTAAAAAACATATTTAAAATTTTTTTTAAATGCCATACTGCTTGAATAATTTTGAAGCACTCAACTGAGTTGAGTTGTCTCTGCGAAAATTCGACCTTAATTAAAATGTCTCTACAAGAGCACACAAATTTGTTCGTATTTTTCAGTTGAGATAAAACGATACATTTCATCCTAATAGGCATTTATCTTAAGTCAAATTATTGTACAGACAACTCAACCTATTTGAGTCTTGAATTGTCATCCATCATAGGCATATTAATCCTTGTATGGAAGCCAACCGTTTCAAATTAGCTTAACTAAAAATATTCAAATTTTTCTTCAAGGGAATAACATAAAATTACTCTGTACCAAATTTGAAGCAAATATGTTTATCCCGTTAGACTTTAGCTTAATGCACAGTTGATGTATAGGACATATAACCCTTTAAGCAAAAGAGTCCGTTTTGGATCCGCACACGTAGTCAACAATGTATGGACGACTCCGCGTACGGATTCAAATACGGATCCGCAAAACTGCGTTTGTCGGCTCAAATTAAATTAGTATGGAAATTAGAATCACCACTGACCCACTTGCGCATGTATTGTGAGATTGAGAGTTCACCATACTCAGCGAAAACCGAAAGAAAAACGGATCCAAAACAAATCGCAAAAAAAGTACTTCCCCACTTGAGTTCTACATTACCTACAAGAAAGCTTTTTTTATTCCAAGTTTCTCCAATCGAGTTTGCCCACTTAAAAAAAAACGCTTTCTTTCATTTCAAGACGCTTTTATTTTCATCATTTATATAAATACAATTTACAAACATATTTTATTGCACTACAAAAAGACCAAATGAACGAAAAACAGTAATATTTTATTTATAAAGCGACCATTTCTCAATTTTTCATAAGAAAAGAGAACACACAAAAACTATGTCTTCGCTTCTCCACTTGCAAGGATGAACTAAGAAAAGGTGTGGGGAAAAAATGCCTGTAGATACAAAGAATTTTTGTCTGTGTGCGTGAAACACTCAGTTTAGCAAAGATCCAAGTAAGACCGAGAAAGTTGGGTCAGTGAATTTGCTTGAAGGGAAGGCATTTCAGAAAAAGTAAAAGTTGATTTAATTAATTTTTTTTAGCTTCCCGAAAAATTTCTATTTTTTAGAATATGTAAAATAGTTGCTATTAAGTTTTCCGGTATACGATCTAATTTTTTTGTTTTAATTTTTTTTCCTGAAACATTTTCTGAAACATCAGTGTAGGTGTTTAACTTAAATGAAATACCTAAATTAAGAGAAATTTACAGAACCATAGAAAATGAATGGGAATCAACAAATTTCAAATAATTCATCGTGAAAATTCCAAGGAATTAAATGATTTCCCAAAACTACCATCATTATACAAAACTTAAAAATCACTTTTTTAGTAACTAAAAAACCACTTTAAATATCTTTGGTAATTACACTTGGTGAATCACAAAATGTTTCACAGGCTTTTGGCACTAATATTCATTGGATGTGGATTTATAGGTATAAATAGAAAATGTGTGGGGTTATTTGGCTGAACTGCGTGTGATTATTATGTATTTATTTTTTTTATTAGTTTTCCCGCAGACAAAAAAAAACTTATTTTCATATTTCACAAAAAAAAAGTATTGAAAAAAATTTCCATCAAAACATCAATCAACGAGATTTTTTTTTTTATTTTTAAGTAACTTTCTTTTGAATATAATTTTTTTTTTCTGTTTTGCAATGAATCCATATACGAATGATGGAAAAGAAAAAGAAAGTTTTGCATTTCACTGCGCGGAAACTTTTGATAAACTTTGCAGCGTGTATTTGTATGATTTTTTCTTTGTTTCAATTTTTTTATTATAAAATAAACTCGTGGTGTATATGAAATTATGGCATTGAATTTAAATTTTTCAAAGTGCAGGGGATAAAGAAAGTCACAAGGATTTTTATGGCTCAGGATTTTCAAAACAAAAAAGTTAAAAAAAAAAACTTACTTCGATAATGTTATGTAGTTTCTGGAATGATTTTATGCTACGTTCAGAAATAAATTGCTTTTTTTTTGTAGATATATATTTTTTTTTTTAATTTTTCCATTTTTTAAACTTAAAAGTTCGAAATGCAATACGCTGTTGAATTAAGACTTCGTTAAATTCATCCGTATGCCATGAAAATATAAATTATAATTTAAGTAACTTTAGAAAAAAGTTAAATTAAATAAATTTGGTAGCACAACAGCTCGTGTAGAACCAGACCCGAGTGAAGTGACTTACAAATCTCAACAATTTCTGTGTGTGTCTGTAGAAATTGAGGGAATCTACGAACGAACGGCTTAGGTGAGCGGTACTTTTCTATGACAAGAGATACTCTTGCAGGAATTGTCACTAACTTCCTCCCAAGAAGATTACTTCTAAATATCTATCGTTTTAAAGATTTTTTTTTTTAGAAAATTAGGCATGCCACTCAGGGGGCGAAAATTATCGTAGGTATCTTTTATAATTCCTAAAAATTTTATCAAATGCAGGTAAATGTTCACACTAAAGAAATAAGAAATAATTCCTGGTTGTTAAAATTTGACTTTTTGCTAGTTGGCAGTACAAAAAAAAAACGCGCTTTTATCACTCGTATCTATCCCTTAACGTTATCGTAAATTTAAAAACTTACTTAAAATTATAATCCAAATTCTAGTAGCAAACTCACCTGAAAAGACATTAAAAAATATTTCATTAATTTACAGCAAATAACATGAACAATTTTTAAAGTAATAATTTATTATTATGTGCGTATACAACATAATTATGATGGTCATAACTGATAAGGATTCTATGAGTTGCCAAAGTTATTTTATTCCTAAAAAAAAAAATAATTTATGTTTAAGATAAAATAAGACTTGCTTAATTTTTTTTTTTGAATGAGAAAAAAAAATATTTTTTACTTGCGATAGATACATGTATAGTCTAGGAAAAATAGACTTTTCCAAGGAAAAAATTAGTTAGAGGCTGAAATTTGGCATGGACGTGGGTAATGGGACTCTTTTAAAACTGAGAAAATTCCTCATCGATCCGATAACCGCTAGGTCCGTTATAAGGGGTCCAAGGGTCTAAGAATTAGTTTTTTGCAAATATCTCAAAAACGGTTTGTGCTAGAAAAAATTTTGTTCCACAAGTAGCTGATTGTTTGCCTAAAACTCCCGTTTCATGACTTTTTGGCCCTTTTTAAGAAATTTTTTTTACTTTTCGATTTACTGTAACTTTTTAACGGTTAATTTTACCAAAAAGGTGAAAAGCTATTTTTGTTTGAAATTATATGAGCTGAAGATTAGCGAATACAATTTTTCTCTAACGCAAACAGTTTTTAAGATATTTGCCAAAAACTCCCGTTTCCATGACTTTTTTCCCCTTTTTTAGAAATCGTTTGAATTTTCCACTTACGGTAACTTTTTAACGGTTGATGCTACGAAAAAAATTTAAATGCATTTTTGTAGGAAATTTCATGAGCTACAAGATAGGAGAATAAAATTTTTCTATGAAAAACCGTTTTTGAGATATTTGCCAAAAACTTCCACGTGACTTTTTGCCCCTTTTTTAGAGATTTGTTGACTGTTCTATTTGCTGTAATTTTTTAACGATAAATGATACAAAAAAAGTGAAAAGCCAGTTTAATTAAAAATTACATGAGCTACAAGATTAGGGAATGAAATTTTTCTCTAACACTAACTGTTTTTGAGATATTTGCAAAAAAAATCCAATTTTCATGACATTTGGCGCCTTCTAAATGATTTTTTAACATTTCATTTGCTGTAGCATTTTAACGGTTAATGCTACGTAAAAACCGAAAAGACCATTTCTATGGGAAATCGCCTCAGTTACAAGATTGTGGAACAAAATTTTTTTTTAGCACAAACCGTTTTTGAGATATTTGCAAAAAACTAATTTTTAGACCCTTGGACCCCTTATAACGAACCTAGCGGTCATCGGATCGATGACTCTTACTAATTTTTCCTTTCTTTAGCATTTTTTCGTCTATTCTTACTGGACTAGTATGTTCATATTATGATTAAGAAGAAGGAAAACACAAATAAAAGAATTATTTTTGTTTTTTTTGGACTGTATTGAATGAAATCCAATTTAGAGATTTTTGTGACCTATATAGTCCAATGCGTTTCGCACAGGCACCACAGTTGTGCTCATCAGTTAAATGCTGTCGTACCCTTTTACCGCCAGCCCACGGGCATACAACAACAATCTTTCTAGGTGCAAGAATCTAACCTATGTTCACCTAGAATAATATATTTTGCAGTGCATATACGCCTGCAGATTTTATAAAGAGTCCGGTTCCGGTAGTCATCGACCAAAATATTGCGTCTTAGAAGGGTACGACAGCATCTAACTGATGAGCCCAACTGTTGTGCATATTATGTACATTTTACATTTAGAAAGCACATATGTACATATGTATGTAGGTATATGTAATATATGGCAAGTTATGGATTTAAAAAAAAAGTTCGATTCGAGATTTTGATCAAACTTGACATTACGATGAAAAATTGAGTCCTGTGAAGCTAGCAAAATAATTGTTTAAAATTGAATAAAAAATGAGAGTGTTCCCGGTAGCAAACAAAGAGTTGTATTCGAGAGTTCCTCATAATTTTTTTTAATAGTTCTGGCGAATTGTTAAAATTCGAAAAAAAACAGTTTTTTATGCAAACTTCACGCAGCAAGGACTTTTTTGAGAAAAAGACCTCTGAGAATGTTTTTCAACTTAAAACCAAGAGTTATAGAGTTCCTGAAGAGTTTTAGAAAGAGTTCTGCAAAATTGGAAAAGTTAGGGCAAATTAAGGTGCCCATTGACTTAAGGGGGCCGGTTATAGCGATCAGAAAAAACGCATCAAAAAAAATTCGTTTTATCATACGATTTTATAAATAAAAAGAATTCAAATTGATGAAAAACCACTTAAAATATTTATTTCATAAAAAAAAATTTTTTGGAGGAAATACTTTCTCCAAGAAAAGTACTTTTTCATTTTTCTGATGGAAATTCCGTACGAAAAACGAGTTTCTATCAGAAAATCATTTTTGTAGGACAAATATTTCCTCCAAAGAAATTTTTTTTTATGAAATAAATATTTCAAATGATTTATCATCGATTTGTATCCTTTTTATATTTCAAATCGTATGATAAAACATTAAATTATCAAAAAGAATTTTTTTCTGATGCGTTTTTTCTGATCGCTGTAACCGGCCCCTTAGAACCAAAAATTACAAAATCCAAAAAAATCATCGGGCACCTAAATTTTTGAATAACTTTTGAAAAACTAGTTTTAGAAAAAAAAGTTATTAGGAAAATGTTTAGAACTCTTTGTTTGCTATCGGGCACTCTAATCAGAGCTCCTTTTTTTTTTGGGGCACCTTAATTTGCCCTAACTTTTCCAATTTTGCAGAACTCTTTCTATAAAATCCATCAGGAACTCTAGAACTTTTGGTTTTAAGTTGAAAAACATTCTCAGAACTCTTTTTCTCAATAAAATCCTTGCAGCGTGAAGTTAGCATAAAAACCATTTTTTTCGAATTTTAACACTTAATTCGCCAGAACTATTGAAAAAAAGTATGAGGAACTCTAGAACTCTTTGTTTGCTACCGGGAACTTTCATTTTTTATTCAATTTCAAACAATTATTTTGCTAACTTCACAGGACTGATAAATTGGCTCTGGCAAATCCATCTGTATATTTGACTTTGTGTTCGAATAAAATCTAAATAGTCCAATGCAATTAAACAAACAAAGACCCTTGACCCAGACAACTTTTTTTACAAACTAAAATTGAGTGGATACATTGTTCAGAACAATTATTCCTTTAATTATATCCGAAAGTACCAAAGCATTCCTAAGTGGGTTTGCCGGCCATCTTGACAAACAATCGCCGCCATCTTGGGTTTTTTGTTGGGATGTCTACTACGTACATAAGGCCGTGGATTATCATAAAATGTTATTGCTCGATGGGTAACTGTTATATGCATGCAACATATAACATTGTCGATGCAATGGAGATGCTTTAGTTGTGTTTTCTCAAGAACATTCACGTCATTCGTCAAACTCCGAGATTGTCGGCGAAACAGTAAGTAACAAAAGAGACTTTATAATAAATAAATTTGCTGGCACAACAGCTCATGAAGAACTAGGGCCTAGTGACTAACAACTCTCAACCATTCCTGTGTGCGTGTCTGCAGGAATGGAGGGGACCTACAGTTTATTGCCGAATCTGAACGGCTAACGAGCGGCACTTTTCTGTGACAGGAGATACTCTTGGAGGATTTGTCAATTCCTCGCAAGTAGCCGTTTTTTCTTTTGAATAAATAGATGGCGAGGTTGGGAATCGAACCTTAGACCTTCGGCATGACAGTCTATCGCACTAACCATCACGCCACGGCTACTACTAAAAGAGACTTTAGCAAGATGATTTATTCAAAACCCATTTGAAAAATTTCTTCTTGAGTATTTGACTACACGTGTTGCTGATGATACCGTAAACTGCGACGAAGCCATGAAAGCAATATTTGGTCAACATTTAATCGATGTTAATTTAAAAAAGAAAGATAGAGTTCGTTCACTTGCAAGTGTGGCCTCGACCACATACGCCAAGGATACGGATGTCACTCTGGAAATAAACCAAATCATTTCGTTTTGCAAGTTCACGAAGGTCTCTTTTTGTACTTGAGGAACGAGGTAGCCGCAAGACTGATGGTCATCGCTCTCCCCTCAAGACACTTTACAATCAAATTTGATGAAGTTGAAAACAAAGCGGATACGAGAATTTTATCAACAGAAACTGAAACTTCCAAGCTTGAAGGAGTCAGTTCCAAGATTTTGGATGCAGGTACTGATATGCTTGTTCTTATATTTTTTGAAATATTTGCATGTTTGTTACAGAAAAAAAAGGATGTAAACTGTCAACCAAGCGAAACTGAAGTTTTGCCTGGGACATTTGCTTCCAACTCTTCTTTCCTGCGCGATCAATGGCTGTGACACATCGAAAAGGGAAAATCAGATTTGCCAAAAATCTTCAAAAAAAAAAAAAACGAATTTTTCAGATAGAAACCCCCCTCATGAAGAAAAAAAAGGATAAAACCCGATTTCTTCTCGCCTAAATGTTTCAATGGTACAATAAAAATAAGTGCATACAATTTGTAGGTTATAAAATTCTCTACAAGATTGATTATGAAGAATTTTGCTATAAAATCACTCGTTAAGGTGACATTGGCTAGCAAATTGGAAGGAAGCTGAAAATTTCACAATATATGAATATATTCTTGGAAGCTTCATAGCTTCGTTGGTATTGGTTGTACAAAAAATATGAAGGGAATTTTATGTTCTACAAGGTGCCACATGACCTTTATTTCCCTAAAATTACATCAGAAAAAAATTATAGGCAAAATTTTGCAAAAAGTGCAAATTTTGAGTATTTTTTTTCAGGATTGTGATGTGGGCTGAGGGGGCGTCGTTGTAGAAATTTGTATTTTAATTAAAAATTAAGAAAAAACAATAAGTACATACCTACTTCCTCCCAAAAAAAAAAAACGAAAAAGGTGTTATTTATGAATGGTAATGGGCAAGTTTAAATTTTTCAAAAGAAATTTTGACTTTTAAAGATAATTTCTTGAAAACTATTGATTAAAAAAATTAAAGAATTAAATATAAGGCTTCAAAAATTTGCAATTAAAAAAAAAACGGTGGCGCTTTTTACGCAAAATTTTAAAAAGTAATCAACTTAAAAAAAAAAAAAAAATCACATTATTTAAAAAAAATGACTTTTAAATTTAATTTCTTAAAACCAATTCACTTAAACAACTTGATTTAAAAACAAATCAAAAAGAATGGAATATAAGCCTTCAAACAAAGCTATAAATTATCATTGTAAGTGTTTTCCTTCATTTTTAATAATTTTTTTCCCATTTTAAGTCAGATTCAGTAATTACCCCCAGCCACTAGCTGGCAAGGGGGAGGGGGGGGGGTGTACAATTTCCCCCACACAGTTTTTTTTCTTAGAATGATCCTAGAAATCATTCCCCAAAACAAAGTGCACGAATTATAGGTCACACACTGTGTATAACATCAAACATTTAGAAATACATGAACCTCTTGTAAAGTAACACCTTTTTTTTTTGACTCTATTAACTGGACTCGTGTATGGCCAGCCTTAAACGTACCCTACACTGTTATTTCTTATAAAAAAAACTAGCTGGCCCGACCCGGCTTTGCATGGGTAGAAGATCGTAAGAAAAAAGCAAAATAAATTGATAAACCAGCCCTATTTTGCTAAACGTTCATGTGATGTATTCCGTTAGAGAGAAATGAATTTTCTATATTTCGTATAAATGTCGCCAAAAATTAAATTTTAACAGGAATAGTGCTATTTTTTTTTTTTTTCAAAGAACGAAATTGAGTTAAACGAACGAAAATTAATGAAACCATCAAATTACAGGACATCTTATCGATTTTTACTAGAATCTCTCTTTCATTTCCTCAATAAACCGTAATTTTTTATTTCCATTGAAAATTACTCCCTTTGGTGTTTGGTAATGAATCCGCCCATTAATTATTTTTGATGTTATGTATGTGTACTGCAGAATCATTTTAATAAGGTCAATGTCGCTGTTTTCTTTAATGGCTGTAATGTGCCTATCGTAAAGGAGATTATATACACAAACTAAAAAAGCAATTTACTGCATGATAAGCTTAAAAGAAAAACCTTTTTTGACATAGAATTCTTTTTTTTTTTCCTAAGAAGTGATGCTTGGTTGTGAAGTATAGAAATTATTCAACGATCCCAGGGTTATAACAAAATTTAAATATTACAACCTTATTTACTTCAATATGAGATAAAAAGGTTAAGGGTATACTCCCCTGATAAATCTTACAACACCTATCTTATTCTAATGTTATAGGTGACATTGCCATCTCTGAATTTTGCTCAAGGCACCTTTAGTGAAAAGTTGAAAAAAATCCCTTTTGCAAAAAATATAAACCCTTTTACAAATAAATTAAGAACTCTTCTTTTTTTTCTTCCAAATGAGATAAAATGAGATAAAGCGTAGGTATGCATAATTAGAGATTTCAGTTTAGCCCGTCAGAGATAAAAACAAATAGTGTCCTTTCTGCTTTCATCGCGCTTTAATAATTTTGCCCAAAAGAACTTTTTTTAAAAATGCAAACGAATGAAGTCGTTCCCGTTCAGTATATTTAGTGCTTATTTATTTTCTGAAACGTTAAATGCCAATTAATTAACCACCGCTCCACCAATTGCTTCGGAAAAGCACTTTTTTACTTCATATTCTTCTTTTTTCTTTTGTTTGTTTGGTTATGGCTGAGCTGAAGCAACTTACAGTGGCTTCCTTTTGCTTCAGAATTTTTGAAAATTATTTTAATGGCTGCTTATTTGTTTAATTAACTCCGTTTGGTGCTGATGTTGTTTCTGACTTTGCAAGTCGTTCTCTTCACTCTTTATCCAGAAAAGGGCTTCACACTCCAATTTTTCCATTATTGTCAACGTCCTGTTCTTAGTTTAGTCCTTGTCGCTGTTTAATGTATACCGTAGAGGGATCCACAACTTTCCCCGAAGCAAGCAACTATAGCATGTGCCCTATTTTAAGTAGATATAGGTACCTACTACTACTTAAAGTTTTAAAAATGTAAAATTAAGGGTTTGAAATTGCTTTTCTTGATCCCAAGAGTTTGTTTTGTTAAAAATATACATACAGGGTGATCGGTATTAAGATGCACCAAACTTCTGGAGCGAGTAGGTTGGATTAAGACAAGAAAGAAATCGTATGTGAGGGGGGTCTATTGCCCCCCGTTTAGGCAGGAGGGGCAATTTTCTAAAAAATTGACTTAAAACAGAAAAAAAAATATTTAAAAACAACGGTACAATTTAAAATGCCTTGCTATACCTTTTTGGAAAGCCAGAAATCTCTTCTTTGATTTTCATTTTAAATTAAATTGTGTTAGTGAATAGTTTTTACAAAACTAATTTCCAAATTCGAAATTTTGAACAAAAAAAAAAAAAATGAAATAAAAAGTTTCAAACTAATTTTTTTCAAAACTTTATGTAATTTGGTATAATTTTTGTTTTCAAAATTCAATGCTCTTATTAAACTTTCAGTCAAAAACCGGATGCTAAAATGTCTTAGGTTTTGAGAAAATTGAAAATAACAGGAGGAGCAATTTTCTAAAATAATTGACTTAATACAGAAAAAAAATTATTAAAAAACATCGGTAATGGCTAAAACGACTTGCTATACTTTTTTGTTAAGCCAGAAATATGTGCTTCCATTTTGTTTATAAATTGAGTTCTTTTAGTGAACAGTTTTTTAAAACTTAATTTTCAAACTTAAATTTTTGAAAAAAAAATTTAAAAATTGTGTTCAAACTGATTTTGTTCAAAATTTTACGTTATTAATTAATATTTTGAATTTTTGTAAACAAAAATTATACTTAATTACAAAAAAATTTTGAAAAAAAATAGCTTGAAACTTTTTTTTAAATTTTTTTTTTTCAAAATTTCTAGTTTGGAAATTAATTTTTCAAAAACTATTCACTAACACAACTTAATTTAAAATTAAAATCAAAGAAGAGATTTCTGGCTTTCCAAAAAGGTATAGCATGACATTTTAAATTTTACCGTTGTTTTTTTTTAAATTTTTTTTTTCTGTTTTAAGTCATTTTTTTAGAAAATGGGGGGAAATAGACGCCCTTTCCATACAATTTGTTTCTTGTCTTAACCCTATCTACTCGCTCCAGCAGTTTGGTGCATCTTATACCGATCACCCTGTATAATTAAGATAAATTTTGTTTTTTTGTTTTGTCAAGAGTTTTCGATGGAAAAACAACCCATATGTTCCGCCCGCATGTACGGTACTAATTTCAAAATATTGTTTCAAGTTGTTTTTTTTTTTTTCTCATGTTCCTGCGATGGTGGATGAAAAGTTGGGTTGTTTTTGTTTGGGAATTGCGGTGTTTATGCTGAAGCGTTGCGTTTCCCTAAATGATAACATAATAACTTTTAAATTTTAAAATTATGTTTCAAAGTCTGGTGATAAATTTTCCAGAAAATAAAACAAACATATGAAGGTATGTATAAGGTGGTGGTAAAAGTTATTTTTTTGAAATTTACTTTGATAAATATTACTTTTGTTTAAATTTCTTAGATAACTTTAAAGAAAAGCTTTCTTTGTTTAATATAAAAATTTAATTATGAAAAAAACGAAAAAAAAACTTTGTTACCTAGAGGATTTGTACAGCTATTATGTTATGTTTATGATGTTTTTATGAGTTGAATTCTTGGTATAGAGACTTTTCTAGGAAACATACAATACAAAACATTTTTCTAAGCCCCAAAATATTCTTTCTCCATTAAATTTTAAAATGGCATTTTAAGAGTTTCGTTGTAAATAGTCTTCCAATAGAGATTTCCGAAGTTTGACAGTTGACAGCGGCAATATTGTTGAAGTTACATCTGTTAAATTGGTTGTCATTTATTCAGCTTATTTAGTCAAATCACCATGGACGGATAAAGCGTTCTGGTTTCTGTGTTTAATACACTTGGAAATGATAAAATTGTTGTATCAAAATGGGTGTTCTGTTCGGGCAACGTTCCGCGCACTTCACCCATCTTACGGTCGCCATAATCGTCCTACGAGGCACGTCAACAAATAAAATTGTCGAATTTCGGACGATACCGAAAAAGATATTGTTTGGTATGGATTTGGGACTGGCGGCGTCATTAGTCCGTATTTCTTTGAGAACGGCGGCGTTGGTTGGCCAGGCTATCACCGTCAACGGCGAGCGCTATAGGTCGATCATTCCAACTAGTTAATCCACCTAAATAAGTGAGTTAAAATAGTAATTGCTAAACCATGGATGAAATATTGAACCAAATTTGAACAGCTGGGCCCTAAATGGATAACTTAAATAGGAATTGGTTTTAAAAGCCGCGTCGCTGCAGAAATTAATTTTCAAATGCTCACAATAGGAACTAATTATAAAGAGTCGTTCTTTGATTTAATTTCGTATACCTATACGTACGTAGATAGGTATATAAAAATTAATAGGTAGGTGGGTAATTGTCGGTAAATACACGTGCCAACAAGAAACCCGTTGTGCATTTTAATTAAACAGTTCGCTAGATGGCAAACTTATTTAATTCAACAATTTACCTACCGGGTACCGGGGAAAGATTCATATCTCATTGGCTGCTGCAAGTTCCATAGAAGCTCACACCAAAAATACAGGCGGCATGCACGGCCTGTAGACATATTGACAAAAAACAGGACGAAGACGATGCTGGTTATATGATGCCGGAAACAAGAAGAGAAGCTCACTATATAATAAATATTCGCGTAACGAGGTTTGCGCTCAAGGTGCTCAAGTTCTAATTAAAAAAAAAAGTAAGGTTCGCTTCACATACAAGATGCTACGATGCAACGACACCAATGAAAAACTGACAACTCCTCAGCTTTTCGAGCTCCTGAATTTCTTAAAAGCAACAAAAAATGAGCAAAAAGAGAGATGTGTCTTCTCTCTGACTTCTTGTTTTCATAATTAAATTTCGAATATGTTTTCGTTTAAAGTGTTTTAACTTTAATCCTAAAGGAAAATTGGATTATGTTCCATAGGAAGACAAATTACGCAAACAACGACATCAACGACGACGACAACGACGTGCATGGACTATTAGACGAAGGAAGCAATCTCATAAGACGCTTAAAATTATAGTTACTAAAACGTAAGCAGGAATTCAATTAGAAATGGTTTAGCCAAAACCACAATTTATTTTGGATTAGTTTTACAGAGAATTTATTTCATAAATATCATGAGTTTGCTTGGTAAGGAATGTATATAATAAACCGCCCCCTAAGTTTACTTACTTATAGCTCTACCCAGATAGTTCAGGAATTACAAACATACAGGAAAGTTGATGGATTTGTAGAAGGACGAAATTAAATGAAGTAAATCAGGATATAATTGTTTTTGGGGAAAATAGGTTCGCATTATTTGAAAAACATTAATTTACTTTTGATCTGCGTACATTTATACTCATATTCTACCGTCTAGCTATTCAGGGCTTATGCATTTAACTGTAGGTATTCGAGTATGTCAGTTCGAAATTGAGGCAGCAACTGCAGATGTAGTTTAGAGGATATCGAAGGAGCTTGGACTAGTGATCTATTGACTATAAACAAACGTCAAGACCTGGTCAAAAAGCTGAAAAGCTGGCTGGGACACATGGAGAGTAGGGGAAAGATACGCACCAGCAAGAAAAGTCTTTCAATCAACCATTGATGGACTACGCAGCAGAAAACATCAACACAACCTCAATTAACTACTTATCTACTGGCAACCGCTGCTGCTTTGGTTTGGCGACAAAAAAATAAGTAGTAGCCCATGGCGTATGGGTAGTACCTTGGGCTGCCACACCAGAGATCTGGGTTCGATTCCCTCTTCCACATACAAATATTTTTCAGGGCTACTGTCTCTTGCGAGGAAGTGACAAATCCTCCAAGAGTGCCACTCACCTTAGCAGTTCGTATTCGGCAGTTAACTATAGGTCCCCTTTATTCAGGCAGACACGCACACAGGAATGGTTGTAAGTCACTAGGCTCTGATTCTTTATCAGCTGTGTTGCCACACAAATTTAATTTTTCTTGTAAGATTTCAATGAAATAAGCGAAATGTAAGAGCTGATTATTTATATGCTCTATCAAAAGAAAAATTCTTTCCCGCCTAAACGGGGGGAAACAGACCCCCCCTCCCATACGAAATTTTTCTTGTCTCAACTCAACCTATACGCCTTAGCTTTTTGTCACACCATATGCGAATCATCCTTATTATGCATTCTCCATTTGTATGGAAAACTAAAAACCTTAACTCTATCGATTGAATTATTTTGAAAACCGTTATTTTTATGAAGAAAATCGTTATAATCTTCTTTGTAGAAAATTTTCTAAGCTACAAATTCGTTATCAACATATTTTCTGTGCAAGGCACCGTTAGGGAGATATTCCTGAAAAACCATTTTGCGGGGCCTTTAACCCCCCATAAAATTGTTAGCGGCGCTCCTATCGGTGGGGACTTTTTACAGTTTCTTAAAAACACTATCAGGAGGCTGTATATTAAAATCCAGCTTTACGGCGACTTTTCCGGAATCAAATGTCTAATATGACTTGACTATCAATTGTTTTTTCAATTTTTGTAAAGTTTTTGGTTTTTATCTTTTTAGGGGTTGGTTTGAGAAACTTCAAATTTATAAATCATACAGGTAATTTTATTCTAGATTTTTGAAAAAAAAAAATAAATTTTTTTTAAAAAAATAATTTTTTTTTTTTTTTTTCAAAAATCTAGAATAAAATTACCTGTATGATTTATAAATTTGAAGTTTCTCAAACCAACCCCTAAAAAGATAACAAAAAAATAAATTTGATGAAGAATAAGTGCTAAGTGACTTACTCTCAACTATTCCTATGTCAACACGGAATGGAAGGTAGCTACATTTTTTTGCCGAATCCAAAAAAAAGAAGAGAGGCACTTTTTCATGATGAGAGATACTCGTGGAGAATTTATCACTTCCTTAAAAGAGGCAGTAGCCTTGAAAAAACTTTTTTTGTGTTAAGGAGGGAGTGACTGGGATTCCACATCCAGACCTCTGGCATGACAGTCCAATGCACTAACCTTTACTCCACGGGCTACTACTTTTTTATAATATAAAAAATCATTTAAAACATTTTTTTTTATTTTGAATTTTTTTATGTTTTTTTTTTATTTGTGCTAATATTTAAGTCAGAAACACCATATATGTGTATCACCAAATTCGTATGACCATTGAAACGGTCATATCTACATGATAGATGTTTTAAATGTCTTTTGAGACTGGTCCCCACGTGGGGCGCCATTATTTGCTGAGTAGGAATTGCATGGAAAGAGCCAAGAACCATATCAATTCTTCGAATAAGCATGCCGTATCCCATTTTCAGACATTTCTCAATGTTAACAGACCCCTAACAAACGATTCAACTATACAATCTAGTTCACTTTGCTTCTGAAACCAGATTAATTTGAAACATCTACTATCTGACATGCACTTTTCTCCAAATTAATATCGCCCAAATCTCAAAAAGAAAAAGAAAAAATTTATGAAATGACACAATCACACACAAATACTGAAAAGCCTAATCCTGTTTCATAACAATCATTGTAATTCATTTATTAAAGAAGAACCAAGATCTTATTTAAGTGATTTTACACATATTGCTTTCTATTTCTGCGCTATTTCCCGAAACGATACCAAAAAAATTCTCTTTATCCAATCAGCAAGAGAATTGTATTTTCTATCCCTTTTTTGACAAAAACCAAAAAGAATCCTTTAATGAACACAAAAAAAACTTTTCAAAAGAATACGATGGGAGTATATAGTTGAGTGGTTTGGATCTATAGATCTAAAGGATAAAGATCCTGTGAGACTTAATCTTGATAGCAATGTGAAAGATGTTGGAGCCAACTATACTTTATTCGTGGTGTCCTGGGTGGGTGGTCACATTTTACGATGTCTTGTTAAAGAAGTTTGAATGTTACTTTCGTTTTTTTCTTTTTTTTTCTTCCCTCATCCTTTATTTTGAAGTAAAGGCAACATGAGAAATTTGTATCCGAAAATAAAAGTTTTCAGATGAGAGTGCAAGGATATTTACAGAATGATGACGATGATGACGATAGGGGATATGATCATGAGGATGTGAATTTTTTTTATGATTCTAAAAGGCCATTCTAGATGATGACGACGACGACGACGATGATAAAGACAGCGTTGGTGACATGTTACCCACGAAAGTTTGGCTAGGTGTTGGGTTCGTTGTTGGTAGTAAAATCAGTTGGTTGTCATTTAGTCATAAAGGACACTCGCACAACATTCTCATAAAGAGAACTTTTTGTTAAAGCACTCATAGAAGAGGAAGTTTCATAACTTTACTATTTTTTCCAAGTGTGATTGGATGAGAGGAAAAGTGTCTTGAAGGAACTCAGCTAAAACCCTTAAGGGTAAATTTTCGGTTTTACGAGAGGTGATATTAATGTCGTTTTCTTCTTATTTTTTTTTTTTTTCGGAATATTCCTTTTAAGATAATGATGAATGGTATTCCGGTTAACCCGAGGTGATATCCCAACCATAGGATATACGTTTGCAAATAAAAGTCAAAAGCTGACAAATTGTTGGGATAAGGAAACTTTTATTTTATCAAAAGAATCCGAAAGGGATTTATTAACAAATGGTTTGTTTTCCTCATGGATGAAGATAAACCGTTTTGAAAAAAAAAAAAAATAATTCATCAGTTGGGAAGGAAATTTCAATTTATAATGATACAGCACGCACGTTTCTGGTTTATTGCAATTGATAGAAAGCCTGGAGGAAAAAAGAAGGGTTCTTTTAAACTTTAGGTAGTATGTTCCCACTGTGGGGTACAATTTCGCTTTTCTTTTTTAGATTTAATAAAAAAGAGTGTTCTCCCTCTCTCACTCCTACTCCCTCGAACAAACAGGAGCAGAACAATTCTCTAGATATAACCAAAGGTGGTGTCACATCTTTGTAAGCTACTATGGCATTTGTTCTTCGAGCTTAGGCCTTGTTTACCAGTTTTCCTAGCTCTTCATCCTTAGAACTCTTGCGGTTCCAGCAATTCAAATGTTGACGACCCCATCAAATGAAACAAGGAAAATAAATTTCGGATTAACGCTTAGAATATCCGGACCTTAAACATGCATTCCCAATGCATTTGTTGTGGGGATAAAAGGAAGACTTAGGAAAGAAGTCTTTGAATTTCGGAATGTAAGCGAGCACCTGGTCACAGCCCGCGTCAAATCCAAATTCAAAAGTTCGAATGGATCTGTTTCTGTGCACCTAACCAACGGAAATTTAACATGATTCCATCAAATAAGCATTTTACGATATTCTAAAGAACACGAATGATTGATAATGTCCGAAGAACGACGACGGACGTTAAGATTATTCTTGGGGACTTCAACGACAAAATTGGAAAGAAGAGCATTTTCGGTCCAACAGTCGGACACAGCCAGCGCGGCTGCGGGACAAAATAGGAACATAACAAGCACTCGATGTCAACAGCTAAGCACAAGGGGATCTGGATGGTCTTCAGATCAATCAAATTGATGATGTTGCAATACACGCGAAGCAAATTTTCAGTACCTACAACTCTATATTCGTACGTTCATAGAGGCCTTAATATAGACTCGGAACTCGTCTTGGTAGCAGCTGATATAAGTAAGTAGATTAGATATCCATGACGCATTGAAACGAATTGGCGTCGAAAAGTTATAATTTCAAGAGAACGGCGTAACTATTTCTGACCACACCACTCTCAATATCTCAGCGTGATATAACCACCGGCATAAAGAGGGGAGGATCAGTGGAAACACAGCCAACATGCAATCAGTAGTATCATCACATACGAGTTGCGTTTTCCTGGTTCGAAAAAAGAGTTGGCGCATGCATCCAAGAACGAGGCCTATCAATTATTGCTGAGATAGCAGCCCTGGAGCTTTGCGCCCGAAATTCAAAGCATTTCTCAAAAAGAAAAAGAGAAATCACGGGAACCGGAAGCTCGAGTCTAATGAGATTTACGACAGGGCTAATGTTTTACAAAAGGGTGAAACGATCCGGAAGGATACACGAATACAGCAGAATCATGACTCGGCGAGAGTAAGAATACAGTAGTAGATACCTATTTCTCTCATAAGAAACAAGGAGACCTTATACAAGACCTTGACCTTGATCATCCTGGTCCTGTTGTATTCGACAGAAGCATCAAGCACTTTTCGCATGTCACTTTCTTGCATCGAGAGAAAACGCACACATATCGATGAAATTTAGAGAAGACGGTTCAACGATGAGCTCATCGGGCTACAAAGAAAAGACGTCAACATGCTAAAGCTGATAATCCAGCCGTTGAGAAGACATGCAGATCATATGAACATCGACACACCAGCTCAACTACTCTTCTTAATCTTTTCCTGAAGGCTTACGCAACGGAGTAAGACCCCAACCATAGGTGGTAAGCACTAATAGTTGAGGAAACTGGTTATAAATAAAAAAGAATGCTCGAACACATACCTCTAAGTAAGCAGTCAACCAATACGTCCACTGATATTTGCCACCCGAAACGCCATCTTAAGAACGTTGGTTGTAAGTAAAAAGTTCTCATATGGAAAAATACAATGAAAGAAGTTCAATAAGGCGCATCAGGAAATCTGGTCCATATGGGAATTTGTTTGCCAATTTTAGTTTCCATTTTTAACTGCCACCGAGATAGAAAAATTTTTGCAGTTTTTAAGGAGAAAGAAATTCATTTTAAAAAGTGGAATTTTTTCTCCTTCGTGTGAGAACTAATTTCACTTCTTTTCGCATTTTTTTGGTTAATTTTTCTCCATGATATTGAATAGATTACCGTGAAATGAATTTCCTGTACCGTTCAATAGGCTTTAAGGGGAGAAGATTTCCAATTCCCCTCTCGCTTTCTTTTTAATCTCCAAAACTTTTCTAACATTGATTCTCATCATATACTTTAATTGAAAAAAAAATATGCAAAACAAATCCAAACACTGCTTTTGAATCCAGTGACCTGTAGCCCTTATTTAACCAAACATAGATGCTTATAACTTTAAATGAAAAAATTCTTTTCACCATGAAAAAATTCAAAATAACTCAGTTAACACCCCAAAAAGAAAACCTAATTAAAACACATTTTATTCGTATTTGCAAATGTTTTTTTTTATTTTTTGTTTCTTCTTTCAAATTCAAGCTTTTCATTTAGTTTCCTCTTCCGGGGTTAATGTCAATGGATTATACTTTACGTATAATCTAACGAGAAAAAAAGTTAGAATAAAAAAATATGAGGAAATTTTTAGATTTCTCAACTTTATTTACAGCCGTAATAACGAGCAATTATATAATTAATATAATTTAAAAAAATTAGATATACTTAGTCATCTACACAACAGTGTGCCTATGTTAGTATTGTAGTTTAGTAAATATGTAAATACACACAATAGAAAACACAGTCCCGGCTTGTTTTTTTAAATAGCGTCCTGATCCTGGGTGAGTTTTTAATTACAAAAAAAAAAAAAATTTGTAAAAAAATTCTGTCAGAAACTTTAATTGAGCAATAAACGTGAATAAATTCAGACATGTCAAAGTTTGTCGTCTGTCTATAGTGAACGACAATTTGAAATGTAATTTTTAATTTTCAAACATTTGAAAATAATAAATTTTTGTAAATTTATATGGAATATTAAAATTTCGGTGGACTTTTAAAATTTTTAGTTTAGTTAAAACGGAGGATTTTTAGTTTAGTTAAAACAAAAATTAAAAACAATATAAGTACAGGGTGATCGGTATAAGATGCACAAAACTGCTGGAGCAAGTAGGTTGGGTTAAGACAAGAAAAAAATCGTATGGGAGGGGGGGGGGGTCTATTACAAAAATCAAGAAAACTTAAAATCCCGAAAAACCAAAACCTCGAAAAAAAACCAAAATCAAGAAAACTTAAATTCCCGAAAACCCAAAATTCCTAAAACCCATAATCTCAAAAAGTCTTGGTTTTGTATTTTCGACATAATATGGGTTTTTTTTGGTATTTTGGGTTTTTTGGGATTTTTTTTTCAGAATTTTAGGTTTTCTGGATTTTTCGTTTTCTGGATTTTCATTTTCAGGATTGTATCCGACTCCCAATACCTTTTAATTATTAATTTAAGTAAATTAAAATATAAAAAAACACCGAAGGTTTTTAATAAATAAAACAAAGAAACACCACTTTTGATTACATTTTGGGGCATAAAATTGGCTGCGGAACTAATCACCTCATAAATATACATATATACAAATGATGCCATCTTAAAGGCCAGTTATTCATCCAAAAAGGGCAATTATTTTTAGAAATCAGTCCAGTTAACCATAAAAACTGTTTATTCAATGGTTGAAGTTATTTAAGGTTATTAGAAATTTTAAGCACCTCATTTCTGTGAAATTCAGAAAAAAAAAGAGGAAGGTAGGTATGCCATTTCGTCGCCCGAGAATTGTTTTGTTGTAAACGCCAAAATTCTTTTTTTTAAAGTCGGTATGCAGTACTATGTTTTCGAAGGTCCTCTTTCCATTTCTGTGATCAGATTTAGCCTATCAATTATTGTTACCGAGATACTCAGTTACTCAGTATGCATTTTATCGTACATCCACATAATAATCCATCCCTTAGTTTTGTTTTGTCGTATACGCCACATTTTGGCATATACGACAAAATATCCATGTATTTTTGGTATATTTATTGTTTAACTCTGTTTTGTCGTATGTGTATAGGCCTAACAGACAACGCCCAAAATTTCAAATGAAACCGAAGAATTAATTCGGCGTACGCGTTACGTATCATAAAAATGCAAAAAACATGAAAGTAAAGGCGACTTTTAGAGTTTACGCCCCTCCCCCTCCAAAATTTAATTTTTAAACTCAAAATTAAAATAAAAATTTTAAGAAATTTTGTTCAAAATTAATTAATATTTATTAAAAATTAAGTATTAAGTAATATTTTTGTTTTTAATATATATTCAATGCTACTACCAATTTTTGATCGAAAAACTTGCATGCAACTTGCATGAAAAACTTGCATGCACCTTGCATGAAAAACTTGCATTCAACTTGCATGAAACTTGCATGAAAAACTTGTATGCAACTTGCATGAAAAACTTGCATGCAACTTGCACGAAAAACTTGCATGCAAATTGCATGCAACTTGCATGAAAAACTTGCATGCAACTTGCACGAAAAACTTGCACGAAAAAGAGACCATTTTCAGCTGAGTGTAATATTTTAAACAACTAAATTTAAACGTTTGCATAGTTAAAATCAACTACGTTTGCATAGTCAAAATCAACTACGTTTGCGTAGTTAAAATCAACTACGTTTGCATAGTTAAAATCAACTACGTTTGCATAGTTAAAATCAACTACGTTTGCATAGTCAAAATCAACTACGTTTGCATAGTTAAAATCAACTACGTTTGCATAGTTAAAATCAACTACGTTTGCATAGTCAAAATCAACTACGTTTGCATAGTTAAAATCAACTACGTTTGCATAGTCAAAATCAACTACGTTTGCATAGTTAAAATCAACTACGTTTGCATAGTCAAAATCAACTACGTTTGCATAGTTAAAATCAACTACGTTTGCATAGTTAAAATCAACTACGTTTGCATAGTCAAAATCAACTACGTTTGCATAGTTAAAATCAACTACGTTTGCATAGTTAAAATCAACTACGTTTGCATAGTTAAAATCAACTACGTTTGCATAGTTAAAATCAACTACGTTTGCATAGTCAAAATCAACTACGTTTGCATAGTTAAAATCAACTACGTTTGCATAGTTAAAATCAACTACGTTTGCATAGTCAAAATCAACTACGTTTGCATAGTTAAAATCAACTACGTTTGCATAGTCAAAATCAACTACGTTTGCATAGTTAAAATCAACTACGTTTGCATAGTTAAAATCAACTACGTTTGCATAGTCAAAATCAACTACGTTTGCATAATTAAAATCAACTACGTTTACATAGTTAAAATCAACTACGTTTGCATAGTTAAAATCAACTACGTTTGCATAGTTAAAATCAACTACGTTTGCATAGTTAAAATCAACTACGTTTGCATAGTTAAAATCAACTACGTTTGCATAATTAAAATCAACTACGTTTACATAGTTAAAATCAACTACGTTTGCATAGTTAAAATCAACTACGTTTGCATAGTCAAAATCAACTACGTTTGCATAGTTAAAATCAACTACGTTTGCATAGTCAAAATCAACTACGTTTGCATAGTTAAAATCAACTACGTTTGCATAGTTAAAATCAACTACGTTTGCATAGTCAAAATCAACTACGTTTGCATAGTTAAAATCAACTACGTTTGCATAGTTAAAATCAACTACGTTTGCATAGTTAAAATCAACTACGTTTGCATAGTAAAAATCAACTACGTTTGCATACAACTTGCATGCAACTTGCATGAAAAACTTGTATGCAACTTGCATTTTTTTAGTTTTTGGGAAACTTGAAAATAACGATATCTATCTATTTTAATATACTCTCTTGATGGAAATAGGGGCTTTACAAAAAAGGAGAGCATGATAATATTTAGGTATTTTTGTTCATTTTTATTTTTTTCCATTACAAGTCGATTTTTTTTAGAAAATTGCCTCTTTCGGCTAAACGGGGGAAGTGGTCCCCCCCTTCCCATTAATTTTTTTCCTTACCTCAACCCAGCCTGCACGCTCTAGCTTTTTGTCACACCTCATGCGAATCACCATACTCCCTTGTATATTAGTCATCAACTCATCAAAATTTTCACTATTAACATTGAAAATGTTTATAGGATCGTTTTGACAGAGTTGTGGTGTTACTAAAATGATTAAATGAAATAAATTCAATAAATCAGAAATGAACTCCAGCGTATAGGGCATCACAACGAAATTTTTGGTTGGTGTTACTAAAGAAATGACCGAATGATTGAAATGAACACATTAACTTCGAATATGAAAAATGAACTCCAGCGTATAGGGGGACAACTATTAAGTTTTTGGTTGGTGTTACTAAAACATTACTAGAATGATAAAAATAAACAAACGAACACAAGCGATGAATTACAGCAGGCGTAGGCAATAGGTATACGGGGAAAAAAACGAAGAAAAGTCGTCGTCAACAGACAAGCTTCAGTGGAAGAATATTCAATGAAGAATATTCAAAAAGAGAAAAAACAACAACAACGCAACCAAAAAAAGTGTATCTATAGGTACTCTGCCAGATTTTTGTATGTAGTGTAGGTATATATGTAAATGCTATGCATGAACATAATTATGGAGGAAGGTAGGTTGTGATTTTTTGAAATTGAAAATGATAGGTATTTATTTTTAATACAATTCGGTCCTATAAGATAGGCCAGTGATACAGTTGAGTGTGAAAGCCGGAGTTAAGCTTGCTTGAAATCGATTTATGTAGGTATGCAATATAGTAACACTATTAAGACGAAACTTGATTAGAAATCCGTTTTATAAATATGTAAATGCATATTTTTGTATATGTATTTACGATTTACGTGCATATTTTGGCATGCCAATTTTTTTTAGGTATATGTTTCATAAAAAAACCATAGTTTGTTCAGTTATTATTATTATATATTGTATTATTCATACTAGAATGTCAGTTTATTAGACGTGACCATTCTTTATTGCGTCAATTTCATTGAATTTTTGAAAAACAAACAACAACAACTTAAAGGCGATACCACTAATTGTTTAGGAATTAATTTTATGTATTTTAATTTGTTTTATTTTTGTTTGGCTGGAGATATAGCTATTTCAGGGGGTGCCAAGTCCTATATCATCAGTCTACTTTTACTGATGCTGAGCTTCAATCCAATTTTATTGTGAAAAACTTTCCACATGCACACCATGAGGTTTGAACCCATTTCCAAGTCTTCGAAGTCGTATGCACTACGCATTCCACTACTTATGACCACTGACGTCACTGGTCGAGATGTGCTGTTTGTTTATCAAATGCATTTGGAGCATCAGCATTTTTATAATTTGTTCAGTATCTTCTAATGTGTATTCAATAAATAATAAAGGTCTATAGGGAAGCATTACCAGCATTATAGCATAACCAAAAAATTAAAACCTAACTTTAGGTTATGTCGAAAAAATTCGCATTACGGAAATTTGGGTTGGATTTTTTTTTTTTTTTGAGAAAATTAACCTTTTTTGAGTTGGTTAAATCGACTTGAACGATTTTATTTCAATTTTGTAATCTAGTGCTTCTAAATAAATTAAATTTAATTCGAAATAAAATTTTGAAGTTTCTGCGTATACAGATTCATCCCACTATCGTCAAAAATTAATCTTCGGATAAAATTTAACGCGATTTTAACCCAATTCGCACACGGCCTAAACAATAATATGTATAGATAGGTTTTGAAAATTTAGAAAATATTGACCCAAAATAAAAAAAAACACATGTTCCCAGTAATTCTGACTTTTTAAATTTCTTTCGTTGAAAGGTACCAAAATTTTTGTTAGCCACGAGAACAAACTTGTGGGGCTCACTCGTGTAAATTTTGTTTTTTTTTTATTTTTGATGCAATTAATGTCTTAAATAAATCCATGTGAATTAATTTAAACGATTCACCATCTTAAAAAACATGCATGTACTTGTACCTATTTCAAATAGGTTTTAATGGCTTTTAGCGATAAAGCAAAATTTGTTCGACAATTTTGCTTGTACACTACATATTTTTTTTTTTTTTAATTTATGTCGTCCTTTTTAGTGCAGTTATTAAACATACAGGTATACAAACCTACTTAGAATATATTTTTACAAGCAAAATTAAGCATATAGTATCGTCCCGTGGCCGAAACTCGGCGAACAAAAACTGAAACACTCTGTTTTAAAATATTGAAGGAAAAAAAACATATTTTTTTTTTAATATGCAGTGTTCGACAGTTAAAAAACAAAAATGACCCACAGTGTGTAAATGCGTGTCTCAAGTAGATTCTGCACATCTCCGCAATTGTGGCTTTCCAACCATATAAAATTTATCGAAATCGGTCAAGTACTTTTTGAGAAAATGGTACCACGAAATTTATTTTAGCCTATTTATTAAGAAAAAATATTTTTAGGGCATATAATCATTTTTTTTTAGCATACTATAATAATTTATTAAGAGCATATATGTATGTAATTGATCTTTAAGGGCATAATTATAAGCGCTTAAAACTGTTTTTAGGGCATATTTGTGTTTGCCTTAATAGGTACATATATATGAGTTTTGATATTAGATCTTCAAAAAACGATTTTTTTGGTTGAACAGGAAAGTTGATATGGGTTAGTTAAAGAAAATTTACAAGATTTATTTTTTGCGAAATGGAAAGTGACTTTAAATACATAATATGCATAAAGGTACCTAGAAACTTCAGAACCTATAATGGTGTCTGAAACAGCTTATTACGTTTTAATTAATTTAAATTGAAAAGATTAGTCAGTTGTCATTTTCAATGTCCCCATGGTTACTCTATGAGTGAAATCTGTAAATTTTTTTTAAGAATGTGTGTATTTTAATTTTTTTTTATAAAATATAATAATATCTATTCTCTTTTTATTAAATTTAAAATTATTGCATTTAATTCCACTTCACACTTGATTCCATGCGTTTAATTTGTCGTACGTGTATGGGTAGCTAACAAAGTACTCATTTTCAAGGCGTATACGACTAAATGATTTTAGGGAAAAACCTTTATAATTTGAAAACCAAAACGGACTCAACAACTTAGAATACTTCAATCAAAAAAAGATATTTCACATAATATTCTATTAAAAATACAGAAAATTCTATCCGTTTGTTTCTTTTTTATTCAAACGTGAAACTTAAAATGTGATTTCCCAAAAATGCTCAAATGGCGTATACGACAAAACTATTCTCGGGCGAAGATTTGAAAGGCCAAAAAAAATTTCAGCAATTGTTTCAGTAATTGGTCAGCCGCTATTTTGGATCCTATTTCTGATTTTATTCGCAGTTTCGCAGTAATATTTGTTATTCGTGTAAACTCCTAGTTTACCTGCCCCCCTTTCCCAAAAAAAAAAAAAAAAAAAAAGTTCTAACATTAAATACACGTACAAAAAAATCGTGGTCAAAATAAACGCTAACAAGTTCCATAACCGTCTTCGTCCGTGTCGGTTTTTGCGCCCATTGTGATCTTCCATCACCTTCTTCATGCATTAACATTCACAAAATTAAAATATTTTAAAATTTAACTTTCGCTTACCTTTCCTAAATTGGTGAAACCATGATCGCTGGCCACCCGATCAGCTAATCCTGCCTTATCACCATTCGGCACATGAACAGCCCACGTATGCGTAAAATAACCACCTGGCGTCGATGGATTTGCCTCCAATTCATCACTATCGTCAGCAACAACGCCAACATTCGAACTACACAAACACAACACAACACTAATTTGCAGACATAAAACTAAGAATTTTGTGAAATCAGTCCGTTTATCTACGAAAAAAGAAGCTCGAGGTCTTAGAATTATCGTTGATGACGCCCTCCTTGGCTCAATGCGTCGAAGTTGCCGCCACGCTATTTTACTTGCTGTTGCTGTTTTTGTAGTTGATTTGGTTACAACAAGCTGCATACTATCACAATTGGTTAAGATTTGTCTATTTGTGTTGTTATTGTTGGTGGAGGTGTTAGTCATTCTCATTACAGTTGAGGGAGGAGACGATGATGATAAATTTCGGCGAGGACATTTGTGATGCTTAACTATTGAGCTGCTGGAATTTGAAACTGTCATCCTAGCTGATGATGATGTTGTTTCGATCACAGTTACAGGAGCTGAGTTGTGTGGTGAGGACGAAGAAGTCCATCGTACAACGTCGTTCTTCATTTTGTTTGGATTTAATATTAAATGTCCTTAAATGTCCTTTTGTAAAAAAAAAAAAATAATAATAATAACTGCTACTTAATAGAATCGGTTTTCTATCTACGACGATGTGAGCTGCTTAGGATGTCCAATGTCCTGAGTGCTGGTTCTATGTTGCCTTTGATGGATTTGCTCATCAATATGAGTGTGATGCAGAGTTGAATCTGGAAAATAAAAGAAGAGAAAAATAAAACACTATGAAAACGAGGGATAAATTATGATTAAATGAAAAATAAAAATCCTGTTGGAATTCAATTTATTCTCGTAAGGATAACTCGATTATAAAGATCTTTCTGGGGTCTATATTTTTCTGTTTTTACAACATGGCGCATTTTTTTTTCTGCACTTTTCTATACACAGAAGTGGGGTGAATGGGTTCAATTAAAATGCAATCAATTTAAATCAGGTCGGACAGCAAGAGAGTTAAGGATATTGCTTGAAGCTCCAACAATCTCCAACGCTATTATAAGGCCAAGCTGTGGGTTCTTCTCATGCTTTCGCATTCTACGACGACGACGACGAGAAGAATGATTTTTATTATTTTTTTTAATTTCGTATTAAAGAAGCGAGCCTTTTAGCTTTCACACTTGTTGAGGGCTACCGCAGCAGCAACAAAAGATTTAATACACTGCGGGATTCAGTTTGATGAAGTGTTTTGCAGAAGGGAATTATTTTGTAATTTTTTCTTTAAGGGACGTTAGTGTGGATTTATTAAAACTGAAATAAAGAGAATATGTGCGCATTGGTAAGGTATGCGAAAGTATTCTGTGAACCTGCTGCAGTCAAGTGAATGTGGTTTGCCTATTTGATTATTAAGGAAATGAGAAGGGCTATGTCTTTTGAGGCTTTGACGTCTACATTACATTCACAAAATCCTTTGAGTGTTAATAATGAGGAACCCGGTAATGTTCCATAAGGCTTTATGCAGTTTTATAGCTCGTGCTGAACAAGGCTCTAGCAACTTACAACTCAAGCATTCCTGTGTGCTTGTTTTTAGTTTGCCGGGGATGAAGGTTATGAGGGTGAATGTGATTTAGAGTTTTACGTAATATTAAAGAACGGACAATACTTGAAAGTTGTTTTCTTTTTTGCTCTACTTCATTCATCAAAGTAGGTAAGCAATCATCAATAATTTAATTTCAAACTTCTCTTAACTTTGAAAAGTGTTTCCATCACACTGGCAGTATCTTCTTATTGTTCTTCTCAAAAATTAGGCCAGAGAATCTGTTATATTTATCAGCTTATTCATAACTGAACAATATTCAGTAATTTTCGCTATGTTAATATGGAAGAAATTGATTCACACCATAGACGAAATTATTGGGGTAGCTAGTACACAGCTTAGCATTCTCAAGGGAACATGAAGGTGAACTGACCAATCAACCATCCACCAGATCATCCTCATTGTGATCGGTATTTAGTTACCTCTTGAAAATTCCTATTACAAATACAACATAAAAGAAGCCATCAACAATGTCATGATTCCTATGGGCTCTAACTTGGTTTTATACGACCACCACAACAAATTCCCAGCAAAGCACATGCAGCTAAGCAATAGACGGAAGGGTCCTCTATACGAGCACAAGAAGACAGACGAACACCAACTTTTCGGAAGAAAAAAATGAACATAAGAAGCTCGTCATCTAGGAGAAGACGAAATTAAAAATTAAGCATTTTTACGTAAAGGTTAGAATAAAACTCTCAATATTAGCCCAAATATTTCCAGGCAGGGCCCGAACCAAAGCCTTTAAAGAATTTCAAGGGAAAATATTTTAGCAGATTCGCTGTCGGTGCTGAGGTTATAGAAAAATCGAATTTCAGTGCTGGGAAGATTGTACCAATATAGCTGCTGGAATTAATGGCCTTCCTGCTGAGCTGTTCCAAGCAATAATATATATATATATATATATATATATTTTATTGTAGCCAAAATATCACATTCATTTTCCTTAAACTACTATTGCACAATTTACAGAGATTGGTATTTAAGCTACCTTACTACTGCCAATTAATGAAAGTTTCTTTTTATTCAAAACATTAGTTTATAAGATAGGATTGAATTGAAGGAAAAGCTACGATTAAAAACCTTCATTAAAAAAAAAAAAAAATAAATAAATAAATAAATAAATAATAATAATAATAACAGTAATAGTAATATAGTTTTTAGCGAATCCTGTTTGCTTAGTATTCTGAGAGAAGAGGTGGCTGTATACGCAAAAATAGAAAACAAAAATAGAGCAATGCTTTTTCAAACCAGCTTTAACAAAGTAAAAAATACAAAAAGAAAAGAAAGAATACATCTACATATTATTGAACTAGACATAAATCAGTCTTAATGGTAATGAATTTATAACAAATAATTAAGTAAAAAAATAAATAATGAACAAATTGACAATGAAATAACAAATATGTAAATAATGAACAAATCAATAATGATAGGACAAAAAGATAAATAAATAAATAAATAAATAAATAAATTAATTAATAAATAAATAAATAAATAAATAAATAAATAAATAAATAAATAAATAAATAAATTAATAAATAAATAACTAAATAAATAAATAAATAAATAAATAAATAAATAAATAAATAAAAACAAATTTGTTCATAAATTTGGTTTTACAAAAATTTTAATTATATTTAAGAAGCTAGATTTGACACTAAGGCATTGTCAGATGATAAACAAGAAACATTATATCGTTCATTTAATTTAGAAATTCTATTGAATACCATCTCAATATTAGCTAATTCGTGCAACTCACTTGTTGAATAACACCAAGGAAGGTTAAGCATCATTTTAAGAATCTTGTTTTGAGATATCTGAAGCCTACGAATGTGACTGATTGCACATTTACCCCAAACAGGTGACCCATAAAACATTATTGCCTGGAAAATTGCTTTGTAAATTAAAAGTTTGTTACCTTCACTTAACTTCGATTTTCGGTTAATGAAAGAGTACAGAATTTTGATAGTAAGATTGATCTTCTTAATTACTTCTTGCACATGTAGACCAAATGTTAATTTGCAATCCAGGTGTACACCTAGGTATTTAACAGACGTTTCCCAATCAATATCGACACCGTTAACAGATATCGTGGAGCTTGGTAAGAAACAGGCTTTTCTTTTTCGCGTAAAAAAGATAGCCTGAGTCTTAGAAGCATTTATTTTAACTTTCCAATCAACGAAATATTCTTGAGTTACATTTAGAGCAGATTGCAAATTAGTTCCGATAGTGGAAGCAATTGAATCTGTAGAAAATATGCAAGTGTCGTCAGCAAAAATAGCTGTCTCGCAATTTTGTAGTTTAGGAAAGTCGTGAGTAAAAACAATGTAGAGGATTGGACCAAGAACGGAACCCTGGGGAACACCAGCAACATAAGTGAACGTTTCAGATACAATGTTGTTGACAGACACAATACATTTTCTTGAGGACAAAAATGACTTGACAATTTTTATTAAGTACATGGGAAATTGCAACACAAACATTTTATGCAGAAGTCCATCATGCCAAACGGAATCGAAAGCTTTTTCTACGTCAAGCAATATCATACCCGTGCTTTTTCCAATCTGAAAATTTCTTTTGACATGGTTAGTAATTCGATGTACTTGGTGAACAGTACTATGAAATGGACGAAACCCAAATTGTTCAGGGGGCAAAATATTATTTGTTTCAATGTACGCTACTAATTTGTTTTTAATAATTTTTTCGAAACACTTGCTCAGGGAACTTAGTAGACTTATTGGTCTGTAGTGAGCAGGGTTAGTGGCAATCTTACCAGGTTTCAAAATTGGAATTACTTTTGCAGTTTTCCATTCACATGGGAAATATCCAAGCTGAAGACAGGAGTTGAATAGTAACTGTAAAAATTTTAATCCTGATTTAGGAAGATGTTTCAAATACAGGTTTTTTATGCTGTCAAACCCCACAGACTTTCGTGATTTTAAAGTTTGCACAACATTTTTAATGTCTTCAGTTGTAACTAAAGGAATTTCACTGTTAACAGAACTTGTGTTAATTAAATTGATAGAGTTTAAAACTAAAGATTCTACAGCTATATTACCCATAGCACTGGATGCTAATTGATTACTATAAAACGTTTCTGCCAACGCATTTGCCTTTTCAGAGCCTGACATCATGAGTTGATCCCCTACCTTGAGTGCAGGGATATGGGAATTCCGTTTTTTAATTACTTTAACCAAATCGATAAATACGCATCGGCGTTTACAACAGAGGAGGTATGCATCAGCTCATCTGAATCTGACGTAGGACAGTCTGTCCGATAAATAGAGCCACAGCATTGTTTAGTCGATCGTCAGTAAAATACATTTTCTCAGCTGCCAAAACTACCAGAGTTATCTGTCTTCTTAACATTGCCTGCAAGATTTAATCACCTTAAGTGGTTTAGTTAAAACTTATAAGACTTATATCAGTTTGAATGTTTGACCTAAGGTACAAGGAGGGCAACAATCGATAAAATATTAACAGTAATGCAGATCATGGGAAAAACCTAAGAACTTCAAATCGATCACCTACCAAATTGTCATCGATTTTTAACATGGCGTATAACAGGAGCTAAACAATTAGACCACCAATTTTGGCATCCCTTCCAAACTCATCCGAGTGTGCCAGATAACGATGGATAACGATAACGCACGCAGCTTCATCAATGTCGGGAAAGAGCTCATCGATACATTTTATGTCCAAAAAGGTTTTAAACACGGCGATGCGATTTAGTTCAAATTTCTTTAAAATCTTAGAAGATCAAAGTAAAACAATCACCCCAACTCTAGCGACACAATCTTACAAAGATACATCCGATCGCTCTCATACATAAGTCATATACCCCCACGATGTAATCGAATTATTATAGCAACACAGTCTGATGTCTGTAGTGCGATTTTGTGAGTTTTTAGACGGAAGCGAAGAATAATTGTTTTAACGGTCAATAGAAGCAAATTCCCAGTAGATGAAGCACACATCAAGAAAGAACAACGAATGTCTTTTAGACAACAATTAAAGTAAAATTACTCCTGCCAATCGCAGGTCACTGAGATTCTCAAAGATACGTAATATATTATATCCTTCAATATGTGTACTGTGTTCTGTATTGCTTTCAACGACTGAGACGCTTGGCCAGCCTTCACCGACATGAAAAAAATTTTTCAATGCATCTCAGAGGCACACCATAATAACATAGGAAGGCCGCGACGAAAATGGAAGCAAATTTCGCGTGCGAGGCTTGTTCCACACAGGAATGCAGCACCATCTTAGATTAGACGATCTATGTAAATAGTCAAATGGCATTGACTTCTTTACGTCACCAAAAAATTGTCAATATACTGCTGTGGCAACACATGAAACGTTGACGATCACACGCTTAATAACGATCAATGCTGTCCCAAAATGCTTTGAAGTTTTATATAAGTCATAGCGGTTTTTAACGCGTAGATACGTAGAACTATGATGATCGCACAACTAAGACTTTGAGCATTGACGTGGAGTTGACATGAGCAAAAATAATTTTTAATTGCAAATAGCTTTTAAAAATATAAAAGTGCCATAAAAATTGGCGTTTCGTGCCGACGATCTCACTTGGACTCATCATGAAATCTATGTAAGTTGAACTGAACTTAATAGAAACAGGGTATTGACAAGGCCCTCTCTAGTCAACTAATGAGCCGCCGGGGCCGATTTTTTCGCAAACCGACAAAGCAATTAATTTTTTTTTTTCGCGTAACTAATTAGGAATTAATTAGTTCCCAATATATATCTACTCCCGGGTCGTTTATCTTTATTTTTGAGAAAGTTGACCAGCTAAGTTGACGTCAACTTAGCAGGACACCCATTTTCTCGCAAACCAACAGGGCAATTAATTTGTTTTTTTGCATAACTAATTAGCAATTAAGTAGTGCTCAATATATATCCACTCTCGGACCGTTTATCTGAAGTTTTAAAAAAGTTGACCTGCTAAGTTGACGCCAAGGAGGGCACCCATTTTTGTCGCAAACCAAAACAGCGATTAATTTTTTTTTGTGTAACTAATTAGCAATTAAGCAGTTCTCAATATATATCCACTTTCGGACCGTTTTGTCTATAGTTTTGAGAAAGTTGACCTTCTAAGTTGACGTCAACTTAGCAGGACATCCATTTTTTCAAAACAAACAGAGAAATTGATTTTTTTTCCGTAACTATTAATTAGCAACTAATTACTATATACTTTTTAATCTACAACGGAAAAAGTGACCTGCTAAGTTGATACACATATTTATTTCAATTTATTTGTAGATAGATCTATATCAGCACTATATTTACGCCTCCATCTTGAGTATAGGTATGACTTATGACTATGAACCCTACAAAATTAAAAAAAAACTGGTATTGAAAAATATGTAAGTACAATATGATTCCATTCGCCTTTCTCTGAAATAATGTCCCTCAATTGATTTGAATAAAGCCTGTTCATTTATACATCCGACTTCCGCATAGGTCCAAAACTTTAAATCAAAAGTGTTTTAATAATGATTTCTAACATTTCTCTTTTTCTTTTTGCTTTTCCCCAAAAGTCACCAAAAAAACATTCTTCATCTGAAAATGGTAGCATGTTTTCTTGGTTTTTGTAGTCTTTCACTACAAAAACCTCAAAGTCAAGACTTTCTTGTAAATATGTTCGTTCATTGATATTCATATGTATATATATGCTTGTCGAGCCATACCTATAGGTATATCTACGAACTAAGGAGTTTTTTTTTTCACAGAAATCATCTGCTTCGGGTGAATAATTTAGAAAATCTACAGAGTACCCACAACCAATTCCAAAGTTGTTCCTTCAACTATCTCTTGTTTTTGCTGCAGCATCAGACTCATCAGACTGAGTTTGAATCAGAGCAATTATCATATCCTATATCTTCCATTTTGTTAAGTCAAGTGTCGTTGGTTGTTTGTTTCTTGGTTAGGATGAGAATGTGCATTCGCATGATGCACGAACAAATAAAACGCATAAAGCTGCCGCACTATCGAATTCGAAGGAATAACCATGGCATAATCAAACGTCAGACATTATGGACTTATGAAATTCGTGTCGAGGTAGACACATTGAGATATAGTAGGGATATAGTCATACATAACACATAATGCAGAAGTGAGATGTGTTCACAATGGATTTTTGAATCGAAGGATATGTAGGTCAGTCAACATACCATCCATTCGTCGTGTCGGTCGAGGCCTTTTCTGGCTTTGGAGCGATTGTGGCGGAGGGCTTGAGAATCGACTGTAAAACACAAAAGGGTGTGCTTATGGATTCATCTCACACTTATCTGATGCCATCACCATCCTCCCCCGCCCCCCCCCCCCCTCTCTCCTCTCATTTCTTCCTGATTTTGATGTAAATTTTGTGCAGTTGGAATGCTATCAAATAACTGACGGGAATAGGAGTTGATTGTTAGCCGAGGGAAAACATGGTAAATTTACTCTCGCATTTATGCGAGTTATGAGTTATTACGGCCAAAGGCGTATAGGAATAGAGTCGATACACAAACTTTGAGCTGGTGATAGTAGTTTAGTTTAGATATGGTGTTGTACTTTTAGTTTTGGACTTATTAAGTCAGACGGCTGGCGGCGGCGGGGCGGCGAAGGTGGCAAGGCAGAACGCAACAACTTCACAAGACACGGTATGCTGATGTCATTGTCGTTTTGCACAAGATGAACATTTAAAAGTTTTCTATGATGGCGAATAAGGAAGCAAAAGTTAGAAGAATTCAATGTTGTGTGCGTTGAAGTTGAAAACGAAGACGAAGTTTTCAATGTTCTATCAAATGGATATGTATGTAGGTGCTCTTTGGGTATATATTCTTATGCAAATTTAAAATGAAATTCTTTGCCAATAGAAGTTACAAAACTCGCCGGAAGCAATAACGGAATAGTAAAGGAAAGAAAGATAGAAATTAAGTTTTGTCTTGTTCGGCATATAAATGATATCAAACTAGGATAGATGCCTTGAATTTTGATTGAAAGTATTTTATTTGATTTTATGTTTTTCTTTTTTTTTTACTGAAGATATTTTTCCGCCTGCTTGAAGGATAAATGAACACGTTTTTAAGAGATTTAAATAAGTTTGTATTTTATATGACGGACAGTGGACATCTAACTAGTTTGAATTTTGTTAAAGTTGTTGAATATGTTGTTAGTCAATGTGTGAAATAAAGTCAAAGTCATGAACCAAAGCCGACATTGGGATCTATCTTTGATTAGTTGTGATAATTTCGAATTTGTCGTTCGATGTTTTCTATGTTTTTTGCTGTTCTGCTAAGTTGATATCAACTTACCGTTAATATAATGTGGATTAGTTGTGATAATTTTGAATTTGTCGTTCTATCATTTCGATGTTTTTTTTTTTGAAAATTGTCAAATTGGTATAAAGTTAGCCAAGCACTCTGGAAAGTGGGGGACACTAAATGACTTATTGCTGTTCGTCCTGAATTAGTTGTGAAAGTTTCATTTTGCCGTGCGATGTTTTCTGTTTTTTTTTTAAAGCAAGATTATAAATTTGGGATAACGTTAGAAAAGCACTCCCTGGAAAAGGGATACAAACTTTTTATATTAATTGTTTTAGTGCTAAATAATTTGCCGTTCGACAGTTTTAAATTATTTGTGACAGTTTCAACAATTTGGTCGTGCAATGTTTTCTGTTTTTTTTTTTTCTTTACAACATCATTTGCATTTCATCTAATTAGAAAGCAATAATTTCCCAACGCGAAGAATGAAGTTAGATAACTCTTTTCTATCATGTGAAAAGTAATTGCAAAATTGTCAAATTAGAATCAAGTTTTTGAAGAACCCCTGGGAAAGGGGTAAACTTCTTAAATTTAATGCTTTATAATTTTCCGCTCCATTCGCTGGTTTCTTAATTAGATGTGCCCAATTTCAACTTTGGCGTGCAATGTTTTCTATGTTTTTTTTTTTTTTTGCTGCTTAGCTAACTTTATGTCAACTTAGCCTCTGGAAAAGGTATACAAACTTCTCATTATAAATGTTTTACTACTTTATAATTAGCCGTTAATAAGTCATGAATTAGTTATGACAATTTTGAATTTGTCGGTCTATGTTTTCTATTTTTTTTTCTTGTCAAATTGGTATCAAATTAGCGACACATTTTTTGGAAAAAGGGTAAAAACTTCCTATATTGAATGGCTTATTGCTTGATAATTTGCCGTTCGTCAGTCCTGAATTAGTTGTGACAATTTAAATTTGTCGTGCGATGTTTTCTATTTTTTTTTTATTATTTTGAAATAAAATAAAATAAATTGTGAATGCACTAATTGAACCTATATTAAAATATATAATAATGAATCTTTTAATAAAAAAATGTTTCAATTATTCTTTAAAAAGAATATCATTTCATTATTGAGATATTGCCCAACACCATACATTTTAATAAATGTATACCCCCGTTTAAGCCTTGAACCACAAAAGTATATCCCATTCATGCATTTCATTTTTTTTTAATATTAAGAATAAGTTTTCCAAAAACCAACACTTGCCATTCATTACAAATTCATCCTATAAACCTTTTAAGCAAATTAAATTTGTTTTGTCCCACATTTCGAAGCCGCGTCCTTGGGTTTATTTAAATTATTCCTCGGCTGTCCGGATGTTATAATAAAAAAAAAAATATTACGGAAAATAAAATCTCATTTAGATCTTGCTTTGGTGTAATTCACAAGACGCACAAAAACACAAAATTACTCACAATATATTTTACATTTAATGTATGCGTTAACATCTCAATTACAAAGATCCTTATAAACATTTTGGTTAGCGTTGTGGTCCCATTAAATCAACCCAAAAATAAGCGCCCATCCGCAATAATGGCGAACTTGTGTTCCTCTTCAATGAGCAAACAACTATAATTTTGGATGGCTAATGGCGCGAAATACGAATATACTCGTAGCTGCGATGGTAGAAGCGGCGACTAGACTGTGGTAGTGGTTGGTGTTAAAAGTTAAATGAATGATGTTGACCAGAGGCGGATTAAGGCTTTCCACCATACTAAAGACAGCCTTCACAAGTCTTCCTTTATACATATATACAGAGTGATCGGTATAAGATGCACCAAACTGCCGGAACGAGTAGGTTGGGTTAAGATAAGAAAAAAATCGTATGGGAGGGGGGTCTATTTCCCCCGTTTAGGCAGGAGGCGCAATTTTCTAAAAAATTGACTTGAAACAGAAAAAAATATTTAAAAATAACGGTACAATTTAAAATGCCATGCTATACCTTTTTGGAAAGCCAGAAATCTCTTCTTTTTTCATTTTAAATTAAGTTGTGTTAGTGAATAATTTTTGAAAAATTAATTTCCAAACTCGAAATCTTAAAAAAAAAATGAAAAAAAAAAAGTTTCAAACTAATTTTTTCCAAAATTTTATGTAATTAAGTATAATTTTTGTTTTCAAAATTCAATGCTCTGATTAATTTTCAATAAAAAACAGAAAACCGGATGCTAAAATGTCTTTTAGTTTTTGAGAAAATTGAAAATAACGAAATCTACTTTACTACATATTTTGTAGAACTAGGATCTTTTAAACAACAAAAAAACGGATGGAAGTCGAATTTAAGGAAAACTTACTTTTGTTATTTTCAATTTTCTCAAAAACTAGACTACATTTTGACATCTGGTTTTCAATGTTTGACTAAAAATTGATGGGAGTATTGAATATTAAAAATAAAAATACTACTTAATAACGTAAAATTTTGAACAAAATCAGTTTGAACACAATTTTAAAATTTTTTTTCAATAATTTAAGTTTGAAAATTAAGTTTTAAAAAACTGTTCACTAAAAGAACTCAATTTATAAACAAAATGGAAGCACATATTTCTGGCTTAACAAAAAAGTATAGCAAGTCGTTTTAGCCATTACCGATGTTTTTTAATAATTTTTTTCTGTATTAAGTCAATTATTTTAGAAAATTGCTCCTCCTGTTATTTTCAATTTTCTCAAAAACTAAAAGACATTTTAGCATCCGGTTTTCTTTTTTTGACTGAACGCTAATAATAGCATTTAATTTAAAAAAACAAAAATTATGCTTAATTACATAAAATTTTGAAAAAATCTGTTTTAAACTTTTTTTTCATTTTTTTTTTTTTCAAAATTTCGAGTTTGGAAATTAATTTTTTAAAAACTATTTACTAACACAACATAGCTTAATTTAAAATAAAAATCAAAGAAGAGATTTCTGGCTTTCCAAAAAGGTTTAGCATGGCATTTTAAATTGTACCGTTGTTTTTAAATATTTTTTTTTCTGTTTTAAGTCAATTTTTTAGAAAATTGCCCCTCCTGCCTAAACGGGGGGAAATAGACCCCCCTCCCATACGATTTTTTTCTTGTCTTAACCCAACCTACTCGCTCAAGCAGTTTGCTGCATCTAATACCGATCCCCTGTATAATGTCATCAAAAATATTTGAATTTCAAAAAAAAAAGGAGACAATTGTAGCCAAATCATCATTATTCCAATGGAATGCCTCTACTTGTAAAACAAAAACAATGCAATCTTCTCAAAAAACTAGTCAAGGAGCTACTTGTTCTATATGAGCTAAATCAAAATTTTGAATGAGATAAAAACACTCTGTACTAAATTTGAAGCCTATCGGGGCACTCGTTTAGGCTGTTGCTGAAATTACCAGTGGACGCACTAGCACAGACTGACGGACGGTATGACGAAAATCATTTTCGGACTTCTTCATCTTAGTTAGGTTCAAAAAAGTCGTAAATATTAAAAACAATCTTCACCAAAAGAACTTGTTTTGAATTGTACAAAAATGTAAAATTTTATCAACATTGCTTGAGCCATTTTCGACAAAAATTCTCGAATGAAGACGGGGCACATGGCTTGTATTGGTGGTAAATTATCAAGGGCTTCAATGTCCTATAAACAAGAGCACTTAAATCGCGATTTGGTCTAAATCCACCACTGGCAGAGTGGCAGCATGACCTTTAGTTATTCGACTTTTCACGGTTTATTTATTCGCATCCGAAGATAAAGACAAAATTCGCCCAACAAACAACTTCAGAATGCGTAGGTAGTTATGTACATAGCAGTATGTATTACAATCAGCATTCGAAACAATTTTCAGCTGTCGGCCAGTCATTAATATTGATGGAACTGTTTTTGCCTCCGGAATGATATTATATTATTTATCACGAAAAACCGTTGGTCATATTATCAAAATGACTGCCAATGCCAAGATGAATAATGACAGGGATATTATTACTCAAAACATCACCATGCAGACCATCATAATGATTGTCATAGAATAAGCAACAAGAACCATTACTTACTCTATGCCCCCAAAGGATATAATAAGCAGATTAGGAGAGGTGGTGTCCAATTTATTGTACTTAAGAGATTAATACTAATGTACTTCTCGCCAATGCCCTCTTGAACTATGCAATGTTCATGTTCACACCTAAAAACACACTATACTAAAGACAACAAGAATGATATTCCTTTTATATATCCTTGGTGCTTGTGTTAACAACCATCAATTATGTCATTCATGAAAATTTTGATGGACGGGCTTAGGATCAACAGCAAAAATTCGGCTTTGGAGGGATAACTTTTTGGCTTATGATGTGCGCTTCTGTACCAGGAGTACTGCTACTGCTATAATTGCTTTACACAGCAAAAAAAAAAACAAACAAATTTGTTTTGCGTTAATTTATTTGCAGAAACCAACGAATGAAAAGAGAAGGGAAGAGAGAATTAGAAAGAGAGAGAGATTAACTAACGAACGAACTTCATTCCATTTAACAATTAAATAAAAAAAAGGACATTTCTCTCTATCCTCGAAATAAGGATGTTTATTTTGTTCAGTTTTTGGCTTTTAGTTTGAGCTTTTTGTGTGTTGGGAGTTTTTCTTTTTCTTTATTTTGTCGAGTGCACAGAACAGGAAATGTGTATATTTCGGCGAATTAATCGGACTGGGTATTTCTAATGCATGGTTTCCGTTAGAGAATATTATATACCGATGAGGAAGTTTGTTCTACTTAGCACAGAACAAAAGTTCACAAAGTGTACGAATATCTCTATACCTATCCACAAGAGGTATTTAGACTATATACCTTCCTACCTATCTAACAGTAAAGTTTGACTTTACGCTTGCTTGCTGGTCCGATTAAATTTTTATATAGAACAATTTTTTCGCGCTTTTAGAGAAGAGTTTCGAATTAAATTGGCAACGGATGTCCATGAACCCTGTATAAAGAGAAAAAGAATTACAAAATAAGTTAACATAAATAAATAACATTTAATCTAGGTAGCTACTCTTTTTAAAACTGAAATTTAACGGATGCTCTAGTTTGATTTAAAAAAAGTATAGTATAAGCAGGGACTTTTTGTTTCTATGTTTACTTCAAGTTCAAATGAATGCATTCAAGGACTTGGTATTTGATCTCTTAAAAGGACAAATTAGATACCTTCTTTTATGAAACACTATAAAATGCACTTATTTTTGATTTTCGCTTGAAGATATGCTGCATCAATAAGCATCAAAAATTATTTCATTCGTGTAAGGCTAAGCAGGCACTTTTTAGTCGCAAGAAATAGAACAAATGAGTTCCAATGTGAGTGACCGCGCTTGAGACCGAGAAATCGCGACGCTTAAGACTGAGATTTGTTCCATTTTTCGAGTAACGCAATTGTAGCAAAATAAAATTAAACAAATGCAATTACATGTTTGTGACCCGCACTTGCGATTTAAATTTCTTCAATTTAAAAGTCGTAGTCGCAGAAAGAAAGAAATAAACATGCACGCACTTGCGACTGTCAGTCGCGCGATTTTTCTCAAGTCGCAAGATGTGAAACACATGGTTTTAAATGTTAGTGCACGCACATGCGACTGAAAACTCGCGGCGCTTAAAAAAATGAAATAGGTTCCATTTTTCAGTCGCAACGACTTTAAATCGCAAGTTCGTGCCTAGCCCTTATCACACCAAAAACATAAAAGCTAAAAAAAAGAGCCAAGTTCTTTTATGTAGGTATACACAAGACTTGTTGGTAACAAGTAAGCTGTGAAAAGTAATGAGATCTAAAAGTACGTCAAGTTTAAAGTTTATGAAGGTTTTATATCAAACAAGCCGATAATACCCGGCGTTGCCCGGGATTTCTTTAGCAAAACTTTTGACAACCAAATATCAACCTAAAAGATGGTTTAAAATCATCACTCGAAAAATCTTCAGCTTAAAGAGCCCTACACACCATCCATGTTACTTGTCAGGTAACATTGACGTTTTTTTTTTTTGTCAGGTAACATTAATGAAAAAAAGCCTCCACACGTATCAATGAACATTGACAATGATTTTGCTTAAATTATGTTTGTGGTTTGTGTGTGCTTGCATTTTAATAAAAATGTAATGTACCTAACTATGTACCTACCTCCAATTGCCCCCTAACGAACGAACGACCATTAATTGTGTTTGTAACCACTTGACCAAAAAATTAGTAAATTTATCAATGATAAGTTGCATTTTTTCATAACCTATTTTCTTACAGCGAAGCATTTTTTTTCCCAGCAAGCGTAGTTGCCGTCGATGAAGAATAATTCGCTGCCAAAAAACTTGCATACCACCCCACCCATCACTTATCCTCATCAAAAAATGTTTACCATTTTTACTACCTAAATAAATTATTAAAATAAAAATATTACCTTAAAAAAAATTCTTTTTTTGAGCCTATTCTGAAAATCAGACCCCTCCTTGCGCACGTCCTTGTGTTACATTACATATAATCTTCATTTAAAAATTTCAACCTTGAAAATCCGATCATTAGAACTCAAGTTGTAAATTTAGCTGATTTGAACGTAATAAGTACCCCCACATCACCTTTGCGTACCTACGCCCTTGACTGTGTAGTTACTCAACAAAAAATATTAGAAAAAAAAATGTATTAGGGGTTCAAGTACCCCTTTACCCCTCCTTGTGCACGCGCTTGCCTCTAAATAAGTCCGTTTCCATTCACCATCACAAACCACAAACCACGCTAAACCAACCAATTTCCGGCTTACTTGAAAATCCAACAATTAGAACTCGAGTTGTAAATTTAACCGATTTGCATGTAATAAGCACGCTCCTATCCTAATTTTTTTCTTCTGCAAATATTATACCTATCTACTCTGTACCTACTCCACTCATGTTCTTACTACACTTCAGAGAAATCCCTACCGACCTATAACTTACTATACACGAAAATATCACAACGATTCATCGACGGCGAAAACAGTGAAACTCTACTCACTATCTCGCTCCCACCCTTACCCAAGGCACATGCACATGGTTTGAATTGTTTTTTTTTTTTTTTTTGTGGATGAAGAATAAGCTGCCAAAAAACCTGCATAGTATTTAACTAACTTATCCTCATCAAAAATTTTTTACCATTTTTATTTGTACTACCTAAATAAAGTATTAAGGAAACTAGGCCGATTCTGGAAATCAGCCCAATTAGTTGCATATAATTTGGCTTTTGTACCGAAAAGTGCAATCGGCAGCAAAGCAAAACAACAACTAAAATAATTAATGATTTGACTACCCAGTCAAATCTGCCACAAAAGGAAATTTACCCTGGTAAAACAACTCTTCCTTATAAATAATTTAACTTGAAGTAAATGTGAACTGAAAATATATAAAACTAATTTTTGCAAGAAAAGTACCTACATGCCTAATTTTAGAAAATTTCCGTACGATTTTTTTTTTTGTGGTAAGTTTTTAATTTGTTTATTATTCCGTATTTAATAAATATTTTCTTTTCAGTGGAATTTTTATTTAAAAGGGTGTTTTTGTTTGTTTGTGAGTTTAGCTGAAATATACAGCCAAACTGACAAACAAAAAAAGTTACTCTTTTCTATAATAGTATAGATATTTTAAGCAAGGTAATATTGAAACAACTCGAAATTATGAGAAATTTATTACAGACTAAAATTTTTAAGTTTACTGGTCAAATTTTCAGGTGGAAAAAAAAGAAAACTTGACAAGTAAATTTACCAAATTTTATTTAGTAATCGTTAAATAAGAAATTTCTCTCATAATTTGAAGTTGTTTCGATATTACTCTACTTAAAACATTTGTTATTATATAATCTTTTATAAACTAAGAACTCGACAACAATCAGAAGTGCTTCACATAATGGACAACACTTCTGAGAGAGTCGGTTGATCCCACGCCATTGAATGTCAAATCTCAAATTTTCAATTTTTTTCCTTTGCATGCATTACAATCTCTATCGCTCTACCAAACTTCATTACTTTACATCAATCAGAAATAGTTCGGAGAAAGTGGGTGAATGCCACGCCTCTTGAATGATGAATCTCAAAGTGAATTTTTTTCTTTTGCACTCATTGTAAGGCCTACCCGCCTTACCTACCATAACAATCAGAAGTGATCCATATAACTGATAGCTATTCTGATAAAGTGGGCGGATACCACGCCTCCTATATGAAAAACTCAAAATTTTCAATTGTTTCCTTTGTATTCGTTGTGCTCCATAATTTTGATGATCTGTCAGTAAGTAGTTACGGTTTTTGCGTCCATCTCAGGAACTTCTAATGCTAAGGAGTTTAAATTTGGTGAGGCGGCTATGTTTTGCCTGGCTTAACAAATATGGCGAGTTTAAATTTTCTGATATTATTAGTCCCGAAGTTAGAGGAGGGTTGAAAGTCACTTGAGTTTGTTCCTGTAAAAAAGGGGTAATGCCGAGAACTTGGTTTTCAATCCTCACTGTCAATCCTCACAAATTCTTCGACACTAGAAGTAACCTTTTCTATTCGTATGATAGAAAAACAGTATGTTTATTTTTTTAGAAAACACAGCTTATCAAATGATGCGTTCCTTGACTCAAAAAGGTCCATTTCCACTGATAAATTTATCAAATATCAGATGATTTGAGAAAATATCATGCGTTTTTTAAGCTTCATTTTGACTACGCAATAGGTATATAATGCTGGAGGAGGAAAACCCTCTAGGTCTAGACCATTCACTTTAATTCTGTGTTTTTTTTCGATTACCATATCATGGCTAAAAACTACTTCAAAAGTCACCACCAAAATCCACAGTCAACACAAACTGCACATAGCATGGTTAGTTATAAGCTAGCAGCAGCACAACAAACGCTCATATTCATGTACCTATATCTACCTAGCTACTGTTTGCCAATTATTAAAATTGCCATCTGAATGCATTAACGGACAGAATCACTGGTGAACTCTCGTTTACAGTTTTTAGTAGTCGATTTGGTTTGCAATTTCAGTTCCAATTAAGCGTGTGTTTCCATACCCAACCGAAAAAGAGAGACACAGCTCAGGGCTGATAATGTGGGTTACCGAGTGGATGTAGATTTGATACATACATATTTGAATGAATTTGCAATATTCGAACTGTAATAAGTACTTAAAAATAAGCAATTTACTTTCGGAAATGTACGACAAAAAAAAAAATCTTTTCGCTACCATGGAAATTTCTTCACATAACTTGTCTTTCGAAAGGACCTAAATCACGTTTGACGAAGGTGACCATCTGTTCTATATTATACAAAAAAATGGAAGTCTTAGTTTAACAATTATGTTTGGGTTTTTTCTTAGAGCTAAAATTTCTCCTAGAAGTTCTCGAGAACGAAATTCACAGCTGACTGAAGTCATAGAGGTGCGTGTCGATTTGAGAGCTCATTCGCTAGTAATACTCAAAACTGTGCCAAGTTGCTAGCTTACTCTCGATAGAGCTACTATAAGAGTTTTTACTCTCAAAGGGACACGCACTATAAGAGTAGTAGATTGTTTAACGAGAGTAATTTTCAAGAGTTTTCTATTAAAAGTTCAATCAAATAGACTTGAACTTTTATGATACATATTTAGGTATTCTTAAAAGAATTTCGGCAATAATTTGAAAATTAAGGAAAATGCCATTTTTCTTGAAAAGGTACATTGAACATCTAGAAAAACATGATCCACGGCATGTACTATACATGGTTTCTTCCCAATCCTCGTCCGTTCAGTGCCAAATGAAGATTGCCACAAAAGAGCTAATGCTAAAGAGTAAGGAGTAAAGATGAAGGAGTTCCTCTTTACCTTAATTTGTAGGCAAACTTAAAATAAATAACCAATGCTTTCTAAGAAGAAAAAAAGAAAACGGAAATTAAAAGAGGCTGGTGGTCGAAACTTTTGAAGTTTATCACGGCTCAGCCAGTATTCGAACGGCTTCCCGACCGAGCTATATAAGCCAGCAAGTGATGACTCGATGTTAAAACTGAGCTATTTGAATCTCCGGTTGAGGAGTTCAGGTGACTTATGCAACTGGAAATAGGACCTGAAGCAAGTTGGCGTAAGAAACTGGAGACAGCTAGATGATTGGGACAAAAAATTTGATTTGAATTCAAATGTAAATTTTTATTTGAATATAAATTTGACCGATGCATCGTATTTCGTATGGTAGAACACACTTTGAGTTTAGTATCAACTATAGAGCTCTGTAGAAGTCTTTTTTGGTGGCATTCGAACGTACTTGTTACTGTTAAACTCCAAAATGTGCAAAATCTAGAATTTAATTATTTAGAAAAACAACGTTGCTTTAGGTAAAATTATAGATGTTTTGATTTCATAATTCATTCCAGACTTTTGTAAGCAGTTTTGTTGGACAACAATATACCTCAAAGGGCCCGCTTCCCTAAGCGGCTTTCAAGGATTTAAATTCTCTCTGGGCCTTATCTCCCGCTAATGAACTCCGTTGCTACCTTCTGGGTATTAAAATATGGGGGTGGCCCCGGCGCAGTGGAAGTAGTGCTTGACTGCTAACTTGGATGTGTGGGTTCGAGCCCCAGTCTAGGCAGCATTCTTTTCAATATTCCCTCAACTGAACGCCACCTTTCGGATTTAATTAGATAATCAAAACCATATTTCTCAATCCTATCCTTCTATTCCTTCGAACATTGCCTAATTAATAAAACCCTAGGTCTTACTGGCATATATATGTTTGTGTTGGGCATTTGATTCCGCAGGCAGGTGCCAATGTCAACAGTTTTCTCGGACAACCAGTATCTTGTGTTGCTCGCTTACCAAATACATGGTAGCAACGTGCGGACGACATTATGAAAACAAACATTTTGCACTTTTATCAATGTTGCATTCCACATTTCGGAATATTACAGTAACATATCCGAAATATTGTGAAGAAGTTTCAATGAGCTTTTTAAGCTTAAAAGTCTAAGCTTGGGGCAGCGTCATCAACCAGACCAAAAATCTAAACATAAAGCCAAAATCACAAATGTATCATGCGTGGTGTTTTGGTGTGGCATGTCGTTTCACCACTTTGCACACTAATAAGCGTGCTGTGTTAAAACTGACAGTTTTTGTTATTTGATTATTTTCCTTTCGGGACCATTGTTTTCTCTTTTCCGCACACAGAAAAAAAGTTTGCGTCACAATGTGGTATGGCGCAGTCGGAAAAAAATAGATTCCGACACAACACACCACTCGACAACAGATTACAGCAGATAAAAAAGGCCCTACGCATTTGAAATACATTTGAGCAAAAGCTACACATCACATCACTCCACAACATACCACACGCCACAAATAAGATTCCGGATTAAAGCGGCTATGATGGCTGGAACAGACGTCGAATTAATGTCCAAAACCACACTTGTCCGGCAACGAGTCTTCCGGTCTACTCATGATAAACAACGCAGCAGACTAAAAACCCAACTTAGGAAGACCGCATAGGCGGAGAATGACCTCAAACAACTGGGTGTGTGCTTGCATCAGAGGCTGCTGGAATAATTTGACTAGAAACCAGGCTGGCTCTTGAGTCTTGTTTATTGAGACAGTGCGAAAAAAATATTGAGTTTTTAAATTCACTTAGCAACATTTTTTCGATATTAGACTATCATGCCATAGGTCTAGGATCGAATCCAAACCCATGCAACTTAAAAAAAAAATCGATTTTCTTTTTCACAGGCATTGTATCTTGCTTGAAAAGGTACAAATTTTCCAAGAGTCCATCGCACTAACCATCACGTCACGGCTACTTCTGGTATTGGAGGTTCTGAGAAAAAAATTACTGCTTAACAGCAGCGTAGATAGTCAACATTCTGCAGTTTCGCGAAAAATCCATTCAACTTGAACGATGATTGTCAAAGTGCGACTAGCGATATTCAAACTAAAGCAGTACAAGGTTGCTAGTGCGTGTAGCTTGTTGGCCTAAAATTTTGAAATCAAGAAAGTTCTAAGGTATGGTTGGTAAGGCCATATGTTATCATGCAAGGTCTTTAACATTGTTCTTGAAACAATTATACACAAATAGCAATTCAACAACAAAGGTAAAATTTCTCAAAAGCTTCTTCAACTACTTCTTTATGCTGGTAATATTGACATCATCAGAAGAACGAAGCGAACAGTGACTTGAGAATTTGTATGTATTGAAGCAGAGGCTGCTGGGTTTGTTAATGAAGGCTGATTTCCAATGGCGCGTTCGCGTTAGAAACGCTTACGTATACGTTTACAAGCTTTACGAACGCGTCGACATGACAGACGACTTGAAGAGCACCTGAAAATCAAAATGAACCTACATAACTGTAATTTCGAATTCCTTTCAACAAACTATTCCATTATTTTTTAAACAAAATCGATTTTTTTCTTTCAATAAAAGAAATTTGTCCAGAAAAACCGATTTTTTCTTCTAAATAAATCGATTTTTTTGTTGAAAGGAATTCGAGCATTAGTTTAACTGTCAAAACGCACGCTGAAGTTGATTTTTTTCAACTTTAACGTTGAGGTAGCTTATGTTACGTTGGTTTGTGTACATGCTAATAGGTGCCAAATCGTAACGTAATACCCAACGCGTCATTGTAAGCAATTTGCTTCAATTGCTATGTGTGAGCTTTCGCGTTGAAAGAAAAATCTGTCAAAGCGACGCCCAACGCGGCATTGGAAATCAGCCTTGAAGACCAAGACAAATTATACGCTGTCATCAAGAAAAGTAAATAGGTATTGTCAACTCAGGCAAAACATCACGATAGATCGATATACCTTGAAAGATATCAAGACATTGACTACCTGTGTTGCACTTTGAGATTTGGATGACGAAAACGATATCAGTTCTGAATTCTTAACAAAAGAATACTTCTTCCCAATCACTGGTTCTCCGAACTAAGAAGGCATAGTTGTTTAGAGTCTTCTCTCAAAGAACCAGGAAAATCCTATACAAAACCTTGATCTTCCGGTTCCTGCTGCATCGGGCAAAAATATAGACCTTGTCAAAAACAGATGGAAATATGGTTGATTGTTTTGAAAGAATATTATGTTAGTTCCAGTGTAGTATGCATCGATGCAGTTTGGAGGAGAAGTTTCAGTAACGAGCTCTACGGGGTATACAGCTACGTGCGCCGATTTTCCAAAAAGATTGAAAAAAAAAGAATATGGTAACCTCACCGACATGACATCATCAAAGTATATACTTGCAGCGTGAGCCAACTATAGATTGTGGAAGACCTATGAAGCATGAAGGTTGTCCAATTTGCCTTCGTACTATAAACATGGTTAAACTTTTGAATTGATCTGACCGAAACGACGACCTCCACAAAACTACCACCCTAGTAGGTATGTGCTGTTCGATTCAATAACTTCTCATTTTGGTAAGCTTCAGAGATGTCCCGTTTTATCTCCTCGTTGCTCGTTGCAAACTTGGTACGCAACGAAGCGTAGATATCCGGTGCAAAGTTTTACGTTTTGCTGCGGCGCAGGAGGCAGGTTGGCGATGGCAATGCAATTGCTCGACTTTATAAATTTTGTGAAAAGTATTATTTCACCCTTTAAAGTGGGAGCCTATACATATGTACTTATGTCCCTACATATATGTGTTTGCATGATATTTATAAAATTGTGGCCAAGAGATGGAAGGAATATATAAATGTGTGGCATAGCTTACCAGGCACCACAAGAGGTAATTTAAGGCAATGCAAACGCACACAAATACCTACTCACACTCACTTTAACACAACAACAAAGGGTAGCCTAATGGTTTCCGTTCTCGTTGTAATAATACAGTCGCAGTGTAAATCAACGAGGTTCATTGAATGTTAACCACTTTGCGCGCCACTGCTTATATTGGCATTGCTTTTGTGCTGTAAGTTCCACCACTTTCGCAGTTGTATTTAGACTGAAAATAAAATTATTACAAACATTCATATAGAAACATTTTCAATATAGATACATTGTATGTAGGTACCTATAAGCCTTTATAGTATTTATGGTTAGTGCGGCTTTAGCATACCGTTTTTAGGTGAAAACGATACAAATCTGTTCATCTATCCTTTTCTATGTTAAACCTTATCTATGACCATACCAGCAGAATAGCAGGCACAAGCAGCAGAATTTGATGTGAATGCGACACGGAAGGTATATTTTCAAACAATTTAATGCGCCTCGTTTGAGCTTCGAGGATTATTCATTCAATTTGAAAATAAACTTGTGTATTTGATCACATTTGTGGAATAATTTGGCAAAACTAAACGAATAAAGGAAATTCTAAAATGCGTTAGCTAAATCGACCACGGAATAATATTAAATTATGGGAAAGAGACAAGGTAATAGCAGCAGCAGACAAGGTAATAGATCAAATACAGAGCTATAGCATGTCTGTGTACAGGGTGTTTTTTTTAATTGTTTTGCTTTTGAGAACTTGTGACCATAACGATTGAAGTGTGGGTTCAAATTTAGCCTGTTTCACCAATGTAAAATATGTTTTCCAAGGAAGTGAAAACTCCTTCAAGATTATCTATCATCTTCATCGATGGGAATCGGAAAAAGATTTTATGTCATATCCATTCCTGTCAACTTAAAAAAACACATACACAAACAAAATAAACCCTAACGTACACGCCAAAGCCTTTTGTCGCATGTTTTGCAAAACACTCTGTAAAGGAGCTTTCATTAATTTAACGACCGATGATGGGGCTTTTAAGGTGATCGAGGCTGTGGGAAAACAAGTTCCTGTTACCGAAGGAAAATCTGTTAAATGACCACATATTTCTTAATTTGTCGCTCTGAGTAGACAGCGAAAGGAGTGCATGTCCTAAAAATCCTAAGCGAAGTTGACAAGAAGCGGTGGCTCCTATTTGCATCCAATTGATTGGAAAAGGTCAACTGAAAGCTGAATCTCCAACATCGAAGTTGTGGATCAAATTGAAAAACATGTTTATCCTTTTCTGATGGGCAACTTCACTGGCAAAGTGGTTGTTCTAGCTGAAAACGTTCAATTCGTCTCTAAAGATTTCCGACAAGTTAAGTTCCGATAGCTATGCCCGAACCCTCAATTTTAAGGTTCTTGGCAATGTGAAGGTTCATTCGCTTTTTTTCCATCAAAAAACAATCCGTTGTATTTTCTAGCACACCATATTTGCTGACCACACTCAAAAATTAATCATGAAAGCCACCCTCGTCGACGATGGCAAAGATGATTACCATCAACCAGGCATTTGTGCGTTGGGCGAACGAACATAAATATACCGACGACGAACATAAATACACCGATTCCTCCAAGGCACCTAAGGTGGGGTTTTCCTCTGCTGCCCATACCGTCAGGGGTATATTCGAAGACTCGTCGTGGTGTCCATACGCTCCACGTGTCCCAGCCATCTCAGCCTTTGTATTTTCAGCTTTTTGACCAATTCGACATCGCTGTAAAGCCCGTAAAGCTCGTTGTTGAATCTTCTCCTCCATACTCAATCGATACAGATTGGACCGACAATCACCCGAAGAATCTTCCTTTCAAAGCACCCAAGCAGATTCTCATCCGATTTTGACAGGGTCCATGCTTCTGCCCCATATAGCAGGACCGGGATGATTAGGGTCTTATATAAGGTATCCTTGGTTCTTTGAGAGAGCGCTTTATTACTCAAATGCCTTCTTAGCCCGAAGAAACAGCTATTGGCAAGAGTAATTCTTCGTTTGATCTCTGCACTGATGTCATTTTGCGATGTTATAGAGGAGCCCAGGTAGACAAAGTCCTTGACAACTTCGAAGTTGTACCTTCACAATCACAAGGCTAGAAATCGTTCATCAGTTCCGTGTGTCTGAAGAACGTCAATCACGCTTGGTGTCTGACATCTTAACTGATCTCTGCCTGACTCCATTGGTGTTGTTTTTTTTTATTGTTGGGGGTCTTGACTTAGAAAAAATGTTTCAAATTTCACATTCAGTCTAAGTACAATTGGATTTAATTTTGGTATCGGAGCAATTCTTGGCCTGTTTGGTCTTTTCTGGTTAAGGTTAAAAATGTACCAGACAATTTGTCTTCGCATTCCTGTTTGGTAATCGATTTCTGTGTCGAATCACTGGACAAAAGTTTGCCCAGTAAAGGCTGATTTCCAATGCCGCGTTGGGCGTCGCTTTGACAGATTTTTCTTTCAACGCGAAAGCTCACACATAGCAATTTATGCAAATTGTTTACAATGACGCGTTGGGTATTATGTTACGATTTGGCACCTATTAGCATGTACACAAACCAACGTAACATAAGCTACCTCGACGTTAAAGTTGAAAAAAATCAACTTTAGCGTGCGTTTTGACAGTTAATCTAATGTTCGAATTCCTTTCAACAAAAAAATCGATTTATTTAGAAGAAAAAATCGGGTTTTCTGGACAAATTCCTTTTATTGAAAGAAAAAAATCGATTTTGTTTAAAAAATAATGGAATAGTTTGTTGAAAGGAATTCGAAATTACAGTTATGTAGGTTCATTTTGATTTTCAGGTTCTCTGCAAGTCGTCTGTCATATCGACGCGTTCGTAAAGCTTGTAAACGTATACGTAAGCGTCTCTTACGCGAACGCGCCATTGGAAATCAGCCTTAAGGTTTTCTAATTTTTTTTTAAATAGAAATCGGGAACCGTTCAGCCAGAAACCAGAGCTATGGGACATACATATGTGGGATATTCGGAATAAGAGTATGAGAGCCATTTCATACATACCCGGGAACCGGCCACCGGCATCGCCTAAATACCATTTGGTGTATTCAATCTTATGGAACCTTTCACTGCAATAGCCGGCTGCCGAGATCGGATGGATGTAGATAATCAAATTGCACTTACACACATACCCGGTCCGGTAGTTGTTTTGCTTTGCTGATTTTTAGTTTGAATATCTCCTGTGTACGAGAAAAGAGTTGTTTTTTGTCTAATTTTTTTTTTTTTTGTAAAAATGAAACAAATTCACTTCGCATACCTACATTGTCGCCTACCGGCGACCCGGTGCCGAGTATTTGTGAAAGTATACTTTTTTGTTGAAATAACCGGCTAATCGGGCCCGATGCCAGCCGCCGGGTATGTGTGAAATGGCTCTGACTCTATAAAATTTAAATATTTTCAGAAATCGGTCAGCCATAAAAATATTTTTAATCAGTGGTTAAAGTTTTTCACGGACATTTGAGATTTTAAGCAGCTCATATTTGGGATATTTACAAAGGAAAATATACAATCTGAGAATTTCGTCAGTCCTCATTAAAGGTTTTATTGAAGGTTTAAATGAAGGAACAACAACTTGAGTGAGCTACCACCAAGTTTTATAGGCTGGAGTTATAGCTATTTCACGGTTGCCAGGCCGATCATCAGACTCCTTTAGTGGTGCTTAGTCTATTTATGTTCAATTTTATTCGAAAAACCATTTGCCCCACTGAGGATCGAACCTAGACCAAGCGTCTCCGGGTGAGCTTTGCAGCCTACACTGCGCGTGTGTTATCACACAAAATACTCTTTCAGTTAAAGGTTTTAGTTTAAGAAATTGGTCAGCCATATTTTTATGAAGATAGATATTTAAAAAAAAATTTTTACAACGTCCATTGGGCTCCGCTAGTATCTTAAAAATATAATTATAACGTAAAATTGTTCCTTTCAACACCTCAAATATATATCTTAAATATATGATCAGAAAAACGAAACACCTTATACCCTAAAAGAAATCTTTTCTTTAAACCGGAAATAGGTAAGCAGAGTTTATAATTTTGTTTCTAACAAAAAAATTTTTACAATTTCTGTCATTCAAACTTTTTTCCCAACATTGTATCATGAACTGAAATTTAATATTTCTTTCGCACACACAAACTCGTCATCGTTGGTCTATCGGTGTAAACGACCATGAAAACGAAATATAAAAGTAAAAAGCCTCTTGACCGGATATTGACACGATTCTTCTTCCATTCACACATTCAGAATATATAAATTACTGAAGCATTTCACAAAGGCAACTCTCCTGTCAGTGCACTCGTGGATGTAATATCTCGAAAAGCTTTTCTTTAATGGTACTTTTCATCTCCCGGTATAGGTACCATCAACTTGTATATCCTGCCCTTTTTTCATATGATGCGGGTAAAATGCAAGTGGGACGCACGCGTACACACGACATAAAAACATTTATAATATCAAAAGCTGAATCTTATAGAGCGCATTCTATTGCTATAATTGGATGAGTCAACTCATTTTCACAGTCCTGTGTCGGCGGAAAAATGAGAAAAAAAAAACGAATCGCAAACAGAGAAAAATGACAACATCAGATAGCAAAAAGGAGTTAGAAGGAAGAGATGTAAAATTACAGGAAAAAAATAAAAAATGACAATTGTAAAGATGTAGGTAGGCAAGTATACACTAATGAGATGGTTCCTCTTTGTCCTTTGTAGTTACAGTTGAGAAAATATTCATCTAGATGTGTGTATTCGTGTGCCTTTTCTATACATGAATGTGGGTGGTTGTATTTAGCAAAAGGAACTACATTATCTGTCATCTGTAAACGCAAAGTGCAAGCATAGTGACGACGACAATGAAAACAAATCTCGCTGCAAGCTCAAAGTGAATTTACTTTCTTAAGTGGTGTACATATGTAGATTTAAAGTTTGTATGCCAGGATAAACTATGGAAGCACATCTGTACATTGCTCACCCCAAGGATGAAAGAGCCAAAAAAAAAAAAAAAAACGAAAACTACCCAAAAGCGCCGGGCTAAAAAAAAAAAGAAATCTTAAATTGGAATTGAAGTTTACAGTTACGTTGGATACCTAACTGGCTGAACAGAATAGAATGACGGAACTGAAGACGCAGACGGAACTGGAAGAGCTGTCAAAAAGTGTCGTACGTTATTTTTTTTACATGTCCACAATGGAGCTGTACAGCTTTGAATGTATTTTGAAGAAAAACAAAAGAATATTATTGTGTACAAGCTCAGAATTCATATTTTTGGTTTCCAATAATTTTCCTTTTAATAAATAATTTTTTTCGCGATACAAATAACCACAATATTTTTTTCCCACCCAAAAAGTTGTTTTTTTTCTTCATACAAATTGAAACGTCAAAAGTGCCGTACGTCAAAAGTTAAAAGTTGGTGAACTCTTCCGTCTGCGTCTGCAGTTCCGTTGTGTTCGCAACATTGAATTTGCGTGTATTCAATATTTTGACAGCTATTCCAGCTCCGGCTCCGTCTCCGTCTGCGTCACCATTCTGTTCAGCCAGTAAATTTACAACTGAAGTAAACAGCCCAATTACACGTGCTTTTATTTCTTCAATGTAAATGACTTGGAAATAGATCAACAGATTATTCCACTTCTAAGAAAAGAAATGTTAAGACTTTTTGTAGAACAAGATATAGGAAGGCGGATGATACATACTATGTACAGTACATACCTAAAAGAGAGCTTGGGATAGTAGCACCTTACATGTGGGATGTCTCAAAAAAAAAGTATGTCATCTGGCTGTGAACTCTTAGCACCCCATATAAGGGATATTCGCAAAAAAGTATGCAGTCTAAAAGGTCAGTAATTGGTCATAAAAGGTCAGGTAGTTTAAGAAATTGGTCAGGCTTAGAAAATTTTTAATCCAGGGTCGAAGTTTTTCAAGGTCACCCGCGAATATCCTCCTTTAGGGGATATTCGCAAAAAAGAAAGTACACCACTTGCAGGGCCACTGAATAGTGATTTAAGGTTAGGTAATTTCAGTAATTGTTTAGGCATAGGTTTTTTTAAATTAATTTTCAAAGTTTTTTTTTCAAGGTCACAGTATAAGACTTTTAGCACCTCATTTGTGGGATATTCGGAAAAAATATATACAAACTGAAAGGTTATTTAATCCTCATAAAAGGTCAGCTAGTTTCAGAAATTGGTCAGGCTTAAATTTTTTTTTAACGAATTTTTCAAGTTTTTTTTTCTCGGTCATAGGATAAGACTTTTTGCTTGCACCTCATTTTGGGAACTATTTTCAAAAATTTGTATTCCAGATTTGTTTGCATAATTTTTCAAAGTTTTTTTTTTCAATGTCGTAGGAATTGTAAGCACCTCATTCGAACAAAATAAAGGGTGGTCCCTATTTCCCTCCCCTTCCCGTCCCTGAGAGAGGAAATAATTTCTGAAAAATTGAAAAAAAATATTAAAAATCAACGAAAGCACATAAAATGATGCACTGTAGTTTTTTTTTGAAAGATAATATTCGATTGTTTTCTAATAATTATTATCGAGAAAATAAATTTCTAAGTCTTATTTTTGAAAAAGAAAAAAAAAAAACATTGTGATTTATTTTTTTTTAAAGATGATTTTTTTTATTGCTTTATTAAATGCCACAGTTTTTTTTTATATATGTATTCAATGCTCTCATCAATTCTTTGTCAAATACTGAAAACGAGATGTAACAATCTTTATAGGCCGATTTTATTCACTAAAAGTTGAACATAAATTGAGGATTTTTATTCTCAACTTGTGAATTTGTTTTTATCCACATAAATTAGACGTTTTTTACTTTCGATTTTCAACTCTAGAGTTGATCAACTTAAGATTTTCTTAGGTACCGGAAAAAGTAGAAGTTGCGACCGAGCAAACTTTAGAGTTTACACAAAACGTTGTTTTTTTTTTCATTTAATTTTTGCTTCGAAAGCTTCAAGTTCCGGTCAAAAAAAGCTTCAAAATACAGGTAATGTTCCGAAGAAATTCTTTTTGGTAAATTGGCCATCAATTTCTTTAGGCATTCGCGACTTTCTCAAACTCTTTATCCTTGTAGCATTTCGTGGTTTTTTTTAATAAAAAATTATGTCGCGATTCACAATTTACGCCCGTGGCGTAATGGTTAGTGCGTTTGACTGTCATGCCAGAGGTCTGGGTTCAATACCAGCCGCTTCCACCTTAAGTTTTTTCCGGGCTACTACCTCTTGCGAGGAAGTGACAAATCCTTTAAGAGTATCTCCTGTCAGAGAAAAGTGCCGCTCACCAGCCGTTCGGATTCAGCAATAAACTGCAATAACTGTGGTCCCCTCCATTCCTGCCGACACGCACACAGGAATGGTTGAGAGTTGTAAGTTACTAGGCCCTAGTTCTTCATGAGCCGTTGTGCCACCAAATTTATTTATTTATTTATTTAAAACAAAAATATTGAAAAAATTAAAATTCAAACTTGCGTTTCAACCCTTGAGTTGAAATCAACTCTTAAGTTGAGCAATAGTGAAAAAATGGCCCTTAGTTTTTGAGCAAACAGAAAGCTTTTGGTTTTTAAATTTTTATTTGACTAAGCAATTAATATTACAAAACAAAAAACAGTTACATCTTAATACGCAAAATTTTTTTTTTTTAATTTTGTCACAAAATGTTGTTCTCAAAAACTGTTCACTTAACTTAATTTAGAAAACAAATAAAAAGAATGGAATATTAACTTTCAAAAAAGCTACAGCACATCATTTATGTGCTTTCGTTGATTTTTAATAATTTTTTTCTATTTTAATTTTTCAATATTAAAAAATTATTATTTTTTTTGTTTTAACAATTTTTTTTTTTTAATTTTAATATGCAATATTGTTTAAACTAATCAGAAGCACCAGATTGCAAAGCAATAACAAAATCGGTTCACCCATTAAAAAGCTAGACGTGAATAACTCGCCGCTCGTTTGGTTCGTCTTGGCGGGGCGCACTACCGTGCGCCTAGATCTCATAGGGTGCAAGATTGTTTGGTCTACCCAGGACCAACAATTTGACCACCTCCAAAATAAATTGGTATGCGTTGTGGCAAATAATTGCCAACAATCATAAAAGTTACACCTAAATGTACAACTAATATCCAACATGTCCCTAAGTCCACATAACAACACTAATAGTTACTCTTTTACCTACAGAAGTTAAATATTCAAGTCAGAATTCCTAGCACCCCATTTATTACATATTATTATTCCAACTTTATCCACATTAATATCGCACTCCAAAAAGGATCAACGAGCTTAATAACAATAATAAAAAGAAAATACAATTAGAACCACATGCTATTAGTTTTGCCCATAATGATTAACAAAACAACACCATAACTGTAAACAATAAAGGCCCACCTTAATTTCCTCCTGTAATCAGTATTGTATGACTGCGAAACCACTTAAACAGTGATGGTGTGAGTAACTTTAAATGTTCTTTATTAATAAATCTCCAACTAAAATCGTTCTGCCAAATTGAACACACTCTGTTGTGTTTTGTGTTGTGCTACAAATGGAAGTACATAGTATAAGCCATCTAGATACGGAACCACCAATCAAGTCCCAAACCCCAAGTCCCTACGCTGTGCGAGCTTGAGCAAAGCCAAACCCCTTCCCAACACGTATACTAGCATAATATGTATAGGATTGTATAAGTTACTTCAAACGCGACAATACCTTTATAAACAATTCATTTGTTGGACTCAATGTTATTGTTGCCAGGATAACTCAGCGAATCTCTCATGCGGAGGATTGGTGCTATTCCGCACGCCATCCACCAACCTACACAATTCCCTGCGCCCAGCCCGCCCGTCACCTTTTGCTTTCCGATTTCATCGAGTCCAACAACAAACACGCTTTCGTTCGTATATCGTTTCGACAAAAGGATTTTTCACTTGCAATAACAATTACGATGTAAAAATATAACTGCTTCGCGCTGTAATTGTTTTTTCCCGTAATGGCCTGTGAAAGCACCTTAATGGTGCTTTCGGCCTTAATAACATTGTTGCCATCAGCCCGTTGCTGCTTTTCCTTTTGCTTCTGCTGCCGCTGTTGTCGCTGCCATTGCTTCTGTATTCCTGTTACTTTTTTGTGTACAATTATATTTGCTATGCGAGACTGCGAGAATCTCAAACGCTAATGGAAACTTTTCATTTGAATTTGTTGTTGTTGTTCTTGTTTTTTTTTTATATTGTATGTACGCGCCTTCGTGTTTATAAGCAAATTAAGGTCGATGAAAAATTACCCACGCTCATTTACGCCACGGATTTATTGCCTTTTTTTTTGTTTTGTTTACACGCCACCAGAGGGGAGGGTTTGCGGAAGAAATTCGGAAGCAAATGAAAAAAAAAAAAAAAAAACATAATAGCGTCTGTGTGGCTGCCAAACCGGGCTGAACGTATATAAAAGCCTTTAACAGTTACCACGTGTGCATTCCAGAAAAGCCGGGAATTTCTCAGCTGCTGTGGGCTATGCATTTTGGAATTCCTTGGCGTACACACACACACAGAACCACCATCACGAAAAGAGGAAACGGGTATACTTTGGGAGAGTGTGTCATGTTGCGGTTTCTTTTTTCTCTCTTTTTTTTTTTTTGCAGAGATGTTGGGCGGCTGATGCAACCGAACAAAAAAAAAATATCTACCAAAATATTTTAGAAGAATTTAAGGATTTTTTTTATTTTGTTTCTGCTTCCACTATTTAACTTGCAGAACGCTTAAATGTCCAATACTTTAAGTTTTTAGCCAGAAAATTTTGCTGTTGGTGTTTGCGTTTCTCTCGCATCGAAGGAGATGAATCTCATGTTACAAGAATTTCTACAAAACATGGTCATGGTTATTTTTCTTTTGATCAAAAATTCTACAAGCAAATGAGAAGTAATGATAAAACTTGTGTATTTGATGGGAAATGGAAAAAAATATCCAGAAAACAAGCAACAAAAAAGAAAATACAGATTTGAATAGCAGCGAGAAGAGAATTGTTGGGTTTCGTAGTGTGGTGGAAAATTTGTAGGAAAAGTTTAAACTGCCATTAACTATTTAAAAGAAGTTAAAAAAAAAAAAAGAAGGAACAAAGATGGAAAGCCAAAAAGTAAAATGTACTACCTATTCCTAGCCATTTTGTAAATAAATTTTTCACAATAAAAACTTTAATATTTTTTCGTATGTTCTTCACATAGACTTTCGTAGATTTGTTTAAAGTTGAGTTAAATAGTGCATTAAAGAAGATATTGAACTTTCTGATTGAGACAAACTGATAGACAGATTAAAGTGACAGAAAAAGTTGCCTAGTGGGCAATGGGTCTTAGGGTAAGAAGATGCAATTAATGGAGAGAAATAAATGGGTCAGCGTTGGTAAGAAGGTTTGACTTTTATTTTTAGATCTTACTAACATATTTTCGTAATGTTTGACCTTTTCTTTTATTTATCGATTGATTGCCATGCGAGAAAGTTAAGTAACACTTGCTACTTAGTATCGCCTAGAAATAAGACAGGGCAAAAATCTTCAAAAAAAATTCCGACAAAGCTAACTTTTGATGGAGAACTCTTAGTCCAGTCAAAGCGAAGGTAATATAAATGCAAGAAATCATGTAGTTTGGTTATTTTTTAAGTGGTAGCTGTGACCCTCAGGTCAAAAATACTAAAAGTCCCCAACTCAGGGCCACGAACTTAAACCAGGAGAGGGGGGTTTAAGGTCCCCTTTTTTAATTTTTCGCGAATAATTTGAAAACCAAGCGACAAAATGGGAAACATTGTGCTACAAAATTAAAGTCAATTAAATTTTTTGTTTTATTTATATTTTCGCTGAGAGTAACATTAAGGGAGATGCGGGGTAGACAAATGTCAAGAAATTTAAAAAATCGGTCATGTTAGCTTATAAAATTGTTTGTTTATTGGTTAAATTTACCCAGAAATAACAGGAAACGTAAGTCTATAAAGGGTGATTCAACTAAGATGTGACAACAAGCTAGAGCGTGTAGGTTGAGTCGAGATAAGAAAAAAAAACGTATTGGAGGGGGTCTTTTTCCCCCCGTTTAGCCGGGAGGGGCATTTTCTAAAAAATGACTTAAAACAAAAAAAAAATATAAAAAAAGGACGGTTACACCTACAAGGCCTGTTTTAAGGAATTGTGTTTGAAATACATATTATTTTAAAAATTTGAAAAAAAAGGGAAAAAAAAAAAAAAAAAAAAAAATGCTTTTATTAGTTTTTAGTCAAAAATAGAAAATCGGATTCTAAAATGTTTTCTAGTTTTTGAGAAAATAAAAAATAACAGGAGGGGAAATTTCCCAAAAATCTTGACTGAATACAGAATAAATATTATTAAAAAACAACGGTAGAAACCTTTGCCTCTATTTTGTTTTAAAATTTAGTTGTTTTAATGAACAGTTTTTCAAAAATTAATTTTCAAATTTGAATTTTTGACGAAAAAGTATTAAAAAATTGTGCTCAAACTTAGTTTGTTCAAAATTTTACGTTATTAAGTAGTATTTTTGTTTTTAATATTCAATACTCCCCATCTATTTTTCGTCAGACATTAAAAACCAGATGTCAAAATGTATTCTAGTTTTTCAGAAAATTGCAAATAACAAAAGTAAGTTTTCCTTGAATTCGACTTTCACCCGTTATTTTTTGCTCCAAAGATCATATTTCAATAAAATAGATTTGGTTATTTTCAATTTTCTTAAAAATTAAAAGACATGCATTCGGTTTTCTGTTTTTTACTAGAAATTGATAGGAGCATCGAATGTTAAAAATAAAAATATAACTTATTAGCGTAAAATCTTGAACAAAATTAATGTGACCACAATTTTTTAATTTTTGTTTTCAAAAATTTTAGTTTAATGTTTGAAAAACTGTTTAATATTAAAACAAAACAAAAGCAACGATTTCTGGCTCTACAAAAAAGTATAGCATGCCGTTGCAACTGTTACCGTTTTCTGTTTTTGACTTAAAACTAATAACAGCATTGAATTTTGAAAATAAAATTAGAACTTAATTTCGTAAAATTTCAAAAAAATATCAGTTTGAATTTTTTCTTCAAAATGTTGAGTTTAAAAATTAATATTTCAAAAACTATTTTTTAAAAACAGATTTATTTTAAAATAAAATTAAAGAGATTTTTGGCTTTACAAAAAAAGAATATCATGGCATTGTAGGTGTAACAGTAGTTTTTTTTAAATTTTTTTTTCTGTTTTAAGTCAATTTTTTAGAAAGTTTTTCCTCCCGGCTAAATGGGGGGGGGAAATAGACCCATCTCCAATACGATTTTTTTCTTATCTCGACCCAACCTACAAGCTCTAGCACACATCTTAGGTGAATCACCCCATAATTCATAATTATTTCATTGATGAGTTAGGAGAGAGAGAGAGAATGGTGGGTTTATGCCCTCCCCCCTCCCCCTTTCATAAGGGAGTGACCATTTTCTAAAGCATTGTTGTAAAGTGGATAGATAATTATTTAAAATCGGTTTTTAAAGATCCATAGACCTAAGCTTTTATTTTGTTGCTGTTATTTTTTCAGTTAACGGTTTTAAAAAAAATTAAATTTGAATTTAAAATTTTGAAAAAAAAAAAATGGATAGAACCGCAATTTTTGTTAGCTTTAGAAACAATTCAAGAAGATTTTTTTCACTAAATTAATCTCGAAATATGTTGATTTTTAATAATATTTCAATTTAATTAAATACATTATAATTCTCTCTCCCCCCCCCCCCCCCCCATATACCAATAAATAAAGAGTGGTACTTAAACAAAAAAACTTGGTCTTGTGGTTTAAAATGCGTATTCCCAGCGGGAATTTTTCAACTTTAAATAGCGATTATCAAAATACTAGCGGCGTGAGGTAATCAGGAGGGGTATTATTAAAAGCGCAGGATTTGCGGAATTGTTAGTCGCCATGAGTCACTGGTCGGGAGTGCACCGTGCGTTTTAAATTGTTAAATTGTTGCCTAAAAACAAGATGAACAAGTTTCTTTTAAATTATACGTTTTTAATGAAGAGTGTTCCTCCAGACATAATAAGGACCCTTGCAAAAAGCCTCACACATAATACTTCACACGTCCACTCAACACATGACACACCACACACACAAGAGGTCAACACTTTCAAATTAGATTAATAGCCATATAACATACCTTAAGGTACCTATGTATATATTCCGCCACAAAAAATCCACTTACAACCCTTGTGCCATTTTTCAGCGCCAAATAACAAATCCAAAACCATCAGCATTTCTCTGATCCCATGCATGTCCGCACAAATAAAATACTCCTTCCTATATCTAATTCCGGCATTGTATGTACATTTATCCTGCCATCATCGTGGTTGTTGTGTGCTTTTGAAATTGCACTAAATCATCTTTCGGTGACGTTTGTAATTAAAAGGTTCCTACAATTTCACAGACAGAAGGAACAATATACGACGACGTGACAATGCGTTTCGTATTCTAGAACGAATTCCATACCATCGCACCCACAGTGCAAAAATACAAACACACATACGTGTTTGTGTGTTGTGTGTCAAGGAGCACAAGTGCGGCATTTTAATTTCTCAACGTCTTATAGGTTGTCCTGTGCTCTGTAACGCAAACAAGCATCCCTTTATAGTAAATAATTGAAGCATTGTCTGCCCCTTAGGCTTGACAGACGACGACGATGACAACGAAGTTCCCTTGCATGCCGTCAAGGGCACTTATGCGTCCTTAAGTGGCCCAGTGTGTATATGGCGAAGGCGGAACCTTACATAAATCATAGGTCACGCGAGGCTGCCATCATCAGCATCACCATCACAACCCATGACATCTAGATATAGGTATGATAAGGTACTACAGTGCAACCACTTTCGTTAGAAACCTTTTTGCAGTTTAATCCCTTTCCTGGGGTTAAATCCTTCCGATGGCTGAGGTTAATTGGTATGCTCGGTGGAAAGAAATCTTTGCGCTAATCTCACAAGCCATGGCACTTCTGATGTGCTGCTTAAGCGCAACCATATCACCGCAGAACATAAAACCCTCAGAGAAGCGGCCTCCTTGACAAAGCATCATACAAATAAATAAATCTCTACACAGCGGATCTCACTTCATATACCTTTCGTTTGTTCCAAATCGGAAGTCCTGGCGACGACATTTCATCAGGATGTTTGTTTTTATGAAGGTAAAATGAAGGGTACAGCGGTGGGTGCTCGGTTGTTCTCTTCAATTGATCATTTATAAGCTCCCGTCTTTGACGGATGGATTGAGTAATTTTTCACATGATATGGGGGTTCGTTTGTAGAAAATTCTTTGGCAAAATGCCACGTACTTGCGACCAAACGAAATGAAACGATACGACCTTATTCCACCCCCAAAACCCAATCCAACCATTCAGCTGAGCCAACCACGCGTTAAGTCTCTTATCCGTGAAACGGCAGTAGTAATCATGTGTCAAGGATGGAGACATAAATTCGTCACATTCAGGTCGTCATTTTGAAAGCTCCACTTCGGATTCTGATTCTGATTCTGACCCTGCCACCATTGCTGTCCTGTAATTTCAATGCGCACAAACACAAGCAAAATCTCTGAATTCAAAAAGAAGGACATAAGAGTCCTTTAGTTGCGACCGTGCCGTGCGTCGTCGTTTCATTTGCAATGCGACGTTTTTGCCTCGATTGAATGCTTGCCTGGTATACATATAAATCATGAAAAGTATCCAGTAGGATAGCATCTCTCTCTCGAACAGACTTACTACATATATCGGAAAAGGCTAGTTCGTATACATCTTTTATACTTTTTGCAAGCAACTTTGTTGGTTTAATCGAGCGATTCAATGATTTTGCAATCGTTTTGTTTTTTTTTTTTTTAATTTTTTCAGGAATTATTTATTTTGTATGTGCGGTCCTTGAAGTTAATGCTTATGGAGCTTGGTAGGTAAAGAGAATGTTTGTCTATTTTAAGGCACAAAATGACCTTTTTGTGTAAAGGATAAGCATTAAAATTTACTTTCGAAAAGAGGATTGAGTCGAGTTGATCAAAAAACTGAAAGTTTACATGAATAATTTTGCAGCATCTCAGTCCATAAAGGAAAAAGTATTAGTAGAGTTTGATTTTATTGAATATATCTTAACTTTCACTTCCACGTGGTGAGCATTGGGCGCCAAGTACTGGAGATTGATTTTCAATCCTTTTGGAGGATTGTTGGGACAACAAATGAGAAGGGGGAGGAGTTTTTCAAATACGGCACACTTCTCCTTCTCTCCAGAAGAATTCTCCAGGATGAATAAAACGGTTCCAGTCAGGCTAAACTTCTTAGTAAATATCTTATATTGGCTGCTACAACCTGAGAGATCCCGATTCATCAAACAAATTTATTTACTTTACTTTACTTTAGATGGCGCTCACAGACCAGGATGGACTACGGCCTCAACCAACAAGCCCCTCCAGCCAGCTCGATCCTTATAGCTAGCTGCCTCCAGTTACGCACTCCAAGTTGGTTGAGGTCGTTCTCCACTTGTGTGCGCCATCTAAGTTGGGGTCTTCCTGTGCTGCGCAGACCATCAAGGGTAGATTCGAAGACTCATCGGGCTGGTGCGTCGGTGTCCATACGCCAGCCATCTCAGCCGCTGTATTTTCAGCTTCTTGACCAGGTCGACGTCGGTCGCTGTAAAGCCCGTAAAGCTCGTTGTTAAATCATATCCTCTATACTCCATCGATACATACTGGACCGAAGATCACCCGAAGAATTTACCTTTCCAGGCACCCAAGCAGATTCTCATCCGTTCTTGACAGGGACCATGCTGGTGCCCCGTACAGCAGGACCGGGATGATTAGGGTCTTATATAAGGTCTCCTTAGTTCTTTGAAAGAGCGCTTTATTACTCAAATGCCTTCTTAGCCCGAATAAACAGCGATTGGCAAGAGTAATTCTTCGTTTGATCTCTGCACTGATGTCATTTTGCGATGTAATAGTGGAGCCCAGGGAGACAAAGTCCTTGACGATTTCGAAGTTGTATCTATCCATCGTGACGTTTTGCCCGAGTCGACGATGCTGAGAATCCTTTCTTGATGATAGCATATACTTCGTCTTGTCCTCATTAACAGCCAAATCCATTTTCGCGACCTACGATTCAATACTTGCAAACACGCCGCCGGTAACAGCTCGCTTTGTTCAAATAGATTATCTACAATATATATTGTCATCGACGCCATAACGCGCTGTATGTTCGAAAGTTCGAAGAGGCGAACATTGACTTCGACCACTTACTCACTGTATTCCAAACACGGGAAAAAAAGGAAAATACCCTTTGATCAATTAGACTCTTTAGGAGTCCTATGTACCTAGCACCAATTATTCAAATTCAAAACGAATGAAAACATTGCCAAGAAGCTAATATGTTTGTCGCTTCTGACATACTGAGTTTAACACGATTACCACAAAAGAGAAATAGGCATTTTTTAACGAATTCATTCAACTTCGAATTGAAGATCAAAGATCTCTTTCTTTAACGCGACGCAATGGCTCTTAAATGAACATCGGTAGCTCTTTACTATTTCTTCCATCAGGCTCCTGAGACCACAACCATGTGGATTTTTTGGCTCTAGCTATAAAAATTTTTATTCTCAGGTCACGCGAGGTATGAAACGCGTCTAATGAGTCACCGAGCTGCTAGGTTTTATCGTGGCCGTGGTTTTTTTTATCTGACAAGCGCAATCAGCTAACAAAATGCACCACAAAGCGGCAGCACTTCATTAAAAGACAAGAGCTGTTCTCACGAGCTCTTCTTCTTAGAAAGAAAAAGAAGAAAGGATCATAAGAAGAGCGTCACCATCGGGGAAATAGATAAATGTCATAGCAGCAATTCGATCCTCAAATTGGGTTAAAAGCTAAAAGGATCCCTTAAAATTTAAGGGCCTCGAACCATATAACCTGCAAAAACAATTAAGGAAACATCGTTGTAGAATCGCAGTTAATGCTTCGGGTATGGACACTTGGACACATTACTTCTGCGAATTCTTTGGCGATAATGAATTGCACATTCTGCTGTCAGACAGATTGTACTATTCAACATAGATAACATAGACTATTAATTCCGTCCTCCCAACATCGACGAAGCTAAGACAGCTTTATAAAAAAAAGTTAAGTCCAATAAAGTTGATGGAGCTGATGGCTTTGTTGGCTATGTGTAGTTCAACGCAGGTGGCGATGGCCGATGACATGGTTAGGGGTATCTACCAGCTCGTCTGCATAATTTGGGGCCGGAGCTAAGCATGTCCAGTAAATGGGATTGTTTGACCAATCTTCAAGAAAGGAAATTCTCTCTGATTTTTGCAAACTGGTTTTATCATGAGTCCAGTGTATGCTTGCTAGCGTGACTAAGTGTACATTATGTACAAGCCTAAAATATATACTAAAAGGTGTATCGAAATTAAAGCCTGAATCAAAAATTATTCGAGTTTTCCAATAGATGGCGCTGAAAACTAAATTAACAAAGTCATCTGAAACTTCAAAGAAATCATCTAATTGTACTGACACTTACACAACATATTTATTTATGGAGTTAGAAGTGCAAATAAATCAAAAATTTTCAGGTCGTCGATAGATGGCGCTGAACACTAAAATATTAAAATTATGTTAAACTCTGAAAATAACCATCCGATTGAGCTGAAAATCGCACAATGTGTATATTTTTTATAAAATGAGAATTTCCCGTAATTCAAGTTTAAAATTTTTCTGATAGATGGCGCTTAATACAAAATTCTTAAAAATAACTAAAAACTCTAGAATTAATGATCCAATTGAAATGAAACTCGCACAATGCTTGTTGTAGAACTTACATACTTAAGCGGTTAGTTAAAAATCGAGGAAGTATACCCTAAATAACGTTATTTAAAAAAAATATATTTGTTGCCACAAAAAAAGAAACAGCACATAGAGATTTTTCTATTAAAATTTGTAGAATTGTTTTAACGAAAAATAAACTTTTCTTAGCGGGTATTGTGTGCCCTGGAGGGAAAATATTCGTTTCCCTCGGATTATTTTATTCCCTCGAAAATTTTTCTGCTATCGTAAATTTGTCTTGCGGAATAAGTTTTTCGCCAGACAAAAATCCAATTTAATGACAGCCAAATGCTATTTGCAATAGCAATCAATTCTGTGAGGAACTTTCGAGCATCATTCATATTCCCACTGTTTGAAAGAAGACAAATTCTCAGGGAAATTTTTGTTATATATATACATATACATATAAATACAGTATAATGCAGATGGTTACGGTGTTTTTTTTTTTTTTTTTTAATTTTTAAATCCATCGGGTAAGCTCCAATGTCACAAACTCAAAAAATGCTAAAGCAATTCCGCTGAAATTTGCAAAATTTGTTCTTAGTACCTACTAGATAAAAGATTTAGCAAATGGTTTTATTAAAGTCCGCCTTCTGACACGCCCAATTTTTTTTATTTTTGAATTTCTAGTTTTGTTAACGGCCTAAGAAATTCAAATATTTTGGATTTAAGCCTACTTGAACGGAGAGTGAGTAAATTGTAATATTTTTGAAATTTCTGAAAACCCACCTACTATTTACCATACCTACTGGATCTGAATATATCTGAATGTATTGAGCATTACGGATGTGTTCTTTGTTTGCATATCCGCCTACTACCACGACCATTTTTCTTATCCTATGTTAAAATTTTCTAATTAATAATATTGAACCTGAAACGCGACTGGGTTATTTTTTTCTTTATTTTACCTACTGCCTGCTGCCACGCCCACTTTTTAGTATTTTTTTTTCTCAGTAAAAGTAATTAACTATAAACTAACTATAATTTTTTGAAAGATTTAATTTTGTAGTTTTAATATGAGTTATTATATTACGAAGCTTGGCAAGGTTCTGCTATTTTTTCTATCAATTTTTTCTGGGAAATTTCTGTTTATTTGCTTTTATTTTTATCAGTTCAGTTTGAACCTCGTTTTTCATGAAATCTTCGGTGTTTTACTCCAATCCATGATATGTACTGATACATTTTTTTTTATTTTTACATTTACATATATACCTAAGCAGTAAGCAGCGCATGTTCCTATTAGTTCTTTCACACAAATTCACCATGATAAAATAATTTTTTTTTTTTGTCTGAAAACTCGTAATATTTATTGTTACTGCTTCAAAAGATATAAAAAAATAAAATAAAAAAATAAACGGCAATACTCGTACGCAGATTTAAATGATGAAAAAAAGCCATTACTATGCGGAAAAACCCTTTAACGATAATAAATCCTTGAATTAAGCATTTTGATAAGTAGGAATGCAAATTAAATGGATAACTTGCCTTAGATGCTCTCATGGCACTAACAATGCCACCTGTGCAAAGTGACTTTTCACTTTTGCACAGAATCCTTCAACAACGCTCGCAATCCATAGCATATTATAAGAATAAAGAGGTTCAAAACACAAAGGATAACACAGATGCAGAGGAGAAAGAGAGGAAATGAATAAAAATATTGCAACCAATTTAGAAATTAAAATGGCCTACATACCGGTAAGTCTCTCTGTGCATTGGCATTATATGAAAAATTCAAAAAAAGGAGTATAAAAAATAAAAATAAAAGTAAAAAAACTCAGGTAACTACCTACACATATTCCCTACGTAAGGGAAGGACAAAATCTGTAAGGATAAATCTTTATATATAGAATGTTGGAGTGGGTCGTTGGCTTCGTTCGTCATCGTTATTTTCATTCTTTCTTGGAATATCCGCATAATGTGTCGTTTGTGTGTACCGTGCGGGGTATGTCGTCCTTTATCTTTTCATTCGAAATCTATCTGAGAGATGAAAATTTATTTCTTGAAGGATTCATCAAATACAGAATCTAGAGACCATGGAGTATCATCTATAAGGAGTTTTATAATATACTTACTACTCTCCCATGCTCACTTTGAAACTCAGGAAGCAAGAGTCTGTTAAGTGGCGTGAGATGATCTATAGAATTTAGAGAGAGAGAGAGATAGAAAAAAAAGGAGAAGAACGATGAAATGGATATTCGCATCATGCAAAATATTCCATTCATTTCATTTAGATGGAATGGAATATTTAATGCATTCGTTTTAATTTTCCATTGAAGGGTAATATATATCTGCCAACACGTGTGAAATGAAAGAAAAAGAAAAGCATCTAAGTGATAAATTTTCTCAAGTGATGCACACATTTCGAAAGAAGAAGCAAAAATTCAATGAATTTTATTGAAGAAGCTGGTTGGTACTGACGTGAGTTATGAAATAAAACTCACTTCTTCCTTTTCTTCTTCTGGTATTCATGGAATGAAAAGTGCTTTTCTTTTATCTTGTCAAACTAATTCAAGCCCTAGTTTTAGACAGATGCTTATCCAGATAAGAGTTAGATAGGCAAAAAAAACAAGACGTCCGCTGATAGTAAAACCTCGTGATTTGAAAGTTTTAAAGAAAATAATTAAAGAAAATCGACACCAAATTGCTGCTGAAATAACTGTTCAACGGAGAGAACAAATTCAAAAAAGGATTTCCAGTGGATAAAAATTTTATAAGCGTTGTTTTAAAATATTTGAGTTTCACAAAATTTAAAGCTTCTTCTTAAATGGTTTAAAGCTCAGGCAAAAGAAAAACTACTTTTAATACTTAAACAAAAGAAAAAGCGACTTGAGTGGGTTAAACAATGGAAAAACTGCGGATTTAAGGTCATCGGCAGTCCGTTATTTGGAGTGATGAGTCCAGATTCGAAATTTACGTGGACGCAAAAGTGTGATTAGGAATTCTAAAGAAGCCTTTCTCAAAAATTGCTACACAAACTGTGTAGTCCCAGCATCTCTAAAGGTATGGGGATGTACTTATGGCTGTATGTGTTATTGGCAATTTACATTTTGTCAAGGCTGAAAGGTATCACGACATTTTGAAAGAGCAGCTTCAATCGAGTGAAGGAGACTATCAGACCTATTCTGCTAAACGCCTGGGAGAATGAATTTTCGAAAATCGTCAGTTTGTATTCTAATAGACTTTCGAAGGGAAACATTCCCCGTCAGTAACTTAGTTTGCCATTTTCATAAACGAGCAAATCGATCAGCTCTATACAAAAGTATCACTTTAATATCCGCAATTAATTTGTTGCGTTTGTAATATTAGTAGAAACACAGTTTTTGACAAAAAAAAAATTATTTTTTTTAATAAACTTTGAACACAACTATTTTTGCAAGCTATCCAAAACCTATTTTAGACGCCCAAGTCTTTACCAACACCGATACAAGATGTCTACAATGGCGGTTCCTAAGACCAGATTGCGTCAAAAAGAAAGAATTGTTCAACAATCCCGTACGAATGTCTTTTTTAGTGCAGCTTTCCCGAAGGTTAACAGAATGGAGGCGACCAGCAAACGTAAATCGTTGAAGTGAATCGAACGTTCGATCACCTGTTTAGCAGAAAAGGGCTGTATGTCTTCCAACAGGACGGTGCTTTACTTCTTTCCATACGGCAGATCGACACCCGATGGCGTGTTTATCTGCTGAAAAAATAACTTTGATGGAATAGCCTTCCAGCAGCCCTGACCTTTCACCAAACGACACCGTTTGGCATAAAATGAAGCAAAAATTGCGCCAGGAACCAGCTCGGATCTTAAGAGACAAAATATCAAGTACTTGAAGATCTTTTCGGCCCGAAGAGTACCATTCACAACGGTTACACAAGCAGTTATCAAAGCCAAAGGGTATGCAACACAGTGGTGAAATCATAATAACGACTCATCGACCAACTTGTGTATAAAATACTTTTTTGTTCTATAAGATCACACTCAGACCATACAAATATTTAGTTTTAGGGGTTTTATTTTTTTTTGCCATTTTCTATTTCAAATAATTCAAAAATAAAAAAATATTGAATTTTTTGTGCGAAAGGCACTTTAGTGTCTTATCGTCGGTTGGTAGACCAACAATTTTGCGTTTGGGCTTGTATCTCGCCTGGGTCTGTATATCAGGTCAGTTGTTTGGAGCCAAGATAAGGGAGACCGTGAGGTTTCCATTTAGGCTTGCGAACTCCTCACGACATTATTAAATTAGTTTAGAAGACGATAGTGGCAAAACAATTTCTGTAACGGCTGCCTGACTGTCTGTCAGTGTTACGGTTTTGGTTAGGGTCTTCTTTGAGTATCTTGCATGCTTCCCTAATTGTCAGTAACTCCAACTGGAAAACACAAGTGAAGTTACAAAAAAACTAAACAGATCGTTATCTTTTGTATTTTTCAAACAACATATCATACTCTTTGACCCCCAGTTTAGACAAGCGAGTAGAACTAGTAGGATTTTTATTGTAGTGTTAGTTTTGTGAATGTATATGTAACTAGTAGTTCATTGCGCGTTCGATCAACTAGTATGCTATTTATTTTCATAAAACTTCAAAAACGTAATAAAAAAAAGTAAAATCTTAAAATGGGATTATAAATTCTCTTCCTACACACTTTTTTTTCAAGCGTAACCTTTTATATTAGATGAATAAATACTCGTTTTCGCGATATACATATGTGTGTTTATAATTTTATTATTTTTTTTTTAAACTTGTACGACATGAAAAATTCTAAACTTAAATCTGCCAAAAATATTTTACAAAAAAAATCATTTCTACGAATAAAACAAATTACTAGCAGGCTAACTAGCAACCAACTCGTAGGCGAAAATATTATGCTATTTAAGCTACTAGTCGGCCCTCTCGTGTACAATTCACTAACACATATAAAGGCTACTAATTCTACTCGCCTGTCTAAACTGGGGGTGAGGATTCTGTTTTTTTTTTTTTTTTTTTTTTTTTAGAAAATTGCGTCTCTCTTTTAAGCGGAGGGAAACACAATCCCTATTTTGATACGACTTTTTTCTTGTCTCGACCAAGCATACGAACTCCATTGGGCCAGTAGCTGTGGACTTAATGTCAACCCACTCAAGACAGAATTCGTTTTGTTTACAAGGAAACGTAATATTCCAAATATAGACCCTCCCACAAAAAATGGGACACCGCTCCATATCACTGGTACGGCAAAATATCTTGCTTTAGCAATAGATCGTTAACTAAACTGGCAAGAAAATATTAACGAAAGAGATATAGATGGAGGTAGAGAAAGAGAGATTAAGATAGCATTTTATACCTGCAGTAGAATTTTTGGAAAAATATGGGGTCCCAAGCCCCAAAACAAGCAATCTTAAAACCATGACTAAAATTCAAAGACTAGCTGGTATTGGTACAGCTAGTGCCATGAAAACTACACCAACTGCAGCCCTGGAAACATTACTTTCACTAGCCCCACTCGATCTTTATACAAAAGAAATGGCGGCCAAAAGTTCTCTACGACTAAAACAGTGTAATAATTGGAGAGAGGACCATTTCGGGGACAGTACCGTTACGAACTTTATTGCCAAAGACAGATATCCCACCAGGGGACCTCTGGACGGAAAACCGGGTCATAAACGAAGGTCATATCTCGGTATTTACGGTCGGTTCAAAGATGGATAAGGGGGTAGGATCAGGTATCTTGTCAGATAATCCTTAGGTGTGGATTATCTGAGAAGATACCTGATCGATAGAGCTTACTAATTTCTGCAGTGTCTTTCAAGCGGAAGTGCTTGCAGTTTATGAAGCCGCAAGAAGTCTTGCCACATTCGAACTAGTAAACAAAAATATCGACTTCTTAATTGACAGTCAGGCGGCGGCGGCGATCACAGCTAAGTCTAAACTGGTAAACCGTTGTCGTAACTAAGATTACTCGGTGGAACAAATACAGTCACCCTTCTATGGATCCCATCAGGACACCGTGACATACATGGGAATGAAATGGCGGATGAATTGGCCAAGAACGGGTCATATCTTGATCCGAGCCAAATAGATTCATCTGTATTTATGCCAATAGAACAGGAAAAAAGTAGAATTCAACAGAGTTTCCTCAAAGCCGAAAACGACAGATGGTCATCAATACCTGTCGGGTTTCGAGGAATATCTGGCCGGTGACATCACAAAGAAAAAAAAAAAAACAGATTACCTTCTCGAGCTGAGCAGACCTTAACTGTCACGCTTGGTTGTAATCCTTACGAGTCACAACTGAATGGGAACCCACATGAGCAGAATGGGTATCACCACAACTGACTTATGCAGGGGATGTCAGGATGAAGAGGCGGAGGAGGTCTCATATCACTTTCTATGTGAATGCCCAAGCCTAGCAAGAGCCAGAAAGACATCCCTCGGAGAATACTTTTTTGACGAATTGGACGACATCTCATGCTTGCTATACTAAGAAACAGAAACGACGAATTGGACGACATCTCATGCTTGCTACTAAGATACATAATAAAATTCATCCAGAATTCTAAATGGTTGAGGCAGGCCCCCCATATCTAATCCTAAACTCCACCAACTCCTCTCCTTACCCATCCTTATACCAGCCTTGCCTTTATCCCGGAGAGCACAATGGATCTACTGAGATGATACGATGATATTTCGAAGCAGATGCAGATAAGGAAAAAAATCGAAGTAAATCCAAAATTTCCGAAGTAGATTAAGAAATTAAAAAACAGCTCAAACTTTCAAAAAATGTTTCTTAATGAAAATTTATTTAACAAAAATTATGTTTTTCAACAAAATAAAATAGTTAAATTAAAAAATTATTACGTACAATGAATTCAGCCTATAAAGGTACTAGGTAGTTGCTTACTTACATAAATAACAATTTAAGTTTAAATAATAAATTATAAGCTTGTTTTTTTTTGAAAATAAGTTTTGCAATTTTGTGTTTTATAAACTGTATTAACTCATACCATACATTTCTTTTCGGTTATCGCTTATAGTTATTAAGTACAAAATTTAAGCAAATTTATTCGATAATTTTGTTAAAATGAAAATTAAAACTTGGTACGCTGACAAATCAATAGCGAAAGAGAATGAAAACGAAGATTAAAGAAACGGAATTCGTTCAGAACAAAATTTCTGACAATTAGAATTTGTTGGAAATAATAGTGCTTTTTTTTTGGTGCAGGGACATAAGGCCCAGGGACATAAAGCCCAGGGACATAAAGCCCAAATTTTATTTTTGGGGCTTATAGCTTCCTTGAGTTAGCCAAGTAGAGGGGTTGCAGGGGGGTAGCATGCCCCCCCCCCCCTAACATCCTTCACTATTTATATACCGCTTATAAACAGTGAGGTATGTAAGGGGAGGCATGCTGCCCCCCCCTGCAACCCCCCAGCTTGGCCCACTATAGGATTTGGGGTAGGTGCGAGGTTGGGTGCATGCAAAGTTTCTCTTGCATTTAAAGAATCTGGATTTAAAGAAACTTTGAATTCATCAAAACTGTTGGTTTTAATCTTATCAAATTCTTTAAAACTAAAATTGTAATTACATATATTTAATTAATAAAAAAAAATTGTTGGTCCTAAAATGCCTCAAGTTTTATCATTCGGAAATTCTTATTTAGTGGCACATAAAGCCCAAATTTTATTTTTGGGTGGGACTAAACGCCCAAATTAAATTTCGGCTTTATGTCCCACTCAAATGAGACATAAGCCCCAAAAATAAAATTTAGACTTTATGTCCCTGGGCCTTATGTCCATGCGCCCTTTTCTTTTTAGCTATTTAAGGATTTTTTCAATAAAAAAAATAGAAGTAGATCTTGAAAAATCGAAGTAGGGAAGTAGATTCTATTTTTTTTCCTCAAAACTTCCATCGAAGTGAAGTACGAAGAACAGAACACAGGACTGCGCGGCTTGCTTGAATGCTTGGTTGTTGGCCTTGGGCGATAATGGTATATTTCCATATTACATACCTTAAGGGAAAAGGTCAGAAACTTCAATGCATGCGCACATATAATGTAGGTAGGTATTTGGGAAACAAATCTACTGTTTTATTTGTGTTTTTATTTTGTGTAATGGGCAAAACAGTAATTTTGCTATTACTGATGGCACCACCTAATAGGCTGCCACCCGAGGCGCCCCCCCCCCCCCCCCCCTTCCACCTCTCTCTGAGTCCGCCACTGGTTATATGTAACATTTTACATCTGCTTATAATATGATGAAAAGAAAAGAAAAAAAAAATTCACTCAAATAAAACCCTTCGCTTACAATTCCTATTTATTTATTATTATTTTTTTTTTTATTCCAGTCCTTTTTTGAAATCTGATTATGAAGAATCAATGATCTATTCGTGTCTATGACTACCCACCTGCCTACCAGTTTATAGGTACGTGCCTAAAATACTCAAAGAATAGGCCATATTTTGTATATACTCCATCAAGGTAAACATCTTAAGAATCAATCAAATTGGGTGGAAATTCGAAGAAGATCCCTTTTTTTTTTCTTTTAAATTAAATTTCTATCAACATTCCAAAAAGGGACTTTAATAGGATTTAAAAATAAAAAAAGGTCTAATACAATCAAAGACTTACGTGTTAACAGTTTTGACTGATTTGCTGTGAAATGAATCCAAATAGCAGTGTGCAGGTTGATTGAGAATGATATGCTGGTTGTTGCTGCTTTTGTAAAATACAATTTTTCTCAAAAAAAAAGAAAAAAAAAATTAAACTCAAATCCAATTCGAATATCCCGTGGCGCCAATCTGTAAATAAAAAAGTACAAACAAAAATATAAAAAATTTAAATCTATTTGAAAGTGTTTTATAGAATTTTATTTGCACAAGCTGCTATATCTTTATTTTGTCTAAAATGGTTAGATTGATTTTTAATAATTTTTTTTTTGTTGATGAACTACGGCAGGTGCTGGTAGTACATTGTATAAACAAGTTCGAAACAATTTATTTTGTATCTTTTTTTGTTTTCATTATGGTTCGAAGTTACTGATATAAATTAATATTCTAAAGTGCTTTATTAAAACTCATGAGAGAGGTCTTGACCTAAGTTGGATATCCTGTTTATACTCGAATGTGTCTATACCTAACTGCTTTGCAGCAGAACAATGGAGGTACTTGTTGTCGAACTATGGGATTTTATTTGTTGATTCAATCGTTAAAAAAAAAAATCCTTAACAAAAAAATATCCGGAACAGTTATATCAGTTTATAGATATTTTTTTAACACCAAACTACATAAAGTACAAAGGAAAATATTAGAGCTCTATACTAAACTTCGAACAGTAACATGGAAGGGGTGTAGAAGGCAATGCAGAGTCCTTTTTGGATGGGAAAGTGTGTTTTGGTGGAGTTAAGGAGATTTTTTTGTACAACAACAACAACATCGATAACGGCTTTCGTTTTGAAATGGAATTTGTTGAAATGTTAGCCCAGAAATAAGTAAGTTGCTGGGGGATAGTCGAAGTCTAGGAGTTGTTTTTTGATGATTAATGTTTATCCTTGGTTCAGTGCAAAAGGATTGAAAAAAAACCTTCTACATAAATATACATATAGCAAAAGAGGAACAAGAGAGGATAGGGATTCGCTACAAATTATATAGCTTTCGCACTGGATAATGGGATGCAGTAGTTGTGGCAAAGAAATGTTCAATTCAATTGAGAATCAGATTTGTACGAACAGGGACAGCCGGATTAGAAGTAAATAAATGTTGTTTAACATTCTTAAAGCAATATGAAAAAAAGATGTATGTAGTGACATTTTAACAATGGTATGGGGAAGGGCTAAACATTTGTCAGCGCACAGAATAGCAGCATTAGTATAGAAATATTGGGAAGAAGCAGGTTTTTGTCATGCTTGATCTTAAGATGAAATCAATATTACAACATGGGGGATAGAATGGAGAGTTTATATCACAGAAAGCTTATGTTGAGAAGAGTGTATAATGTGCATCGCTTCCAATCCTTTTTAGTCGAACAAAGTAGAAACACAAGGGCTGTGATTAATATAGGTACTTTTTAAAAGCAAACAGAACAGCTGAACTTGATAGTTTACCTATATATCAAGTGGACAATGAAGTCAAATTGGATTAGTCGTGATGCTGATGATGGACTGTAAGCAGTCCGAAATGCATTCAGGTACGTGTTTTTAATCGTTCAATTTAAAGTTTGTGCGTTTTGATTGTCGTACGTAAGTGTCGTGTCAATTCGTTCAATTTTGTTAAGAACAATTAAAAAACAATTTTTGTGAAAACAATAAGGTGTGTGCTCGTCGCTTATGTTAAAAGTGTTACGGTTTTCACGTGTTCAATTAATTAATCAAATAAAAACGTATTATTTTCTTCCTAAGACCGTAAATTGCGTGCGGTTGGGGCATGGATACAGACTCAAAAAAGCTCGTAAAAAACTAAAGGGGTGAGACAGGTAAATGAGATCGAGAGAGCTATCGTTCGACGAGTGTGATTTGCCCATTTTTCAGTCGCATTATGATCCACTTGTCGGGAACTCTGCGGAGAACTAAAAGTTCTCTAAAACTCATTCCACCAAAGGACAGTTTGAAATAAACTCACTTTTGCGAATGTGCAACAACTAAGCAGGTCACTTTTTTGAATGCAGATTAAAAAGTATATGTATAGTAATTAGCTTCTACTTAATTGCTAATTAGTTACGCAAAAAAAAATTAATAGCGAGAAAATGGTTGTCCTGCTAAGTTGACGTCAACTTAGCAGGTCAATTTTCTCAAAACTATAAATAAACGATCCTGGAGTGGATATATATTGAGAACTACTTAATTGCAAATTATTTACGCAAGAAAAAATTAAATTATTGCTGTTGGTTTGCGAGAAAATGGGTGTCTTTATATGATGACGTCATCCCTATTTATTCGAAAACGGATTCAAATTTTATTGCGTACTAATTAGCAATTAAGTAGTCTCAATATAAATCCACTTCCGGACCGTTTATCTATATTTTTGAGAAAGTTGACCTGCTAAGTTGACGTAAACTTAGCCGGACACCAATTTTCTCGCAAACCAACAAAGCAGTTGATTTTTTTGTTGCGTAACTAGTTAGCAATAAAGTAGTTTGAAATATATATCCACTCCCGGATCGTTTATCTCTATTTTTAAGAAAGTTGACCTGCTAAGTTGATGTCAACTTAGCAGGACAGCCATTTCCTCACAAACCAACAGAGCAATACATTTTTTTTTCTGGCAACTAACTACTATATATATACTTTTTAATCTGCAACGGAAAAAGTGACCTGCTAAGTTGATACACATCTTTTGCGAAGCAGGCTTAGGGTCCATGCAAGGTGGGGAAGATAGCCACGATCTTAAGGTAACTTAAGGGTAGCTTTTAGCTTAGTTTTAATTTCTAGCCAAAAAAAAAAATAAATTCTAAAAAAATCTTGCGTACGAAAAACATTTTGATATTTTAATGATCATTTGTAAGGTAGTTAAATCATTGAAATAATTCGTAAAAAAAATCGAACTCGAGATTTTGATGAATTTTTTATGTTACGATGCGATGATAGGGAAGACCAAAAAAGTGTCCATCTGTCTGCCTGCTAACCTACAGCCTGAACACATTGGTCGATTTTGTTCAAACTTGATACCTAGCGTTTTTTTTTTTTTTTTTGATACTCCCCCGACAAGTTTTTTTAATTTTTTTAACAAAAATCAATAAATTTCATTAGTTAAAGACTACCTTTTATAAAATAAATAAATTTGGTGCTACAACTGCTTATGAAGAACCAGGGCATAGTGACTTACAACTCTCAACCATTCCTGTGTGCGTGTCTGCAGGAATGAAGGGGACCTACAGTTTATTGCCGAATCCGAACGGCTGGTCAGCGGCACTTTTCTATGACAAGAGATACTCTTGAAGGATTTGTCACTTCCTCGCAAAGGCAGTAGCCCGGAAAAAAAACTTAAGGTGGAAGCGGCTGGTATTGAACCCAGACCTCTGGCATGACAGTCCATCGCACTAACCATTACGCCACGGGCTACTACAAAAAGTCTACCTTTTGGTGAAAATTAAATTTCCGAAAAATGGTTTTAAATAGTACCTACCTCCTATTGAACCATTTTTTTATTTTCGTTTTCGAAAATTTTCAATTTCTTTTTTTTTTTTGATTTTTAAAAAAGCTTCAAATTTCTTTTCAAAAACCAAATGTATTTCGAAAATGACTTTTTATGAAGCATGGTGCTAAGCGGTTTTTTAACATTGTTTAAAATATTTTGAATACAAAATTTTCTTTTAAGTAATCAAAATTACCGGTATTGGTACCTTCTATATAAATTAAAAAAATAAATTAAAAAAAACGTTACAGAAAATCTAAATTTTCTCGACTTTGTTTAAAATTGTTCCGAATGCTATATTTGTGCAGCCTATCATGTAAAAATAAAATTTACAGTTAACCATTATTAACAGTACCTCTTAAAAAACTATTTTTTTTTTATTTTGGATTATCTCATTTACTAAATTAATCTTGAAGTATGTTAATTTTTAATAATTTTTCACTTAAAGCTCGAATCCCCATGAATGTAAATATTTACACTGAAAAACTAGGCCTTAGATGTACAACAACGTGCGATTTGTGGAAAACCTGTCGGAATACATCATGAAACATAAACAGTTCTTCGCCAGACTGATTTTTTTAAAAATTAAATCGATAGATGGAGCGCTTACACATAAAAAATGTATTCATATTTTTTTTATTAAATTAAATTTCACTAATTGTTGTGTTGTTGTTTTTTTTTTTTTGAAATAGTACTCAACCTGCAAAATTTCATTCCTATTAGAATTATTAAGAATCTTTTCACAAAAGTCCTGAATAATTTAAAATGTACCTAAATTCAAACCAAATTTAATGACAGGAGTATCGATTACTTTATCTACAAAAAAAAAAAAACGGAGAGAACATGCTCCATTGTTAAACAACGATAAGCACGACAACATGTGCCATTTTGATATTTTGTATTGATTAATTATTTAAAGGTAGGTAACCAAAATAAATAAAAGCACGTTTTCATTCGCCCCCTCTAGGATACATCAAATCAGTTAAAGAGAATCGAAAAATTCCAAGAAGAGAAAGTGAGTTTGGAAACGTCAATTAAATTTAATTGAAATTTTATCTATCTCTGCCTGACCGACCACACCGCCTCCCTGCCTGATATATGCTCAGCTCATGCAGTTTCAAGTTACTTATCAATATAAGAGATAACAATAGCCACATAAAAGTGAATAAGACACTAATGAAGTATTTTTTTCTTCCTGTCTCGTATTATAGTGGAAGCATTTAGTCACAATATAAGTATATTAAATGGAATTATACACACATACTTATCTATGTTTACCAACATGCATGAGTCTGGTCTGAGTCCTTGTGATTGATTGACACACTTATGAAGATAATATTAAAGAGAAAATTAGGTTATTTACAGTTATACTCATATAGAGAATACTAGGTATACTGGTATGGTAAGCAAGAGGCTACAACTGATTAATATCAAGGTTCTGGGCCAAAACGTTCGAGGACATCACCACCTCCTAACTACTGAGGCCATGCATTTAGGGTGACAGATGGGTATGTAGTATGTCTGTGTCTGGTATTGGTAGGTAATTTAGTTGAGAAATAAATGGAATATTTATGATAAGATCGGAAGTTAAAGATTAAATAAAACGAAACTATTCCACAAAAAATAGGTTCAATTGGCCATGCCATACCATTTTTCCGAAAATAGATGACAAGAAAGACATCGAGGTTGACTTTATGTTTGAATAAATATCAATTTAAGCAAGATTTATTTGTTTTCCTTCACTTTTGTTAAAATTTTTATAGGAACATTATTAAAGTTCCTAAAGCCAATTAAACCATAAACGTTAAAATAAAACAATATTAAAAATACTTCAACTAAAAGCTGATAACAGAGGTGTATAACTGCTTTTAAAAGCTTAGGAAAAATATGAATTAATTTATTTTCTGTAAAAATTAAATTTTTTCGATCGCTTAAAATAGCAGTTAGAGCTCGATATCTGTCTTCTTTATAACTAAATTTCACAATTTTGTTCTTTAATTTTGTCTCATTGAATTATTCCGTAAAAAAATTGGTCAATCATTTTTATGAGCTCTCCTAAATGAGTACCAATAATTTGTAGGTAACATTCTTTATGGGTACAGTACTCTGTGTGCTTGTCCGTAAATGTTTTCAAACATCAAGTAATGCATTCACTCACATATAAGCCAAATGAAATTAGTGATATGTTTGGTTTTAAGAAAAATAAAAAAAAAAAAAAACAACTTCGGGGAAATGTCCAAAAATAACGCTAGTTACAGAAAGTCAACTAATCCATTTGGGCTGAAGTCGAATAGACAGATATGCAGACAGAGAAACAGACGGAATTGAGAGATCCATCTTATTTGTCTTCTGTATCATCGAAATATCGAGTTTTATAAAAATCTCGAATTCGATTTTTTTAACGAATTCACAACTTGCCTATAAAAGATTAAGTTTTTTGATTTCGGTCCACCCAAATTATCATATTAAAACAACACGTCCACAGATCGAAAACATTGCATCAAACTGAATGGGTTCGAAGTTTTGTTAATTGAAGACACCAGAGAAGAAGAAGAGGAAGAAGAAGAAGATGAAGAGGAATAAAAAAATTAAGAAGAAAATAAAGAAGAAGAAGAAGAAGAAGAAGAAGAAGAAGAAGAAGAAGAAGAAGAAGAAGAAGAAGAAGAAGAAGAAGAAGAAGAAGAAGAAGAAGAAGAAGAAGAAGAAGAAGAAGAAGAAGAAGAAGAAGAAGAAGAAGAAGAAGAAGAAGAAGAAGAAGAAGAAGAAGAAGAAGAAGAAGAAGAAGAAGAAGAAGAAGAAGAAGAAGAAGAAGAAGAAGAAGAAGAAGAAGAAGAAGAAGAAGAAGAAGAAGAAGAAGAAGAAGAAGAAGAAGAAGAAGAAGAGGAAGAAGAAGAAGAAGAAGAAGAAGAAGAAGAAGAAAATATAGTGAAATTCGTGCAAACTAGTAAATGCTTCAACTGGTTTATCTTTAATTTTTTGTTTCCAGTTAATAAAACCAGCTACTTTCATATTATTTTTGAGGGTTACTGCCTCTTGCGAGCTGAAAAATTCTCTTGTTATAGAAAAAAAACCGTTCACCTCAGTCGTTATGATTTGGTATTAAACTATTGGTCCCTTCCATTCCTGCAGAAACGCACTCTAGGAATGGTTGAGAGTTTAAAGTTAGGCTGTGGCTTTATAATTTAAAAAAAAAAATGTGGAACTACGATAAACAGAATATTTTAAAATTAATAACAATATGTATAAGGATTAATTTCAGAACTGACTAATAGCCGCGAATGTTTGCACACAATTTTAATGAGGTAATTGAACTGCCATACCAAAATGTAAATAATTATGTAGTTCGTACATAAATATATTTACATCAAACCAATTATTTATTACAACAAGTACTGATGCTGAGTGTGCCCTTAATAATTGACTGTCGCTCCTTTTATTAAACATTAATTGAATGCTCATCATTACCGCACAGAAAAATTAAAAAAAAAAAAAACGTAACGAAAGTATACCGCACATTCAATGGGTTCCCAGCCCATAAACATCATCCCATTCCCATCCATTAATATTATTGAAATTCCCACAATTTTCCTCGGATTACTTCTCCGATTTGAAAACTAAGAGAAGGGAAACCTATATTTCATCTACAGTATGTGTACTTACATATTTATGTATGTTAAGTGAATGAAAATTATGTGTATTGAGCTCCCTTTTCCAGGATAAAAAGTATTTATGGTTGCTTCTCGACAAACATGATGCGATGATGGGGGGGGAACAACGCTGCCGATATAGTTTCCACATGGTAAAATTGTGTTTCCATTTAAAAATGCTCATTCCAAAATCAATTCGTTCATCATGCCACGACATAGTTATGGTTTCAAATTTTTCTGCTCCTGTTATAATTTTTGTTTCATCAATTTTTTACAGCTCTAAGATGTGAGCTCTCTAAATTGTTATACCAGAGTTTGATTCGGTAATAAACAGATACAGACTAACCTACTACCAGCGCCCAAAACTCGGAAATATATACTTAAGTCCTCTAAGCTAAATATGCAAAATAAGATATTCTTTCGATAAAAAATTCCGACAAAGCTGAATTTTGGTAGAGAGCTTATTATTATTTCTTAATCATTTTCCAAAAAGAACCGTAAATTTGGACCGGGGCTAAAAATTTTAAGGGGGTGAAAGAAATCAAAGTTCAACTTTTAGCAGAAAATAATAATTTCTGTGAAATTTTCACGAACATCAAAAACAAATAAAACTTTCAAAAACCACGAAAATAATAATTAAAAACGAGTGCAAATTAAACAAAATTAGGTATTCACAAAAATGAAACAAAAATTCACCCACAAATACAGCGAACACCACTCACATGAAAAGACACAAAATAATGAGACCAAAAATGACATTTCTAGACAAAAAGCAACAAAAACAACCATCGTCTAATTCCATATCAGAGATCCATGTCACGATAAAATATCAGAGATAGATCGCTGACATCATATCATAAGATTAAATATCGCGAATCCACCAGATATTTCATGTTAAAATGAACATTCTGAGATGAATTTTCTCTTGTGGAGCCGAGGTGTAAATTTTCCGTGTCGAGTAGGTTGGGCTTAGACAAGAAAAAAATCGTATGAAGGGGGGTCTGTTTCCCTCCGTTTAAGCAGGAGGGGCAATTTTCTAAAAAATTGACTTAAAACAGAAAAAAAAATATTTAAAAACAACGGTACAATTTAAAATGCCATGCTATATTTTTTTGGAAAGCCAGAAATCTCTTCTTTGTTTTTAATTTTAAATTAAGTTGTGTTTGTGAACAGTTTTTGAAAAATTAATTTCCAAACTCGAAATTTTGAAAAAAAAAAATATGATTTTTTTCAAAATTTTATGTAATTAAATATAATTTTTGTTTTCAAAATTCAATGCTCTTATTAGCTTTCAGTCAAAAACAGAAAATCGGATGCTTAAATGTCTTTTAGTTTTTGAGAAAATTGAAAATACCTTTTTTTTGTCTTAACCCAACCTACTCGCTCCAGCAGTTTGGTGCATCTTATACCGATATATTGAGACTTGGCGTAGTGGTAGCGTAGTCGGCTGGTATGTGGATGGTCCCTGGTTCAATCCTCAGAAAAAATAAGTAAGTAAGTATTTTTCAATTAATAAATAAAATTATATATGTTACCATAAAAAGCCGAAATAATGAAATTCTAGAATTACCCGGTAAATCCTAGAATTTCTCAGCACCATTGGTGATAATTGTTCTAGGATTTACCGGTAAATTCTAGAACTTCATTATTTCGGCTTTTTACGGCAACATATACATTTCAGAATAGAAAGAGGCAGCTTCAAACCCCTCATACTGGAAGAAGATAACAAAATGAATGCAAGCACAAAAATTATCCCTGAATGACAGGTTATTTGTTACTAACAATATTTGTGCTTGGGATTAAAAAAAAAAAATTTTAGAATGACAAAAAAAGATGAATGAACAAGTTATCGAAACAAAACATTAAATTGGCTCAAAAGAAAATTACAATGTTCAAAAAAAAATTAGAATTAAAATTTTTGGGTCGTACTGCTGCTTATGATTGCGCAATAACGGTACCTTAAAAGAATTATTTGCTAAAATGTCTCAACACAAAAAAATATAAAGCTTTAGAATGCTTTTTGTTTCATCTCAATACGACCACTTTTCACAGACATACAGCTCTTCAAAAAACTAAAAAAAAAAAAAAAGAGATTTTTTTTGTTCCCTTAATTGTTTTGACAAGTGTAGTATGATCACACTAAGTTCCCCAAGTAAACTATTTCTGTTAAAGTGTTAGGACACCAAATCATCTTAATCCGGCACTGTATGCTGTTCCTATCACTCTTTTATAGAGAACAAGCATACCGACCTACTTAATTAAACATTAACCTATACGTTTTACACGTAAATTTAATTACGAGACTACATGGGATAACTTAGTTCAATCTCTTATGGTGTTGATGATCCACTCATCCTTACGCCAAACTATCACCACAACAACCCAGCATCCGGGACCCTCTATAAAAACTACTTGTCAATATGTGAAGGTATAGTATAGCCTTTCCATATCATCTCATTCAATAGGAGTGTGTTGGATTCAATTAATTGGGAATATCTTTTACCAATGCAATTACGGATGTAATGCACTTTCACAAATTGCACTCAACACACATTACAAATGAACCCTATTTAGGGGAGCGTCGATTTCAAAAGATCTGTGTTCTCCTACAACATCAGCAACCACGTCCACCTAAAGTACTTAGTTGTTATATAAGTTTCATAAAAAGCATACAAAAAACACAACCACATTTTGTGGGGATTGTGACCAATAGATAAAGATTTTCACAAAAGATACCATCTTTCCCTTCGTCACGTCGCGTCGCATTGATATCGAAAGTCTTCGACAAAAGTTTTTTCAATTCAAAAGCAAAAATAAAAAAATACATAAAAATAAAGAGATTTTGAAAAGCCACTGCGAAAATAGTTGGGTCATGCGATATATGTAGGTGTTTTGGTGAATTAAGATCAATTGAAGTTTAAAGAAGAAGGCGTTAGTGGTCTACAGGTCCCATTGTTTGTCTTGATATCTTTGAGATAGTTTAAGTTCGAAATCAAATAATTTATTTGCGGATGAATGAATTGAAAGCTTTGGAGATGCAATTCTTTGAACACAAAGTTCACACGAACTTCCCAAAGGTACGTACATAAAAATGAAGTTTATCTTTGAAAAAATAAATAAGAAAGTGTTTAAATGATTTTCTGTCTCTAATTTTTTTTTTATTTTTTAGTGATTCTTTGTAGGGTTGTCTTCGACACATAATTTTAGTCATTGTGTGTCAGTTTGCAGAAGACAAAAATTTCAGCAAAATTGGAAAATAAATGTCATTTGTTTGATCAATGCCAACGTCTTAAAGCCTTATAGAATACATTTGAAGTGAATTGAAGTGAATTGAATTGAATTGAATTGAATTGAATTGAATTGAATTGAATTGAATTGAATTGAATTGAATTGAATTGAATTGAATTGAATTGAATTGAATTGAAGTAAGTTGACTCAAATAAAATAAATTTTCGACGAACTTTAATAGAGCATGGGTAGTAAGGAATTACAAATAACTTACTTCATAAATCATACATACAAAAAATATATTTCCCTTAAACTGGGATATTTATTTTTTTGACGAAATAATTTTTTTTTCACATTCAACATGAACTTAAACCAAGACTATACTGTATTTGTATTTAGTTCAAAATTAGTTTAAAATATTGCCTTTCAATATTATTGTTATAAAATATTGACACACATTTTAATTAAATATTATGAAAATAAATTTCAAGTGCCAATAATAGTGTGACACGTATAGATTTCATATTATAACATTCCATAAGGCTATTGACTCAAATTCCATGAAGCCTACCCAAGGACTGTATATGGATATTCCCTTTGTTATAAAATGTACAATATGTCCAATTAAACTTTGTGTTTGCCAAGTAGCAATACACAGCTGATGGGCAGCTCTCTTTGACAGAGCATAAATCTACATAAAACTCATTATTGACATAAATGAAAGCAATTAAATTCCATCACAAACAGTCGTACCTATTTATTATTATTTTTTTTTTTTTTACTATCACAAAAGTATCAACAAAAAATAGTAAATAAGTAAATCTACTCATTAAAACAAATTAAACATTAACCAAATTTTAAGACTAAAAAAATAAATTATAAAAACAAAAACACAAAATAAATAAATTAAAATAAAATGACAGTTGACAGATGCGGCTTTGTAATTAAATTATTTAATTTCAATTTCATTTATGGTACGTTTTACGTCAACATAGACGGAGGTCTAAAATTACTTTAACTGCAGAAGCAGTATTTTACAATTGAACTGCATGTATATGTGCATAACAAAGTGCTAATTGATTAAATTTTAAAATTGATCATGAGCACACAATGCAAGCTATTACAAATAGGTTCGTCGTCGCTGCGTCTGTCAGTCAGTTTTGTGGTTTACTTGTCCAGATGTTCGATGGCTTGTAAAAATACTTGATGTGTTTGCAGACTCAACCAGAAACCAACACCAAAAGCCCATTACAGGGTGTTCGCTTTAAGGGGCACCAAAAGGCTAGAGCTTGTAGGATGGGTTAAGACAAGAAAAAAATCGTATGGGAGGGGGGTCTATTTTCCCGCGTTTATCCGGGAAGGGCAATTTTCTAAAAAAATCCACTTGAAATAGAAAAAAAAATATTAAAAAACAACGGAAACACCTACAATGTGATGTCACTATTACATATTTGCATTTTATACCTTTTTGTAAGGCCAAAAAACTCTTCTTTAATTTTTTTTTTAAATAAGTTGTTTTTGTAAACTTAAATTTTTGAAAAAAAAAAAAAAAATCTAAAAGTTGTGTCAAATTATTTTTTTTCAAAATTTTATATAATTTTTCGTGTTTTCAATGCTTCAATCAACTCTCAGCCAAATACTAAAACCAGATGTCAAAATGTATTCCAGTTTTTGATAAAATTAAAAATAACTAAAGTAAGTTTTCCTTGAATTTGACTTCCATCGGTTATTTTGTTGTTCCAAAGATTCTGTTTCTACTAATTAAGTAGTAAATTAGATGTCGTTATTTTAAATTTTCTCCAAAATTAAAAAACTTTTAGGCATCCAGTTTTTAGTGTTTAACTGGAAATTAATATCAAAAAAAATATATTACTTAAAAACCTAAAATTTTTGAAAAAAAATTAGTTTGGGCACAATTTTTTTCATTATTTTTTCAAAATTTTGAGTTTGAAAATTAATTTTTCAAAAACAATCTTCTCAAATAATTTGAAAAGAAAATAAAAGAACGAGCTTTTGGCTTTAAAAAAAAAAGTATAACATGACATTGTAATACTACGTTTTCATTAGAGCCGAAATGAGGTAATTTCGCAAATTACGTAAAAAGTGTTTCCATTATAAATTTGCTAATTTCATTTGACAGTCCAAGCTGTCAACCGCTTGTTTTTGTTGTTTTATACGTTGAATTCTGTCATATTAAATACGTTCCACTTTGAATGGATTCCATTTGGGTGTGTTCATAAAGTTTTTACGTAATTTCCTACCGAATTTCGTGCAAATTTGGTTTACCTCATTTGGAAATGTGAATTTGTATGGGAAATGAGATGATTTCGAATCGAATTTGGAAATTTTCACCGAAATTACCTCATTTGCTCTAATGAAAACGTAGTATAAGTGTTGCCGTTGTTTTTTTTTAATAATTTTCTTTTTCTGGAAATTTTTTTAGAAAATTGCCCCTCCCGCCTAAACGGGAGGAAATAGACCCCCTCCCAAACGATTTTTTTCTTGTCTTAACCCAACTTACTCGCTCTAGCTTTTTGGTGCACCTTATACCGAACACCCTGTATACTACAGTGGGGCAGATATTATTTTATTATTATAATTATATCAATTATATCAATTATGTATATAAAAAAGAAAATATGCACAATTGGATCGCACGAACTTGCTCTTGTTTTAACTACATAATGTAATGATATTTTTAACGAAAAAAATGTTTACAAAAATTAAAAGTAGGCATGCATTCTAACTAAAAATATTAATTTTATGTTTAATTTTTTTGTTGTTTAAAAAATATCTGTCGAAGTTTTTAAAAACTCGCGAATAACCCGAAATGCGAATTTTTTTTTATTGCAAAACCTAAAACGCGGATTTCTTACAGGTGAGAAGTTTAATAAAAATCGTTGGTGCAACGAAATATGGGTAGATATGGCAAGTATAGGCAAGTTATACGCATTGTTTTGTGTGATTGTGCGAAAATTGTTGTTGTTTTAAAGGTTTTATTATGAACCCCCATTTTTGGGGCGTTGGAGAGTGAATGTTATAGATTTCTTAATTGTTTTGTAAATCCTAGTTCCTACAGTTAAAATTTCAGCTTTCTAGGACTTTGGGAAGTACCCTTTAGGTTTTTATGAGTGAGTGGTCAGGTCAGTGACAAAATCGACGTTTTTTTTTTTGGTATTAATAAAATCCAAAAGCTAGAAATATTAAATTTGGTGTGTTTTACAAGTCCGCGGACTACATCTTATCCTGAGCTCTCTAGCTTTATTCAGACCGAAGTTATGAGGGCTCGAAAATACGACCAAACCCTACGAGAAAATATAGGTAGTGCCCGCCGCTCGTTTTTCCCGTCTTAGCAAAACTTATACTTAAATGAATAAGGTGCTAAAAGTTCATATGACCTTGAAAAAAACTTAAAAAATTTATTTAAAAAAAAACCTATGCCTGACCAATTACTGAAATTACCTTACCTTTTATCACTATCTAGTGGCCCTTCAAGTGGTATACGTTTTTTTACGAATATTCCATAAATGAGGTGCCAAAAATCGCGGGTGAACTTGAAAAACTTCAACCCTGGATTAAAAATTTTCTAAGCCTGACCAATTTCTTAAACTACCTGCCCTTTTATGACTAATTACTGACCTTTTAGACTGCTTAAATTTTTTGCGAATATCCCATGGGATGTGCTAAGAGTTAATTTTTTTTTACGAATCCATTACTTCCTGTTTAGTTCGTGAGCCCCAGATTAATATATGTTGTATCTATGTTTTTAGCCCACATGCCAAACGAAAACTTTGTAATTATTAAAAGGTCACAAAACATAAAGGTTGATATATGTACTGTATGTCGAACATACATTGGAATTTCTACAGTTTTTTTTTATAAGTTCGTATGTAATGGTTTTTCAATGGAAAAACTTATAAATAGAAACCAACTCATATCTGCCAATTAACTTCTTATTTACCAACAAGCATCCCCACTGTGCAATGGCCTATTAGTTACGCACTTATCGATTGACGCAATGAACATGACCAGTGGGACAATTTATTTAACCGGAATGAAATCGAGTGTAAAAGTATTTTTTTTTTTTTTGTATTTTTATTAAATGAGAAACCCCTTCAGGCGCCATTGAATTGACTTGACTCCCTGAGATACATCTAAAGATTTTCGAATTTAATGTCATCCCAACAAAAAAAAAAAAAAGTTAACTAAACAAAAAGTCCTTCACCCGGGGGCTATAGGTTTTCTGAGTTCTAACATTGAAATTATATATAAAATCCTTTCAAATATAAACTTGGATGTATCTGCTGACTGACATCGCAAAGGAGTAGGTAGGTCTAAGAAATCCATTCCTTTTTGTTGGTCTCTATGTCTGTACATATATACAACATTAAGTCCAAGTACATTGATTTGGTTCAACCAAAAGCTGATGTAGTTTTATTGTCGGCTTTTTATCATTGCTCGTTATCGTTCGAATATAGGGGTTTTGGATTTATTGTCAGGTTGTTGGCTGATGTTGTTGCGGGGATGGATGGTGGATTTATCTTATTCATTTATTTAGTTTTTTTTTGTATTGTGCTATGTTGATATGGTTATGTTGTTATTATTTTGTCCTTTTTTGACCTTTTGATTCTTTATAACAAAATACACTTCTTTATGACTTTGGGTTGAGTTTTTTTTTTTTTTTTTTTTTATTTTCGAAAGTAATTTGTTGTTAGGTGTTTTAAGAGCTTTCAACTGAAATCGAAGTTTTTTTGTAAAAATGTATTTTAACCGTTCATTTTTATAGTTACAAGGTCGATAAAAAAGGTTAAATAATCCACGAAAATAGACTAGATTCAAAAGGTCTTACATGTCTAAGCGGATTCATTTCTTACTTCAGATGTTCCTGGAGGTTATAACCTTGCTCCACTTTTCTTTGCCTTGTCTTAAAACGATTACATCGTCAATGAAGTTTATTTCAAACTACATCATTGACACACCCTAAACACTGACTGATGACATGTATAAATTATTGAGATAGTAAGTTTATTCTAGACATTGACCAAAACTGCCAACTGTCACAATTTGTGAACAATTGTTGCCAAATCCTGTTCTAGACTTCATAAATTCGGCAGATTTTTTTGGGAAAAGAGAGCACTCACATGAGAGAAAAATATTTCCCTTGACAATTCCTGTCAAGAAATTTCTTTGGGCAGAAATCGGCAAGTTTGAGATCTGTCAAAAATGCCAGTTTAAATTCAAAGAGATTTAAATATACATAGCTGCTGACTTAGGGTTACCCAAGCGTTAATTTTATTTTAATTTTATATTTGGTATAGGTATGCAATTTTTGTATTGTTTTATCAATCTGTTAATTAGTTAATTCATTTTCATTACATTTACCTTTCGTTTAGCAGAAGTACATAATTCTGACGAAGAAAATGTAATAACATATTCATGCATTTCTTGTCTGAATTTAAAATATTGAATTAAAGTAAATTGTGTTTTTATTAATTTTTACTTTGCGATATTTATAGGCAAATACTCAGGGAGAGTTTTGAATTTCAAAAAAAAAAAAAAAAACGAACTCAAGATTCCGATAAAACTTGACATTACGATACTATGATAGAAAGCACGAAAAAAGTGGATTCCGAAATTCGGCCTGTTTGTAAATCTGTTTGCTTCTAGCCTAAACCCCTAACGGCCATATTTTTGACTTTCTACAAAGCTAATTTTACGGAAAAACTAGTTCAATAGGGGCTCCGAGTTTTAATTTTTTCGCAATTGCTTTTGAAAAGCTTAAAACTTGAAACCCCTATAGAATTAGTTTTTCAGTAAAACTAGCTTTGAAGAAAGTCAATAACATGGCCCTAAGTGATTTCTTTCAAAATTGGAACTTTTATAGGTGATTCCATAGAAGGGGGAAATTGATTTTTGTTTAGCTTCAAGAATAACCGTATCTGCCTTACAGCAGTTTTGAAAAAGGTTATTTATCTCGAAAGCGGCTTTAAAGAATACATTACATTTTGGTAAAAAAAAAAAAATATTACTAAAAACTCTTATTAACGATAGGTATATTTACTCAGGGCTGGATTTACAGCGACGCCACCAGGGCAGAAGCCTGGGCCCCCATAGGCTGAGGGCTTTCACAAATCATGGATTCAAAAATTATTTATTTTCTATTTTAAACAAATTGATGAGAAATTCCTAGTATGCAGGGTGTCCCGGACTTGGACCCATGTTCTGTAACTTCTCGCATGCATAGAATCGGTCGAGAAACGATGGAAACTGAAACAAAGTACACGAGTTTTGTTCCATTTTTCAGCGTTTCTCGACTGATTTTTTCGATGTGAGAGTTACAGAACAGAGGTCCTGGTTGTTTCTTAAATTCACGAAAAATGATATCAAAATTGGAAATAGACCTTTACTGTAGAACGAATTTTTTCTTAGAATATACCCAAGAACCACACCCTTAAATACTTCCAGCCAGGTCCGGGACACCCTGTATTTCATTCTACAGGGTGATTCGCATAAGGTGTTACAAAAAGTTAGAGCGTGTAGGTTGAGTCGAGACAAGAAAAAAAATCGAATGGGAGACGGAGGGGGTCTATTTTCCCCCGTTTAGGCGGGAGGGGCAATTTTTTTTTAAATTCGACTTCAAATAGGAAAAAATCATTTAAAAACAATTGCACACGTACAATGTCATGCTTTACTTTTTTTTTAAATACAGAAGTCTGTTCTTTTATTTTGTTTCTATTTCAAATTATTTTATAATTTATTGCGTTCAAACTAATTTTGCCCAAACTTTTTCTAGTCAATCACTTAATACTCAAACAAGACCCTAACCAAAACCGTACAATACTGCTATCCTCACAGACAGCCAGGCAGCCGTTAAAGCAAGTGTGTTCCCACTATCGTCTTCTAAATAAGTTCATTAATGTCGTGATGAGCTCGCAAGCATAAATGGAAACCTCAGGGTCTCCCTTGTCTAGGTTCCAGGACTTATGTTCTGTAACTCTCGCATGCATAAAATCAGTCGAGAAACGATGGAAACTAAAACAAAATACATGAGTTTTGTTCCATATTTCATCGTTTCTCGACTGATTTTTTCGATGTGAGAGTTACAGAACATGGGTCCAGGTCACTGTGGAATTTGAGGAAAATGAGCGGGCAAACGAACTGGCCAGGATCAGCCCTTGCTGATCTTGCGAAAAGTGTCAACATTTTTGCGTTATATCTAAAAAGATTTGGCCCACCTATAGCAAAGCCCGTACAACTGACCTGATATGCAAAGCCAGACGATATATAGCCCAGGTTCGTTGCGAGCTTTTCCGGGCACTGGCCGATCAGAGCATCGGTGATGCTGGGCATCCCTCTAACACTACTCGTTGCCGTAGCTGTGGAAAAGCATTTTTTGACAACCTCAATGAACTCTCGGAACTGAAGATCAAAGACTTGATCTCTTTCCTCAACGCGACGAAATAGATCTAAGTTTAACTTGGTAGCTCCTGCACCATGTTTCCCATCAGACTCCCTTGACCACAAGCAAGTGGGCAACGGATTTCTGAAGCCAACAATTGGCCAAACTTGGCATTTTGACGGGCGAATCCCTCCTTATAAAATCACTTTTAATGAAAAGAAAACACCCAAATGGGCGGAATCTACCCTTCTCCTTCTAACTTACCATAAAATCTACCCATCTCACTGGATGTGCCGTTCGTCAAAAATACAATGTAAACATCGTCTTATGGTATCAAAACAGCGCTCTTTGGGTCACCGAGCTAGGTTGCTCGGGGCTGCCATTTCTACCTACTTACAGTTATTTTTTGACTTAGAGAAAAATTTAATTTCCCCTCAAGGGAATCTGAAAAAAAAAACTCAAGCACCAAGTTCGAACAAATTGGCTTCAGTGGTTTTGGTTTGGATATGTAGTTCCTCCCCAATTAGCATATAAATATATCTACAATCTACAAATGGTTAGAAAGAGTACGGTTTCGCATGAATATGAGAACCTTCATTCCGATTACAATTTAAAACTTTTTAAGGTTGATACATAAATAGGTACATATGTACATAGATTCCTACATCAAATCAATTTAATTAAAACCTTAAATTGAAAATGAAATGTTTTGTAGGTTCTCTTCCAATTCCGTTTTAGAGTGATTTTTTTTCTTTCAACTTGATGAACTCTTTCGGCCAAACAAAAAAAAATTAACATCAAATATAAACATTATTTGAGAGAGCATCTATATTTATCTTACAACAATACTTTAGAAACATTTCCATAGGAACCTATATCATCTAATTCAATTCTAAAATGCGAGAAAACAGCATTTAAAGTGAATTTTTAATTTCAATTAAATTAACTTAAGGTAGCATTTTCAGTTATTTGTGTTGATTTAATACAAACGATGTCAGTAACAGTATTATGTGGTAATGTTGTTGAACAATGTAGGTACGCACATATATTATGAGCTTGAAGTTTTTTTGTGAGAGTCCGAATTCCGGATAAAAAAGTAAGTAAGGTTTCAGTCAAACATTATTTGACTCTTTCAATGACAATTTTAGCATGGCATCTTTTCTGGAAATAGCTAAATCAATTGTCCATCACAGTCTGAGGAAACAATGAAATATTGGGCAGATGATCGTGTAACAATTATTCAGAGACACATAATGAAAAATCGTATGGAAATGTGCTGGCCGACGAAGCCTTGGCGAACAATTGATAAATGAAATAACAATGTTCCTCAAGTTAGCAGAACAAGGTCAGCAGAAAAAATTAATGTTCTGCTAACTTGAGTTTGAATAATTTTTTTTTGCTCAAATCTTGGAAAATCTTTTGGAAAATGGGGTACTTAATTCTAACTAGATGAAATCTTAATAATTCAAGTATATTTATGACGAAAAAAGTAGAAAAAAAAATAAAAAACAAATTATTTTTTCCAAATTTTTTTTTTATTTTTTTTTTTTTTATTTTTTTTGTAAAAAACAATTTTTTTAAATTTTTTCTTGATTCGTAGAGCACTTAAGTACCACCTAAATATGAGAGCAAACCAATTTTTTTCCATGCGTTTTAAACAGTTTCCACTTAGCAGAACATTCATTTTTTCCAAAAGTACTGGAGCACTTAATTTTGTTGTTGGGTACTTACTTAGCACCTAATGACGACATCATTTAAACTTTGTTCTGCTAACCTTGCTATGCTATCTTGAGGGACATGGAATAACATGAACTTATTGAAGTCGATTTTGATTTATTTGAACCCTTAAATGACCTCTACGCAAAACCCTAAGAGTACAAGATGGCGAATGTTTTTCTTTTTTCAGATGGTATTCCCTTGACTATATCCATCAAAGTTCATCTTTGAACAAAAAAATATTCTCTGGATATAAAAACCTAGTTTCACTCGACTATACGTATAAATCGAAACAATGTTTGCAAATATCTACGTTATTTAGGGTTAACAATGATACATTTTACATATTTTGCTTGTATGTCCGGGTTAATCTAAGAAACTACATGATAGATTTAAAAAATTATTTTGGTTTTTGAAAGATTATACGCAGAAGATGGTTTAAGGGGTAATTTATTTTTTACATTAAGCTGTTATAGGGTAAAATGGAGCATAAACACCAATATATTATTCGATTTAAACAAATATGTTGGTGTTCGAAAAGTAATATTTAGAAGATGCACTTCTAACGCCCGTGGCGTAATGGTTAGTGCGTTGGACTGTCATGCCGGAGGTCTGGGTTCGATTCCCAGCCGCTTTCACCTAAACACATAAAAGTTTTTTCTGGGCTTCTGCCTCTTGCGAGAAAATGACTAAGTAGTTCTCCAATAGGATCTCTTGTCATAAAAAAGTGCCACTCACCTTGACCGTTCGAATTCGGCACTAAATTGTAGTTCCCCTTCTTTCCTGCAGACACGTAATTCACCAGGACCCATGTTCTGTAACTCTCACATCAAAAAAATCAGTCGAGAAACGCTGAAAAATGGAACAAAACTCATGTATTTTGTTTCAGTTTCCATCGTTTCTCGACCGATTTTATGCATGCGAGAAGTTACAGAACATGGGCCAAGGCCATAGTTCTTCATGAGCTGTCGTTCCACCAAATGTATTTTTTTACTTCGAGGATAACTTTGTTTTAAAGGTTACATTCAAAGGATGGACTGCAAGGATCAAGATGGCTGTGCATTGTATATGGCAAAATTAAGCTTGGCTTCCATAATGACGATTACCAATTTAAAAAAATACACATTCTATTTCTTTCCGATGTGATAAAATATTTTTCGTACAAATAAAAGAAATATCTTCGTACTTTAGCAAAATTGAATGTCACAAAAAAACAAAATTTAATAGATATGTATCGGATTGTTACAGGTACAGGGGGTTAGCGTAGCGAAGTTAGCAGATAAAAATTATAAAAATAAAATAAATAGGTACAAATGGATAAATAATACTTTTACCTATATTTATTTATTTATACATATTTACTTTTGTAATTAATTTTTTTTACCCGCGCGAAGCCGGAACGAGCCAGCTAAAGCTAGTACAATAAAAAAAATTATCTCAAAATAACTCCAGTTCTGAAAACTTAAGTTTGACTCTGAATTTTAAGTCATATAAAATGGATGGAGACACACTCCGAAACGCGTCGCAGAAACATCTTAATTTAAATTTATTTATTTATTATAAAAAATATTAAAAGTTGTGATAATAATTAGTTTAAAAATTTTTAAAATTAAAAACAAATTTAGGTTTTTTGCTTTAATTTATCAATTAAACCAACACAACTTGGAGACATAAAAGCACTTAAAAATTACTAAATTTAGTTATTTTGTATTCTTTTCAAATTTACTGCTAAAGAAAACAAAAAACAATATTTCCTTGATTATCATTTGTTCCATACTGCTACTATTACCATTTATTTTATTTTTCATAATTAGTGTAGCGTCAACTTTATCATCACAAGCGCAGTGCAGCGCAACGCTGAAAAGATGTTTTTCTATTATTTAACTCTCGATTATATCTTTTCCCATTTTCGTTGCCCCAGCTTAACTTGAGCCAACAAGTTCCGGAAACTCAAACCGAATTCCAATGATTGCATTGCCAAGCACCGCTGAACAAAACAAACTCACAAGCGCTATAATATAGAGTCAAAAACACGCTGGCGATACTGAACCGAACCGAATTTATAGGAAGCGAATAATGAGAACGGCCATCAATAGTATCAACCCAACCGTAATTTAATGGGCGCTGAAGTGTCCCTCTTCAGCTTCGGCTCTGGGTTGGATTAATTTAATGGGTCCTAATTTTGAAAGAAATTCCCACCACATTCAGCCGGTGTTTCTTTGAGCATGGAATGGAGTCGGCGATTGTGTTGCCAATTGTATAAATTCCTGGTTTAGAATTTCAAGCGTGTGATATGCCATTGTTAAAGAGAAAGGATCTCAGTACCAACAACAACGGTATAACGCTGTGGTTCGCCTCTTAAATGAATGAGCAGCTATATAGGGTGTACTATACACAGCACAGTTATAAGAGTAACACAATAACTCGGGGATTAGTTTCGTTGCGGATTCCGTGTTTACTCTGGTGGGCTTTGTCCGCCAAGACATTTATAAATTTCCATTCTAATGATCAGACCAGTGATGGAAAACAACTTTTTTCGATAGTACTGAATTCTGAAAAAAAATAGTACTGAAAGTAACCAAATAGTACAGAATTTTTTCGCAATACGCAATACACAGCTAAACACTTGATACGCCAAGTTTTGTGCAAATATCAAAATAATCTTCAATGAATTAAAATTCTAGCCTTATCTATGCTAAGGGGCCAGTTATAGCTATCATTGAAATTTATCATTGAAAATTTTTAATTTAAGATTTAGGGCACTTAAAAAGCGAAATCAGTAATTATTTTGATGCCAATGTAAAGCTGACGATTCAATTAATGTTTATTGCGAAAAAAAAATTCGTTTGGGTCCAACCTTTCACATAAATTGACTTTCATTTTTTCAATGATTGCACTACCTTATCAATGATCATTGAAATAATAAATGCCGTTTCATGAAAAAGGTTGGGCCGAAATTAACTTTTTTTGTTGTCCAGAAATATTAATTAAGTTATAGGCTTTATTTTGGCATCAAAATAATAATAGATTTTGAATCCTAAACGTCATAAAATACATCATTAAAATTTTCAATGATGAATTTCAATGATAGCTATAACTGGCCGCTAACAACGTTATCGTTAAATTTTCTTAAACGTCACTCAATTCACCGCATTAAATTCAATTATTTTTAAATTATTTTTATTCTAAAAACTAGGAAACCTACTAGCCTTGCTTCGCCCTTTATTTAAATACTCTGAAATAATATTAATATTAAATAGATTACCTGATAAATTTTTAAAAACACATTTTGCCAGAAAAATTTTGAAGTACATAGTACCTATTTTATTTTTAGGGGATGGATTATGAATTTTAAATTCGTACTTTTGGTGTAAAATTTAAAATCAAAACGCACCGTTCAGCGCGAAAATCCATTATACATTTTTTTAAATATAACATATTATTTGTGTTTGGAATATTTTACGAGTTAAGCCTAACTTAAAGATCTAAGCGAAGTGAAATTTTCATACCAAAAAAAAAATTGCTTTTTCCAGGCGTGAGAAAAGTAATAAAATTAAGTGAAATTTTTTAAGCGACAAGGAGGAATAAATTTGTTTCGAAGTGAATAAAATTCAACGGGCTTATATAAACCAACATGAATCATAAACGAACATGAATCAAGATCTGTAGAGACATTTTTGAGAGAATCTGCAAAAAGTACAAAAGTGAAAAACTAAAACATTCGCACACAAGCATTTCTAGCACATGTATTAGTTTCTCACTTTTGTACTTTTTACAAAAAGTCTTGAATGTATTTAAGCCTTAAAACGTCATAAGTTAAAAAAATTATTTCTTTCTTTGATATCACGGTTTTGGAATAACCCCAAAATAAGTAAATTTCCTCAAAAACCTTCTTACCTCTATTTAGGTCATGTGCATTTTTGGAAAGATTATGGTATGGAAGTTAAATTTTTTTCCTTGGGAATCACACAGTATTTTGAAGCGAATCCGTTTAGGCTTTTCTTAGATGTATAAACTGATGAACTTGTAGACGCATAGAAAAACAGAATATCGGAAGGTATAACTTTCAAGTTTTGGCGGTTATTAACACATCATATTTTTAGTTTTCAATAAACTTGAAAATGTCATAACGAAAGGCGCAACAAAAAGCACGTTTTTGGAATTCTCGATTTATTATAATTTCAATTTTTATAAAAACCATGATTCCAAACTAAACTCAACACTTTCTTGAGTGATAACCTTATTTCAAGCGATTGAGGGTCTTTTGGGAATGCTTGCATGTAATTTTTTTTTTTAATAAAGGGTAAATTGAATAAAGAAATAAGTTTGAAATCAACTCTAAAACAAAATTTTAAATAGTACTGAAAGTTGAAAAGTGGTACTTACGTACTGGGGAAATTAAATAGTACAAAATTCAGTACAATAGTAAGCCATTTTCCAACCGTGGATCAGACCATAGTTGGCTGGCTCTATATGGGAAGTGGAAGCAACCATTGTTGACTCGTTGCAATCGTCATCGTCGTCGTTGCCGTGTTTTCAGTGGTGGTATCGGTGGTCTCCGGCACGCGGTGTGGCGACGGCCGGCCGGCGGCGTCACCGTGTCGTCGTCGTCGTCGTCGTCGTCGTCGTCTTTGAATATTCGTGACTGCGGTAATGATTGTTTACTCATGGCAACGGAGATGCTTTGTAAGAATTACTCAAGATTATATCTGACATTTGGAAGTTTGCAAGGCTTGCTTGTCCTTCTTGAAAGTTGGTTACCTTTTGCTGAAAATGCTAGAGGTTCATAGTTTGGTCATGAGTAGGTAATGGATTTTGCAGATATTAAAGGTGAATTTATTTGATTGGCTCAAAAAGGTGATTTGTAAGTTTTTTTTAAATTTTTTTTTATTTTTTAAATGGCACATTGTTTGTCATTGTGTGGGTGTTTTGAAAGTTAACCCATTCAATTGTTATATAGGGTCATGGATCTATGTAAAAGTCATGAAAACTTTTTGATAAATTACCACGAAACAGATATCCAAACTCAGGAATTCAGTAGCATCGAAAGGTTAGGTATAATGTAGGTTGATGGAGACACAATGTTTATGATGCAAAATTATAAACCTACATCAAGTGATTTAACACGATATACAATGTTGCAAGACTAAGGTAACGGAACGTTTGCTTTAGCCGAATGGCGCCCAACGCGGGGTAATTTTTCCGATGCTCAGATAAGTCAGTGGTTAAATGGAAACAAATTTGGATATACATATAACGATGAAATCAGTGACAACATGTCATTGTACAACACAGACATAACTTTACTAACACCTGTGAAGTATGAAATTTGTTTGCCCATAAGAAACAAAAAACTTTTACGTTAAGTAAACCACCAAATTAAGTTTTGTCGAATTTTTTCCGTAGTTAAAATCTAATCCACATGAGCTAGAGGTTCTATTACAAGCAACTTTAGATAAATCATTATTATTTTCTTCTACAAATATTTCGTATAAGGATACTTATTTAAATTAACAAACTTAATCTAATTTATAAACAACTTTACCTTTTATTTGATTTTTATCTATTTTTTGTTTTCATTAAAGAATTTTAATTGCCATCGGAAAACTCACCTGAAAAGATAAAGAAAGTAAAAAAATTAATTAAATGGATTATTTTAAAACATTCAATAAAAAATAAAAAAAATAATTTATTTTGAACAAAACCACAAAAAAAAATAAACCCAAAATTTAATATATCTGATAAGTGAAATCTTTATATTCATATAATCCATTACATTTCATTAAAATGTTAAGTTAAGAAAAGTTAAATTTTATATTTTGAATTAACTTATTTAAGAGCTAGCTACACTCCGCTTCACTTGAATAGAAACAAAAAATTTTTTTTTTACTCTCAGAGCGTGTTGCGCCTTTGCAAATTTAGAAATCCACCTTTTTGTTTTAGTTCTTTTAAGAGGGATCTATTGCGAATAAAACTGCATGAGCAGAATAATTCAGAAAAATACCATTCGGTTATTTTTTACCATTTTTCTAATTACTTCAATAAAAACACTGTTTTTTTGCGTCACTTGAATAGAAAAAGTATGCGATTTTTATCTATAGGTTACGGTTAGAAGAAAAAATATTATTATAATAATGGAAGTATATAGATTAAAAATAATAATTGTTTGATCAAAGAAAAAATGGTCCGCGGAAAACCATTAAACGCTGCAAATGAGCCAAAATAGAAGTACACGCGGAAAACAAGCTTTTTTTTATTGCCAAAAAAATAAGAAGTGTGAAAATTGTTTGGTTGTTTCTCAGAAATAAAGAAAACTATGGAAAAAAAATGAAAGGTAGGCAAGCAAGAGCCACAACAAATGCAGACCGAAGAAAGTTAATTAGACTGCCCTCCAATTCAAGGGACCTTGCTGCTAAAATCAAGGCAAAGAGTGGAATTACAGCTAGTTTTAATACTATTAGACGTGCTGTTTGTGGGTCACAACATTTAAAGCGCCTAAAATTGAAGAAAAAACCACCGTTAAATCCAATACGAAAACAACATCGAAAATATTTTTGCCGTGGAAATATGCCGTGGAGGGAAGAGTGGAGAGAAGTGGTATTTTCTGACGAAACAAATCAATTTAGATGGTCCGGACGGTTATAATTACTATTTTCATGACATGAAGAAGGAACCAATGTTTTTGGAGCGTCACCATAGCCGAGAAGGTGGTGTTATTGTGTGGGGTGCGATTTCCGGGTTTGGAATAATTAATCTGGAGTTTCTCACTTTGAAAATGACGGCAAACTCTTACAAGAAAATATTGCAAGAAGCTTTCCCTAAGTTTTCCGATGTCTTTGGACCAATACTATGGACATTTCAAAAAGACAACGCACCAATCCACAACGCAAGAATCATTAAAAGTTGGATATCCTAGAAAAATGTTACCTTGCTTCAATGGCCACCGTACTGTCCCCGAACCTAAATATTATCGAAAACATGTTGGGATGGATGGTTCGCAGGGTGTACGATTCAGGACTTCAATAACAGGACAAAGAATTTCTTACAGCTGCAATCAAAGAAGCACAGAGTGCAATTTCTTTAAATTATATAAAACAACTGTTTGATTCACTTCTCAACAGGGTTTTTGAAGTAATTACAAATAAAGGTGGTATAGCACACAATATTAAAATATGATTTTAAACAAAAAAAAACTACCCTCTTTTACTGCATTTTTTGATTTTTTTTTTTTTTTCCATATTTAAGAGAATGTTTCTATTCAAGTGACGCAAAAAAAAAATCTGTGTTTTTAATGAGGTAATTAGAAAAGTGGTAAAAAATAACCGAATGGTATTTTTCTGAATTATTCTATATATGCTGTTTTACTCGCAATAAATACCTCTTAAAAGAATTAAAACAAAAAGGTGGGTTTCTAAATGTATCAATTGAAGAAAATGCGAAAGTTGATTGGTATTTTTAGCGAAACTCAACCGAAAATGGGAACTTTAAATCGTTTTAAAAACCGAATTATTCAAAAAGCTCTTAGGCCCGTTTGCTGATACGGAACATAAATACTTATGTTCCACATAAACCCTTAAGTGACACTTAATGCTTTGCACCAATCGTAAACTCAAACATAAAAACCTTTAAGTTGAACATAATTTAGGTAGAAGAAGAAGTGGCACATAAGATATTTATGTCAAACATTAATATTCTTTTACTGTTGTTTTTGACTCATTTGCCAAGTAACTGGCTGAACAGAATGGTGACGCAGACGGAACCGGAGACGGAGCTGGAACAGCTGTCAAAATATTGAATACACGCAAATTCAATGTTTCGAACACAACGGAACGTAGACGCATACGGAGACGCAGACGCAGACGGAAGAGTTCACCAACTTTTAACTTTTGACGTACGGCACTTTTGACGTTTCAATTTGTATGAAGAAAAAAAACAACTTTTTGGTCGGAAAAAAATATTGTGGTTATTTGTATCGCGAAAAAAATTATTTATTAAAAGGAAAATTAGAGGAAACAAAAAATGTGAATTCTGAGCTTGTACACAATAATATTCTTTTGTTTTTCTTCAAAATACTTTCAAAGCTGTACAGCTCCATTGTGGACATGTAAAAAAAATAACGTACGACACTTTTTGACAGCTCTTCCAGTTCCGTCTGCGGCTTCAGTTCCGTCATTCTATTCTGTTCAGCCAGTAATGTGAAGATACTGCTACGATAATATTATTAAAAAAATTAATAAAGATGGATTTTGAAATGTTGGACTTGATCGAAGATGACGTGGAAGTTCTTGAAATTCTAGAAGTAGGAGTTCCTCGTCAAATTTACGAGAGAAATGAATATTTTTACTCTTTTGATGAGCTACCTTTTTACAAAAGATTTCGCTTAACAAAGGAAATAACAATGGTTATTTTGAACCAAATAGAATGTTCTTTAGAATGTCCATCCAACAGGTACAAATATGTCTGAACAATATTAAAGTTAATTCATATAAAATTATTTCCCTTCCTATAGGAATAATTCTATCGCTCCTATTAACCAACTTTTGGTTGCGCTACGCTTTTTTGCAACGGGTAACCATCTCCTAAGTTTAGCCGATTTTGGTGGAATGCATGTATCAACAGTTTCAAGAATAGTTTTGAGAGTTTCAAGAGCAATAGCTAAACTTGGAAATGATTACATAAAATTTCCTGAAACTGCAACTGACATTTCAAAAACCAAACGTGATTTTTTTGACATAGCATCGTTTCCAAATGTAATTGGAGCAATTGATGGCACTCACGTCAAAATTCAGTCTCCCGGTAAATTATTATTTATGATTGATTCGAAAATTATATCTATTGGTTTGTTACATTAAGGTGGACCTGATGGAGAAGTTTTTCGAAACAGGAAGTTATTTCTCGATCAACGTTCAAGCGATTTGCAACGCAAAAATGATATTTACTAATGTGGTGGCTAGATGGCCCGGATCTACCCATGACGCAACAATTTTCAGTAATTGTAAAATAAGAAATTCTTTGGAGAGACAGTCAAATGCAAATGAAGAATGTTTTCTCTTGGGTAGGTTTCATTCAAATTTATTTACGTATTTTTGTATTTCTGGTTTTTTTTTCACAAAACAGGAGATTCGGCTTATCCCCAAAAATCTTATTTGATGACACCTCTTCTCAATCCAAGAAATTCAGCAGACCAATTGTATAATGAGTCTCAAATTCGTTCTAGAGGTGTAATAGAAAAAGCTTTTGGGATTTTAAAAAGGAGATTTCCCGTTTTGGCTTATGGTGCCCGATTAAAACTGAGTACAGTATTAACAATTATAATTGCGACCTGCACTTTGCACAATATATTGAGGCATAATGGTATACTTGATGACCCTCCTGAAAGCTTCGATTTTAGTGAAGAAGATCTACAACGTGTTATTACTGATGGACAGATACATAATGAAAACCCTTCACAAAATAACGATTCAAGCTCGAACTCCTTAAATTTGAATATGCAAAAGCGTACGGATTTGATAAATAACTATTTTGCAAGATTGTAAATATTATATCAAGCTTCATAGATCGAAAACTCAAATAAAAAAAAATAAACAAAATTTCAACTCAAAATAAAATTAGTTTATCACAATTTATTCAATTTTAATTAAAAAAAAACTAATTAACATTTTCAAAGTACATAGGTACATACAAAACACAAAAAAAAGAGAATATGTAGAACAAAAATTGCTCAGTTCATTTCTTTGAATAATAATTCAATGTCTTTTAAAACATTGTGGGCATCTTTTGTTGTGCAGTCTTCTTTTTGTATTTTTTTTTAAACTTGGTTTTTGATTGCGATATCTGGTTCCAAAGATTTTCGCTTTAGTTCGTGCTCAACATTGCTTTGATATTTTTTTTGAATGGCTTCTTCTTTTAGCGTATCATATTGCAGTTTCGCTAGTTCAATCTTAATTTTGGAAAGTTCGGAATACTGCTCAGAAATCTTGCTGATCTTGCTGCTTTGCAATGTAGAGGCAACTGGTCTTCTTCTTGAAGACCATGAAGTATTGTCCAATTGTTCGGAGTTTCCAAATTGATTTTTGAAACCCTTTGTCATCATTATTATTTCTGGTTTAGAGCCTTTTTCAATATCATGCGAAGTTTCATCCCCAAAAAGTATGTCATCGCCGGTGTGGGCTGGGGTTTTTAACTTCGGATGAACTTTTGTTTTTAGCATGGACGGCTTATAATGAGTCCAGTCGTTTGATTTTTCCTTCTCTTCGCGCTACAAATATTTGTAATTTGAAATAAACAGTTGATATTTTCAAAAGTTTATTTATAGTTTACCTTTTCGTTTTCTTCTTGTTCAACAAAGCCGTCACCATCAAATTCATTTTCCAGACCATAAACAGTTTTTGGATTCATAATGGTTACGGCCAGATCAAAATTAGGGTCGGAAGGTGTGTATGGCTTTCCTCCTCCTGTTTGTACACTCGAACTTCTTTCTTTTGCCGCCTCCTTCCTTATTTCGACTTTGTAATTATTATAAAACCTCTTCAGAGATTCGCTATTCCTATAGCATGACCCCGACTGGCTGTTAAATTTTTTTTCAATCCGTTTCCAAGCAGTTTCCTTGTCTTTCCAGGTTGCACCATCCGTTTTTTTGTTTTCTATAACTTCTTTTTCATCAAACGCACAATGAAGAAGAAGCGTTTTTTTATTTTGTGAAAAATTCGGGTTTCTTTTTTTATTAATTTCCGACATTGTTAAAAAATAAAGCACCGTAAAATACGCTTAAGAACAAAAACAAATCAAAACTCACAATAATTTGACATTTGCGTAAACCGACTTGAAGTTAGTTAAAATTCAAAAGTCGTCAGTTACTATGATGAACATAAATTTTTTCGTGCAACTTACATAAATTTAAGTATCACATAGAATTTATGTGGAACTTAGCTATGCATAAGATTTATGTTCCGAATCAGCAAATGGGCCTTAGAAATATTAAAATCTGCTCAAGCTATATCAAGGATCTATTCACTACATTTAAAACAATATAAAGAGAAAATTTATTTTCTACTTCAGTTTCGCTGAGACTTGGAATCTGCAGAGTAGTTTTGAGTAATTTATGAACGAATCAATTAAATATTGAAAAACAAATACAAAAAGCTCAAAAATTAAAAAAAATGGCAAAGTAAATTTAAAGTCGAAATGCAATTCTCGGATACTTAATTAAAATTTTAGAGATATGTCCAATACCAATTTCAGAAACAGGGCATCCATGCATGCGATTTCTCGTTTGTTTTTTCCGAAATTATGGCTTAAGGCTTCTTAATAAGACAGTTTATTCATTACCACACAAATATTTATCTCTTTTTCGTAAAGATTCAAATTCTAATTGAAAATTTATAATCTCCTGATTGATTCCGTAGTCTACACCGAAAGAAGCACGCACCACTCTTGGATCATAAAACATACAAATTTCCAACACTTGTCTTTCGAATACTTTTCCACAATTTTCCTATTCAAGAAGAGATTTCTATATAGAAACATTCTTAAGTGTCTTTCTTGTTTTATAAAGCCATATGGTCGTCCTGCTATGTAGGTATCTATATGGCCAATTACACAAGAATTTTTTCTTTCTTATAAAGTGACTTAAACAAAATGAACTAAGAATATCATTGTGTAGCATCAACAACACCATCATTAGAAAAAGCAACAGCAGAAGCTATGCAATCAGCATCATCATCATTATTATCATCATCAGCATCACCATTATCTGCATCAACTTAGTAGCTGCGATGATGCTGTTGTTGCCAGTTGTCAGCTAAGAAATTGGAATTGGGAACACCATCTCACCATGAATATGGGAATGCTGGACTGTTACTGTAGAAGAATTCCCAGCTTCTATCTTTTTTTTTTTTTTTTTCTTCCTCTTGTCTATTCTTCCCGCGAAACGAATATCACAGATTTCTCCTGCACGTTCCAGCTATTGTCTAAACTACAACTATACAAAACCCACCCACTACGTTTAAATGCATCTATAGATACTATGCTTCTCGCCGTCTCCGGTGCCGGTGGTGATAGTTGTGGTGGTGGTAGAGTAGAGTACGATGGGCTCAGATATCCCTGGCATCCTAGGGAATATTTCAGAATCCATTAGAGAGTGCAGCGGGATATCAAAAGAATTTGCGACATTTAAGTGCACTTCTGTGCACCTATCTCATTTGTCTGTTTGATTTAGTGAATGAATGGCTGGGCGGTTGTTTGGTTTTTGAGTAGAATCTACTCCCCAGCCCCACCCCTTCTTTGTCCTTTTCTCTCTTAGTGTTGTATTATCTATACATACTTATATATATATGTATGTACATATATATTGTATAAAAAAAATATGTGCTATTTAGGTTAACTGGGGTTTTCTATTGCTGTGTGCAAAAGTCGCATAATGGAAATGCAACGCTCATAAATTAAAGCGGTAATGTGGTTCTTAAAACGTTGGCTTTAGATAAAGAAATTCTTTTAATATTTTTTTGTTTTATTTTTATGGGAGATAGTAAAATTAAAGGACAATTTAAGAAAAGTACTTGTAACGTTAATAATTGTTTCGCTTAAAGTTTTTTTGTTGATTTTAGTTTCTGACATAAAAAAGAACATCCAAAACATTAAAATTCTTTACAACTTTCTTTTCGGTAATGATTTGAATATTATTTCAGCGATGAGAGGGAAGAGCGAAAGAAAATGAAAGACTGATCTTAATCAATGAGTCTCCCAATTGAAACAACGTCAAGCAACTGGCTGTTAACTAACCGGAACATAGGCAGGGAAATGCAGAGGATGTGTTCAATAAGCGTTATAACACATAGAGTAAGTAATAGGTCAGGTCAAGGAGAGAACCCATCTCGGGTGAAGAACTAGTTCCACTGACTAGTACACAATCTATGAAAAAAAAAACTTCAGAATGCAGGTTCAGGTTCTGATAGATTGACCATCAAAACTCTTTCCAATACGAAGGCGATGTATTGTTAGGAACCATGTATCAAATCATCAACCAATTTCATCTATTATTTATGAAAAAAATTTTAGCCTATTACAAAATGATTTTTTTTTTTTGACAAAAAAAATCGATTATTTAAAAAAAATTTCAATCATTTTTGAAAAAAAAAGCTTACATTTTTTCTCTTTTTTTTTAATTTTAAAATTTGAAAAATAAAATTTGTAAACAAAAAAAATTCATTTCTTACCAAAGAAATATTTCCTTTTAATTCAAAAGGGTGGTCATTTGAAAAAATTGTATTTTTTACATTAGTAATTTTTCAGAATTAAAAAATAAAATATACAGGGTGTTCGGTATAAGGTGCACCAAAAAGCTAGAGCGAGTAGGTTTGGTTAAGGCAGGAAAAAAATCGTATGGGAAGGGGGTCTATTTCCCCCCGTTTAGAAGGGAGGGGCAATTTTCGAAAAAAATTAACTTGAAATAGAAAAAAATTATTAAAAAAACAACGGCAACACTTACAATGTCATGTTATCCTTTTTTTAAAGCCAGATAATCGTTCTTTTATTTTAATTTTAATTCAAATTTTTTGAGAGAATAGTTTTAAAAAAATTAAGTTTTAAACCCAAAATTTTGAAAAAAAATAATGAAAAAAATTGTGTTGAAACTAATTTTTTTTTTCAAAATTTTACGTTATTAAGTAATATTTTTGTTTTTGAAATTCGATGCTCCTATTAATTTCCAGTCAAACACTAAAAACTGGATGCCTAAATGTTCTTTAGTTTGAAAAAAAAATGAAAATAACGACATCTACTTTACTACTAAATTAGTAGAAACAAAATCTTTGGAACAACAAAATTACCGATGGAAGTCAAATTCAAAGAAAACTTACTTTAGTTATTTTTAATTTCATCAAAAACTGGAATACATTTTGACATCTGGTTTTAGAATTTGGCTGAGAATTGATGGAAGCTTTGAATATTTAACACGAAAATATTACTTAATACCATAAAATTTTGAAAAAAAAAAAACAGTTTGAACACATTTTTTTTTTTTCAAAAATTTAAGTTTTTAAATTAATTTTTTTTAGAAAATTTCCCATCCTGAGTATTTTCATTTCCATATTTGACTAGAAATTTAATATTAATAACAAAAATATTACTTAATTACGTAAAATTTTGAAAAAAAATTAGTTTGAATACAATTTTTTTCATTATTTTTTAAAAATTTTGATTTTGAAATATATTTTGCATAAACTGTTCTCTCTATTAACTCGAATTAAGAACAAAGTAAAGGAATGGATTTCTGGCTTTTAAAAAAAAGTATAACATGTCATTATAGGTGTTACCGTTGTTTTTTAATAATTTTTTTTTCTCAAGTCGATATTTTAGAAAATTGCCCCTCTCGCCTAAACGGGAGGAGTTAGACCCCCCTACCATACGATTTTTTTTCTTGTCTTAACCCAACCTATTGGCTCTAGCCTCTTGGTGCACTTTATACCGAACATCCTGTATAGACACATATTTGTTGATGCGTTAGAACGGATTTTCATTTTAGCTTGTGTTTTTTATTTCTTTAAATTTAAAAAAAAAAAAAAAGAGAAAAAACCAAAAAAAAAATTGATTTTTTCAAAAATAAAAAAAAAATGTAGGGATTCTGATTTGAAAAAAGGGAAATGTTTTTTTAGGGGCAGCTTTCTCTTGCGTCCCCCCCCCCCCCCCCCTCAACATTTTTCAAAAGACATTTTTCATTTTTAGTTCTGGGTGCAGCTTTCTCTTGCCTCCTCCACCTCCATCATTTTGCAAAAGATGTTTTTCTTTTTTAGCTCGAAGCAGTGCTCTTAGCAGAGCCTGAGCAGCAAACCAAGTAGGTACTTAATCTCTGAGCAGAGCATGATCAGAGATCTCCTATTTAATTATGAAACACATCCCATGTGTAGCTATCAAATCACATATGAAAATGATTTATTTCGTTTGATCTCAAATCACATATGAAAATGATTTATTTCGTTTGATCAGCCAATTTATTCTGAGCTCATAGAGCACGCTCCGAGCTAGTTGAGCTAGCACAACTTGAGCGCTCTGATGTGTCTGAGCTGAAAAAGAAACAAAGATTTTGTTTTTGACAGCTCAGTCCTTTGCTCTGAGTTAAATAAGAAAAACGCCAAAAAAACGTTTTTTCGATAGCTATGAGATTTTAAAGGTGGTCAAAAATTAAAATTGGACACTTTTTTGTGGCCAATTTAACACAGCTTCATATGCTCCATACTCCGTACTCCATCTTTGAACTAAGGTCATCATCAATAACAAAAAATTTTCTTCAAAACCTCTTGCCACAACGTCTATTAAACTGTTCGTCCTGACAAGAAATCTTACTCTACTCACTAAATTACCTCAGGAATGCAGTTGTCAGTAAATGTCGTAAACAACAAGTCCACAGGAAGTAAATTCGTGAATTTGCTGTGACCATACAATTTCGCAAACCATCAGCAATTTGATTCATTAAGTCTAAACGTGAGCAAGATATTTAATTTATAATTTAAATAAGTATGTAGGTCAAGTGGTGCAAAAGTACAAATGTACAGATGGCTACATATGATTGAGAGCAAGTCCTTGAGAGATTAACTGGGATATTGTTAAATCTATGCCACACATGCATTCAATTCGACACCATAACCACCGCACATAAACTTAAGCTGCTTCCTCTTGTCCCATATCCCAAATACAGCCATAACACTAATACTATTACCTACTCACGCCTCATTTATGACCATCCTCAACTGCGGTATCGTCATCAATTTCCAAGATATGATTTTGTAAATGTTACCGATAATGAATTTGATGGAATACGAATAGGAGTAGCTCTATACTCTTTAAGTGGGTATGTTGTTACATACATCATATACATGTGTGTACGTTGAGGGATTTGATATTATGGTGCCCTGCTTTGGGTATTTGTATGTTAATTCTAAAGGTATTAGGGATTTAAGGGAGTAGGTGTGGTGGGTATAGGTTTGTTTGGGTAGAGTTTTTGGATTAGATATGGGATTCGTCATCATTTATCAAATCAAATCAAATCAAATTCAGAGATGAATAGGCAAAGTGAAGTTTTCATATACATTATGTATGGATTATATAATGTAGGTGAATTCTGAAATATTGCAATCTAAATGTAAATATTATTTATTGACATCGTTTCTAAGTCAATGCCGAGACCTGATGGGTGTTGAATATTTTAAAAGGCTATGAGTTCATCCAATATATTATTTCTATTAAATTCTTAGAAAAACCTTCTTGAATATTTTCAAGGATTGATTAGATAAGTTTTGTCAATCGTTAAAACTGAATGTCATTATTCTTGGGTTTTATTAACATCCAAGAAATTAGCCTTTATAATCTCAATTTGATCCCAAAAAAAAAATATACTTAACTGCTAAGTTAGTTTTCAAAAGTCTGTAATCCGAAGGGATTTCAAATTCAATTATGTATAGGGTTTAATTTGAATTAAAATAGAAATAAGGCTTATTCTTAAATCGTGATACAGCCGACGCAAAACCATTTAGCTCTATCAATAAAAGAAAACCTATAAAAAACCCATTTCAGAGTCAAAAATCTGATCAAAGGACCATTTTAGAAAATAACAAGAAACCTGTTAGGTTAAATTTCACAATCGAAGAAAGTGGCACTTAAATGGACAATATTAGAGATAAAGGCTCAATATGTCATCGAACACTATATATTATGTTGGTTACTTAAAAACCATTTACTGAGGCTATGAAACTGAGCCTAAAGTCCCAATATACATATGAGAACCTTATCTGCCACTTATTTCAGTAGGTATGCACTGGCCCTTAATGTAAGTACAAAATAGTCGAGAAAAATAAGGCTTTCACTACGAATTTTTTTTTTTACAAAACTGAATTTAATGTGGGGAAGAAATTCGTGATATTCAATTTACTGTAGAAAATAAATTATCTATCTCAAAAATTATCAGTCGATTTGGAGCAATTCCAAAGGCAAAAATTGTAACTTATGAAATTCTATAAAAATATGATTTTAATATAATCTACCTACCTAAGACTTTTTTCGTCAGGACAATATATAGGTAGGTATATGTATAAAATCGTGCGTTAAAGCGCCTAGCACATTAGAATAGTATTTACAATAAAACAAACAATTGTCGTCAGCGAAAGACTTTTATTGATAAGGAGTCTAATAAAAAAGAAACTTTTGAAGATAAAAAACAAAGTTGAATACCAAACGGAGCCTTGGGGCACGCCAACATTGTGAACTTGAAGCAGGCCAACTTTGTGACTTAAAACCTGGATTAAACGGTCAGAAAGGTTACTTCTAAATCTAAAGAAAAAAATTATTCATTAATACCAAAAGCAAGTACATTAACGATAAGAGATCTTGATTACAAATTATATCAAATGCTTCAGAAATATCGATCGCAATAATCTTACTTTCTTCAAAACGATGCACAGTGAGCGTTTCATACAAGCTAGACGTATTTATTTTATTATAGCAATTATATTTTGCTAACTTTTTTGAAAATTTAAGTTTATAAAGACTGTTTGGGCCATCGCACGCTGGAGCAATTTCTAACTAAGAGGGGGGAGAAGATGGAAATGAAGTTTGTACTTGAGTGTAAGAGTGTGGAAAAAAAAGGAGGTTATTTCCTGTAAATATACATAAGTTCATAAGACAATTTATATGGTTTTGAAAAAGAAGTCATCAGGTTTAATTTATATATCCTGCGAGTTAACTCAATCGATTATTTGGTGAGTTAGCTCTGAGTAGAAAGATGATTTTCCAAAAACTATCGCAATAGAGATGCGACATTAAGAAAGGGCGATTTCCAGATTTGTCCAGCACTCAAAAACTGACACTAAGAGATCTAAAATAGTCCATTGTTCATGCTAAGGGGTAGTAGTTGAGGGGAAGGTGTGGAAAATTTGATTTTATGCTTGAAACAAAAAAGGCGAACAATAAAATATAAAATCTAGGCTGTTTAAGATGTTTGTGATGGATTCCTCATGGTTTTGTTTTGCTTGACTGCACCATCAAGAAGATCACGAACCTTGTTCGACACAATTCTGAAAATGTTTACTTTTGGTCTTCCAAGCATATAGTTGTGAAGGCCCACTGTGCGATTTAAAGATTGATCGCATCATCATTTTTCTTAGTTTTCCTTAGACATACAAAAAAAGTATAAAGAAGTTAAATAAATAGCGCGATCTCGGTGGCTTGCTCATGCCGTCGTCGGTCGCCGCAGCCACATGGATTGTCAGAATGTCCATCGTCACATGCAGCACTACTTCGCACATATAGCGCAGTTCAGTTGAAAAGACATATCTTCGATATCGATATCGTCCAATTTCCCTTGACTGTTAAGTAGGGTATAGATTATCAAAAAATATCAGAATCAATATCAAAAAATTTTGTGAGCATTAGCTTGCCTGGAGTTTTCCTGACAAACCATCAAACAGAGTGTGCACATTATTTTATATTAAAATAAATAAAAAATATAAATTTGATGGCACAACAGCTCATGAAGAACTAGTGGCTTACAACTCTCAACCATTCCTCTGTGCGTGTCTGCAGGAATAGAGGGGACCTAGAGTTTATTGCCGAATCCGAACGGCTAATGTGAGCGGCACTTTTCTGTGACAGGAGATACTCTTGGAGCTTTTGTCAATTCCTCGCAAGATGCAGTGGCCGTTTTATTTTAAAAATTATTAGGTGGCGAGGCTGGGGATCAAACCTAGACCTCCGGCATGACAGTCCATCGCACTAACCATCACGCCACGGCTACTACAAAATTTTGCTTGTTCGCATCTATTCAGAGGCCAATCAGCGAAGAAGTGACGGCAAATACTGGCAATATCGAAGCTCCGAAGCATAATTCGCCAAAAAGGCGCAGGAGGCGATTTTTTTTTTTATTTATTTTTTTTTTTTTGTAAAAAAATAAAATCAGTCTTTTAAAAAATTCAATAATTAACTATTTTGTTTTGTGTTTTTTTGTTTATGATGGCAAACTATAAAACAGAAAGCAACCAATCCTCTCTAATGCTGTTTCTGCTTCAATTTTTTCTAAGAATAGATGAACTATTTTGTATCTACTTTTGGCACGAAGTTGTGCTGGAATAAGTCATGACAAACGTTTTTATTGTTTCAGATATGTTTTGTTTAAGGCAGAGTCCTTAAAACAATCTCTCTTTTTATCCTATCCATAAGATATAGTATAGATAGCCAGGATATACGAATAAGGCCACAGTTCTATATTCCTATGAATATTTTGCTCCTTATTTAAAGCCAGTTATTAAAAAAAAAAAAAAAATTATAAGAAAACAGAATAGGTAACTGTGCAAAGGAACGACTGAAAAGCAGCAGGTAGGACAACAACAACCAACAACAAAAATATATCGGATATTCATTTGTTTTGGTCTATCTCCCACAAAATACTACAGAAAAACGAACGACAGCAAGTTGTGAAACCTCCACCGCCCCCTCCCTAAGAATTCTATCCAAACCACATCCATAGATATCAAATAATGCTAGGGGTAGACAAGTGGTACGTACAGATGATGACACATTCAAGTACTCCACGCACAATATCATTTTCCTGGTTTTTAATCTGGGGTAGGGTAGATGAAGGTAGGAATATCTTGTTTATAAGGGGAGACGACTCCTAACACAATGAACAAAGTACCTATACGTTAGGTAAGGTACACCTATGTATGTACCTACACTTTATGTTCGTCCCTATAGAATGTTGGGTAATAAAATCATTGAATAGCTGAGTGCCGCAGACACTCTGGGGATAACAGAGAAACTGAAACACACACACACTGAGTATCGTTTTAATAGATACACCTGGGTACCATTGACGGCTTTTTTATTGATGCTTAATAATATGGCAATAGCAATTGGCATAAGGGTGTTGTGAGTATATAATACTGTATACTTTTGGTACCTTAACAATAAAGACGACGAGACTGATAAATTAGAACAGAAAATTCTGCAATTATAGGTATTTCTGAAACCACTTCGTTAAAATGGTTTTCGAATGTTATTTGACCCTAATTAAGTAAATGTTTATATATACATTGGGATGGTTCTAATTTTTAGTTTTATTTTCTGAAAATCAGGTTTGATGCTCTAAAACTAGTTACAAGGAAAACCAAAAAAAATACCAAATGTTGTATAATTTTTATGATTTTTTAAAATTATAAAAAGTTTTTTTTTTTTTTTAAACCAGAAAATTTTCGACAGTGCGCAAAAGTTTTTTTGCAAAACTATATCAGTAAAATTTTGTGATTGATAATACAGCTAAACCCGGATAAGAGCCTCACCATAAATGCCTCGTTTTTAGAGGTACTTAAGCGGGTTGGGCAGTTATAAAAAAACCCGATTAAGTGCGCATAAGTATTACCTCTTACTTAAAAGAATTTTTTCGGGTAAATTTTAATAAAAGTATACAAAATAAAAGGCAATTAAGCGGGGAAGGTAGTTAAGCGAAAGGTAGGTACTTATTACATGATTTTTATATGAAAAAAACCTCAAATTTTTGGTTCTCAAAAAATAAAAGGTATTTATGCGGGTTTGGCACTTATGCGATAAGCACTTATCCGGGTTTTACTGTAATATCTTTTGATACGAAATTAAATTATCGGTCTTTTTCATCATACCTACTACATCTTTTATGCGACTCATACTTGAGTTCAAGTACCCAAAAATATTATATTTTCAGTCAGGCAGTCGATGAAAAAAATGGAAAAAACCTAAAAAATAAGACTTAAATACTCTTCTATCTAATTCTTAAATTATTAATTAATATGATAAAAAAAAACTTTGTATGAGCGGAAAGAAATTTTCAAGATATTGGTCAAAACTCATTTTTCAAAATGGCGGCGCTAGGACAACATTTCCGCGCTCAATACTTAACCCCAGCAGAGTTAGTTTTAAAAAGGTACAATTTAACAAAACTAATATGCATGTATAACGTTTGAGCAAGTTTTTTTTTTTTCAAAATCTGTATTGCTCCTACGAAAAAAATGTTTCAGTACAATCTTTTTTGTGTAGAGTTTCGAAGGTAAAATTTCTGTCTTCACATTTTTTTCTAAACTTTCAGCATAGATATTTTTAAAAACCAGTATTCAAAACGTCAGAAGTATTCAATGGGTTCTATTCATAATTTTTGAAGTTATACTTCTTTTGGGACGTTGGGGGTAAAAAATTTTCTAGGAATCTGACGGGACACCAGGAATGTCATTAGAAGATTAATGGCATTACTGAAGTGCTGCCAAAAAATTTTAGAAGGTATGCTCGTTAGAACCTTAGGCCTATCACTCACTAGGAAACTTTTAGTTGCCCGGAGTTGCTGGCAACACAGAGCAACTAAAGTTGCTCTAGGCAATTTCCGAGAAATTCTGGGTTGAGTATTTTCAATTGACAATTGACATGACTTTGATTTCTGATCTTGGTGAATATTCATATTCATAATGTCTGTTTACATTGAATTTTAAATGAATGGCGCATCCAGTGAGACAAGTAGATTTTAGATGTGTGAAAAAAAATTGGGTAGATTCCACCCAAATTATGACGATGCGCTAGTTTCAATAAATATTCGTGGATTCAGCATGAAGATTTTTTTTGTGTGAGTGAGAGACACATAGATTTCAAGGGTGTGAGTAAGGGATGGGTAGATTGAAATGAAAGGGATATTTTCTTCGTAATGTAAACACGAGGAACATTTTAATGAGAGAAAACATGCTTCATTAAAAATCCAATGTAAACAGGCACATAGTGAATATTGCCTGAACAAAAAGATGCGGTGGTGTGTCAGGACATAAGTAATTACTAAGCCGCGTCCAGATCAATAAAAACTTAATTTATGGCGCAAAATCATTTTTAAATGGTTTCTATATCAACATCAAACGCTGCAAAATTGTACGCTGGCGCCGAAAATCCATCGGAGTTGGAGAGCGTGCATTGAATGTGACACAAAAATTTGAAAGGCTCGGGCGTCCACACCAACGACTGATGAAGTGGGTTCAGCAACTTCAAAAAAAAAAAAATAAAACGTGGGATAAATAAGGCGAATGTAAACCATCCATCGTCATCGAAGACAGCCTTATATGGAATTTGATAGTAAATGGCTGTTAGATAGGATATAAATTATAGCTTTGTTCGTGTACTGTCCAAAACTAAGAATTTCTACAAATACGAACCGATTGCCCTTAAAATGCATTTTTCCGGAGCAGAAACTAAAAAGCAAACATTTTTCGATTTTTTAAGACGTTTTTTATTTATTTATTATTTTTTTTTTTGAAAGTTTTGGAAAAAAAAACTTTTTGTTTGATTTTATAGAACTGACACTTCCTAGGTCACGAATATGCATTTTTGAAGTCGCTATAGGTCAATTTGTTTAGCCGCAAGTCAAGTTAAAAGGCCTCAACTTTGATGCCTCTAGCTCTTCTAGTTTACCCGCAAATCGCGTGTAAAGATAAAAGTCGATTTTTCATATAATGCGGTGCATCATTTGAAAGGTGACACTTCCTAGACTACGAATATGCATTTCTGAAGTCGCTAGGTCGCTTAGTTCAGCCGCAAGTCAAGTTTAAAGGCGTAAACTTTGATGCCTCTAGCTCTTCTAGTTTAGCCGCAAATCGCGTTTAAAGATAAAAGTAGATTTTTCATATAATGCGATGCATCAATTGAAAGGTGGCACTTCCTAGATATCCTCAATATCGAGCTCTCAAATCTGTTAACGAAAAACCTGAAAATCCGACCCTGATCGAACTCGAGCTCTCGATCCTGAATATAAACGTAGTAAAATTCCTCTTAACGAAGTTTCCCAACCAATGCATTCATTCGTGCCAATCTATTCTGTGAACATAAAATTGTTAGTTACAAATACAAACATTTGCATAAATATCTAAAAAAATTTGCTTTTTCAAGTGAAATCTTTTTGTGTAGATAATTTTATATTACATACAAATATGTTTAACGACCTGGAATTAGAGTTTAAAATACAAAATTGACAACTTTACTAGAGTAATTATCTGTTTTTATTGAAAAATACTAAAGGCTGATTTCCAATGGCGCTTTGGGCATCGCTTTGACAGATTTTCTGTCAACGCGGAAGTTCACACATAGCAATTTATACAAAGTGTTTACAATGACGCGTTGGGCATTAATGTTACGATTTATCGACTATTAGCATGCACCCAAACCAACGCAACATAAGCTACCGCAACGTTAAAGTTGAAAAAAAAAAATAACTTCTGCGCGCTTTTTGATAATTTAACGAATGTTCAAATTCCATTCAACAAATCGATTTTTTTAGAAAAAAAAATTGATTCTTCTTGAAACATTCCTCCTATTGAATGAAAAAAATCGATTTTGTTAAAAAAAGAATCGAATTGTTTGTTGAAAGGAATAGCTTCTTTTTGATTTTCAGATTCTCTTCAAGTCATCTGTCATGTCGACGCGTTCGTAAAGCTTGTAAACGTACACGTATACGTAAGCGTCTCTAACACGAACGCGCTTTTGGAAATCAGTCAATTTTTCCAAGCAGATATTAGTAGAGAAAAATACTTATTTACGTTTCATTCGGATTCTGTGATATCAATTTCCACGAATTTCAAAATTTGTAGGAGATTTTTCAATACGAACGTAGTACTAATGGATTCTGTGATAGTTTTTTCTTCATTCGGATAATATTTTCCATTACGATGGATTCTGTGATCGGATTGAATATTTTTATCATCTCGCAAAAGAAGTATAACTTCCAGAGCGCGTACGTTGGTACACACACAGTTTTTTTTTTATTATATGCCAACATTTCGAGGATTTGCTTGAAATTTTTTGCGTCGTAACAGCTTAAGTCATATGAAAGCTCATAAATATTGACTTGCATTTATGAACTTTTTAAGTTAAATGATAACGCTCGATAAATACTACCCTTATTTCGATAATTCTGAACCACTCGACCTATTTCAGTTGAGTTTTCAGGCGGTATACAGAAAAGAATGCACAACCTGGAGGAAAGGTGGTTGAAATTGGGTTTGTATTTGAAAAAAAAATCGATTGTCTCAGAAAATTCGGAAAAAAATCAGCCATTTTGTTTCTACATCGAATACTTTAATTTGTGTTTAAAATTATTTAATGTGTTATAAATTCGACAGAGAATGATATTATGCAGCATTATCTAAATTAAGCCTACTTCATAATACCTATATTTCTTATGGAGCATGCAGTTCACATAAATCAACAGTTTAAAACCCTTCTGATAGATTACTAAATTCTATAAACTTACACAATTTATTTGTACGAAATTAATAAAGCACTAGCTGACCCGGCGAACTTTGTTCCGCCTATAATTGATTAAATTTTATTAATGCTCCTTTCAAAATTCGAGCAAGCTCCAATGGTTATCACGACTTTCCGACTTTTTCGGCCTAAGTTTCCAATTTTTATCTCTGTAGTGTTTTTATATGGTTCAATACAAATCCAACAAAAAATCTCCATCCAAGTTGGATGATGTTCAGCCGAGTTATGTGCGTACGAACAAAAAACTAATTCAGAAAGTTTAAAATTTCATGATGTTTTCACTATTTTTTGACTTTGTTGGTCGAATTTTCTAATTTTCGTTTGAATTTTTCATTTTCGGCTCCGTTGTGTGTTAATCTAATTCAATTAAAATCCAACAAAAAATCTGCAACCGAATGGGATGATGTTTAGCCGAGTTATGCGCGTAAGAACACAAAACGGGATTAATTTTTATATAAGACTAGACGACCCGTGCTCGCGTTGCTTCGCAAGCTTTAAATATACTTATTAATATGAGTAGGTAAAAGTGTATCAAATGCCCCATGAAACCAACCGCAATTTCTACTATATTATTAACAAAAATTTTATATACATACTTGCATATGCTTTCCGTAACCAAATAAAGAATTTTGTTTTCTCTCACTGAAACAGTTTCATGATGCCAACTATACATTTCCTTTTATAACTATTTTTTATTTCTTCCCTTGGACAGAAACTCCCTTAGACGGACAACATTGTTGCTACCGTCACTGCCCGGCTAAGGGAGCTTGCACTGTATTTTATTCCTTACTCCAATCAGTTGAAATCAGTAATGTTTAACCATTTTCATAATCTTTAGCAGCTTTCAGTAACCCTTTTTTGCATGCTGCTTTCTACTGCCCTGCCCATTTTCCTCTCAAAATATGTACATTTATGTATGTAACACTTCGGTTCACTGCAGAAGAAGCAAAAAATAAACACATTGCGCACGGCAGTGGTGGCTATACTTAAAATATGTAGGTAAGGTATGTATGTAAGCTTAAGAAGAAGGAAAAAACAAACACACTACGCATTGGCCGTCGTCGGTCGTTACAAAAAGTCATGAGCGAACAATTGAGTGAACAGAGCTTCAGAAGGCCAATAAACAAAAGGAAATGGACAAAACACGGAACGATAATGAATCGGAACAAAGCCGCAACCCAGTTCATTGCGATTGAATCGAATTCATAGATGCAAAAATACAAAAAGTTGATAAATTTATAATTTGTAAATAAATTCATTTCTCAGCTTGTAAGTACAGTTAAGAAATTATTTTGGGCTTAAAATTTGCATAAAACTATTAACTTTATACAAAAAATCCCATTTTTGTAAAATATCAAGCAGGTTTAAAAGCATAATTGAATATGTTGGTCAACTTCGACAAAAAAGTGTACGAAATTTTCTTAAAAGTTAATAATCTAATTCAACAAATATATTTAACAAATAAAAAATATCTATTTACATGCTTCAAAGAATAAGGAAAATTATAAAATTTGTTTCAAGTAAATCGGCATTCTCAAGCCTTCTCCTTTAAAATATTTGTAGATTCAAAATTTACCAAAACAATAGCTTAATTTATTTTGTAGAATAAACCAAGAAATAGCAACAAATTATTTCCGCCAGAAGTATCTCAGACTAATAGCTTTGTTCTTAGGTTTGTGGTAAGCAAATTTAATAAACGCTTTATGAGCTTTTTGTTCTTAACATAATTTAACTGGTGCTTACACTTAGGTATTTAATAATTTTGTCTGGAATGTATTTTGTGTATGCATATATATTTACTTTTTCTTTTTGTTTTTTGTATTATAGGTTTTTTTTTTTTATTGTCAATGTTAATCTGATAGATGTAAGTCGACGGATGATATAAATAAATAAAAAATAAATAAAAACCCAGATATAACTATCAGCAAAATTAGGATACATATTTTTAAAAAAAATCAAACGGTTTTGATATCGTAAAAATAATATACACATACCAAATTTGCTAGCCAAAACTTTAAAATTTTAGAATTCTTGAAAGAAGCCACTTTAGGTTAACTGTTTTCAGACACGAATGACAAAAAATAAAATTAAATTTGTATGGAAGTCATATTGAATAAACTGTGTAAATAAATGAGGGTTCTTTTTCCACCTGGGAACCACCGAGGGGGACATCCCCAATTTAATTATGTTATAGGAACCACCGTAGTCTAGTACCTATACGCATGTAAAGGGTCTTTCATTAAGCGCTTCCTATCTTTTAATTATTTAGAGATATCGAAATTTTTTATAGATTTGAAAGACCTATCGATGCCATTATGACGTATGGATTATAACCTCTTTCAAATGTTGACTTCTCTGGTCGGCGCGCATGCGAAACGTCCAACTTTCCATTTGACCGGTGGCGGCATCGGTTATGTTGGATTTGAGAACCGCCGCGGTTTATGGCTTGTTTAATGCTTAGAAAACCCTAAAAGAAAAGTCTAATAGGGTCAAATTACACGATCTAGGTGGCTAGTTCACATCACCTCCGCGTAAGATGACCATGCCCTAGAGTTTATTTTGTTTTTATTGTAGCTGAAATTATTTACAATTTTTCTTCCTTAAAAACTATATTGCACAATTTACAGAGATATGGTATGATTCGTAGCGCAGTTCTGTTAAGACCACATGCCGTTGGTGTCAATAATCATCTATTTCTGGCCAAATGAAGTTGGTAGGTAATCATTGACCTATAACGCCCGCCGTTGAAGGTGATGGCCTGGCAAACGTTGTTTTTAAAGAAATATGGATCGATCACGTCGCCAGCCTAAAATCCACACCAAATAGTGAGTTTTTGTGGATTGGTATCGTCCCAAATTCGAAAAATTTTGTTTGCTGACTTATCCATTCATCCAGACCGTAAAATGGGCGAAGCGCTCGGAACGTTGCCCAAACAGAACACCCATTTTGATGTAAAAATTTCATCATTTTGCATGTGTTGGTAAACGCTATACCCGTCGATGGTGATTTGGCATAACAAACTGAATTAATGATAGCCAATTTGACAGATGTACATAGCTTCAACAATATGGCCGCTATCGTCAAAGTTCGAAAGTCCCAATTGGAAGACCCTTTAGTATAGGTATAATAATAGGTACATAAATTGATGTCCCTTCATCGTAAATAACATTTTATCTAAATTAAATGAATTTTTTGTGGTTTTTAATTTTTATCTTTTTAAATTGGTTGGGTGGGAAGCTTATAAAAATGTTAAGGTATATGATATTATTTATTGAGTTTAAATTTTGCTGAAAATTAACGTCAAGTTGATTGAGGTACTTTTTCAGGTGTGAGTGGCACCTGAGTCACGAACTTCCTCTACTTTCTTTGGAATACTCAAGATTTTTCGCGCCGAAGGAATGAACTCCATTGTTCCTAATTATCTAGCTATCTCAATCGCTGGTTCCTTACTGCTTTTGGCCAAGTATAGATGTTGCTGTAGATGCCAAACAGTTTGTTGTTGTATCTTCTCTTCTACTAAGTTTCCATGAAGATGGGACCAAATTTCGCCCGAACAATGCTCCTCTCCAAACAGCCCTTAGCGTTCTTATCTGTCTTTGAAATGATCTATATGCCTCTACATCACATAGCACAGGATGAGAACGATCTGGCTTAAAACTTTACAAAAAGCGTATTAGGAAAATGGCAAAAAAATTGTATTTTAAAATCTCCGTTTGTTGTACCTACATCATAATTATAGAAGACTTTAAGTCACATCATCTAGATTTTATAAGTTCATACCGTTTCAATTATAAATTGCAATTTTAATTAAAAAAAAAATGTTACAGCACAATTTAATTTATGAATTGTGTTTCAAAAGTGAATACATACACAGTTTAATCATATATGGATGTAGGTACCAACAAATCAATCGCGTTCACACATATTTATGTAGAAATGTAAGTTTATTTTTAACTCTTCTTCCCACGAAATCAATTCAAAAATTTTACGAAAATTTCAATTACCTTAAATACATGTGTGGTAAAATATTCTCCAGTTGAATGGAAATTGTACATATACAGGGTGTTCCGTATATGGTGCACCAAAGAGCTAAGGCGAGTAGGTTGGGTTAAGACAAGAAAAAAATCGAATTGGAGGGGGATCTATTTCCCGCCTTTTAGGCGGGAGGGGCAATTTTATAAGAAATTGACTTAAAACAGAAAAAAAATTATTTAAATGCAACGGTAAAACTTACAATGCCATGCTATACCTTTTTGGAAAGCCAGAAATCTCTTCTTTAATTTTGTTTTTGATTTAAGTTGTGTTAGTGAATAGTTTTAATTATTTAATTTTCAAACTCAAAATTTTGAAAAAAAAAAAAAAAAAAAGTTAAAACAAAAATTTCAAACTAATTTTTTTTTTTAATTTTACGTAATTAAGTAGAATTTTTGTGTTCTAAATTCAATGCTCTTATAAGTTTTTATTAAAAAACAGAAAACGGGATGCTAAATTTACTTTTAGTTTTTGAGAAAATTGAAAATAACGAAATCTACTTTACTACTTAATTTGTAGAAATAAGATCTTTTAGGGAAAACCTACTTTTGTTATATTCAATTTTCTCAAAAATTAGAATACATTTTGACATCTGGTTTTTAGTGTTTGCTTAAAAATAGATGGGAGCATTCAATATTCAAATCAGAAATACTATATATACTTAATAACGTAAAATTTTGAACGAAATTAGTTTGAAATCAAGTTTTTAATTTTTTTTTCAAAAATTTAAGTTTGAAAATTAATTTTTGAAAAACTCTTCCCTAAAACAACTGAATTTAAAAACAGCATAAAAGCAGAAATTTCTGGCTTTACAAAAAAGTATAGGATGTCCTTGCAACTGTTACCGTTGTTTTTAAATAATTTTTTTCTGTTATAAGTCAATTTTTTCGAAAATTGGCCCTCCCGCCTAAACGGGAGAAAATAGACCCCCCCTCTTCCAATCGATTTATTTCTTGTCTTAACTCAACCTACTCGCCTTAGCTCTTTGGAGCACCTTATACTGAACACCCTGTATAGTATACCCAAATCAATTTTTTAAATGTACAGCCCCTGCATCTCTTAATTTGGAGTTTAGTTTGTTTTTCTGTTTCCTGCATGTAGGTATATTTTTCTCATCCACCATACTGTATATGTATACGAATTTCCACTTCTGTGGTTATTATATGAAGCAGAAGCGCAACTGGGATTTTTTGTTTTTCCATCTTCCATATTTTTGCTGGTCCAGCATCCCAGCGGATACAATTTCACGAAATCACAATTTACTTGGTTTCGAATTTCACCCTCATGCCAACAAGGTAGTAAAAACAAGGGGACCTCCACCCCCACACCATTGATGGTGGCAAATAAAGGGAGTTACTGGATTCTAATTTATTACTGTAAGTACAAGGTCTGCAAGAATATATATATAGGGCTGATGGTATTGGATTTGGATACGGGGATATCTTACAACACACTTTACAACAAAATGTAGAATGGTTTTTGTAATTATTATATGCTTCAAGGTTGGCTCTTGGGTATTGTACTTCAAGGAATATGATTATCTGGCTGTTTGGGGGTGTAGTCGCTTTTCCCAAACATCGTTTCCATAAGCAACCATGGGCAATGGGCAGGGCTTACACCAGTGTCCTTTTCATAGAATCCGGATATCGAATGACTCAATTAATTTCCTTTATAGCATTCTTACATATTTCAAAGTGATGGTCACTATGACAGTAGACCATGAAAAAGCAAAAAAAAAAAAGAAAAACTGGAGGAATACAGTCTGTGGCCAACGAACATCTGATGTGTTGTTTTGTTTGGCGATAGATGGGGGAGTCAAATGGTTGCGGGTTTTCGGGGGTTTGATTTTGGTTTTTTTTTTTTTTTTAATTGAATGGTACTGCCTAGACAATATGGTGCTCATTCCGTGTAAGTACTTTAAACCTTTATTAATTTAGCTCCAAAGGAGGGAAGTTATAGGAGGTAAATCGCACGATCTCCAGCAAGCTCACATCAACTCCACGCGAGATAACCATTTCCTTCCAAAATCCGCAACACAGTGAGTCCAATTCTAATTGAATATTCCCGGGGAAATGTTTTCTTTTCCTAAAATTTGATTTATATGCCAAATAACTGCAAAAAAGCTAATTCGAAAATTCAAAACTCTCATTCCCGCTTTCGAAGAATAAAATATTTCACCGGGAAATTCAGATTAGGAGTATTGTAATCTCGAGAGAACACTTCTCCCGGAGAGTTTTTTTCGCGAGAAATATTTAGAATTGGACCTTTCATATCTCGTGTGAATCGGTATCTTCTCAAATCCAACATTTTTGCTTGCTCACACATCACAAATGGACCTCGTCGATAGAGATGATTTTTTTGTTTTTACAAAATTTGTGTTAAATGTCTCAAACCGTAAAACGATTTTGAAAATAAAATTTTATGATTTGGAAATATTTTTCAAAGCCTAAATGCTGAATTCTCATCGACTGCTTAACAAGTCACAATTAATATGACAGACAGACGACGTTGATTTAGCAAAATTGCATCTATAACCTTCTATATATTTCGGAAACCCCGTGAACTTTTAAGGTTAGAGAGGGTGATCAGCCCACACGGATCTCAATAAATTTGAATTGTTCCTTTCAGGATGTAGAAAAGGTATAAACGGAGAAGTAAGAGAAATGAGTGAGTGGAACATTAAGTATGAACCATTCTGACGTTCCTTACAGGTAAAAATCGAGACATCACCAAATTCGTCAAAAAATAAGCTTTCTCCGTGCTATAGGCTGGGATATTCTCAAAAGAATTTCTATCTTTCAGAGAGAGCGAGAGAGAGAGAGGAGAAGGGGAGAGAGAGAGAGAGGAGAAGGGGAGAAAAAGAGAGAGAGAGAGGAGAAGGGGAGAGAGAGAGAGAGAGAGAGAGGAGAAGGGGAGAGAGAGAGAGAGAGGAGATGGGGAGAGAGAGAGAGAGAGAGGAGATGGGGAGAGAGAGAGAGAGAGGAGATGGGGCGGGAGAGAGAGAGAGAGAGAGAGAGAGAGAGAGAGGAGATGGGGCGGGAGAGAGAGAGAGAGAGAGAGAGAGGAGATGGGGAGAGAGAGAGAGGAGATGGGGAGAGAGAGAGAGAGGAGATGGGGAGAGAGAGAGAGGAGATGGGGAGAGAGAGAGAGAGTTATCTAGGATTGTTTAGCTTGAATTAAGTGATGATTGAATGCTTCTGCACTAGTCAACAAGCTGTCTAATATGGCAGATTGTAGAATTGAAGTTCCTTAGATCCGCCTCCTTACGATTGTATGTACAACACATTTACACCATTCTATAATCTTTTAATCCGCTTTTCGAGACCTCATGCCTCATGTATGAAATCATTACACACGAGATTTCATTTGGCCTGTGGCATCCATCATGTTACATGGGGAATCTCCGAAGGCAGCAGACCGTAAAAACCACTGAACCAGCCAACAAATGGCATAGTTTGTCATAATAGCTGTCAAACTCAAAGCGTGATGAACGATCAGCTGGAAGAAAGGTCTACAATGTCCTTATTTCAAATCGATTTCCATTCACAGATCAAGACGGCTTTTGCAGTTATACTGTCCCGCCATGGAAGTCGGACAGAATCCCGAAAACCAAAATTCAGAAAACCCAAAATCCAGAAAATCTAACATCCCAGAAACCCAAAACCCGGAAAACCTAAAATCCAGAAAACCCAAAATCCCGAAAGCCTGAAATCCCGAAAACCCAAAAGTTTCTAATTTCGATCGAATCTGGATTTTAGGTTATTTTGTTTTTTAGGTTTTCGGGATTTTGGGTTTTGCGTTTTCTTGTTTTTCGATTTTCAGGACTTTGTGTTTTTTTTTTGTATTCTGATTTTAAAGGATTCTAACCCCAACCTTAAATCCAAACTAGCGCAAATTTTTCATTTTATATAACTTTTCGGCATTTAGATTTCGGCAAAAAAAAAATCGGAATAATGGGATTTTCAGATTTTGGATTTTAGGTTTTCTGGATATTAGGTTTTGAAAATTTGGGGTTTTTGTCATTTTGGGAATTCCGAGAATGTTGGGTTCTCTGGCATTTTGGGTTTTCGAGATTTTCTGTTTTTGGGATTTTGGTCTTTGGGATTCTGACAACCACAACCAAAAATCCAAATCTTCGATTTCACAAATAAACTTTTAATATTTCATAATTGATCAGAGCTAGATCATATCAAACACATCATATCAAGCACATCACTCTGAACGTTCTTTGCACCAAGCGTTTTCTGATCGCTCCGAGATTTAATATTTGTTTAAAGTTTCCTTTTTTGTTCGGATGTTTTGTAGGTAATTTAGAACCTGTTCATTTATTACATGTAAGTATACAAACAAAATTTTAGAGTCGCGCTTAGTCATCTATAAAAAAAAAAGAAAAATCACGGAGCTAACTTTTATATCTGATTTAATCCTGCAAGCGATAAAAAACTTAAGCTAGGATACGACTTACGAGTGTTATGTACAGTGAAGAATGCCTAATGTGAAGCCCGCACTCAAGCCTAACAGTTAGCAGTCACAAACTACACTACAATACTCTTCACAACCACTAGATACCATTAGCTTTTTGTATTTTTTGTTTGGATTGCTGCCGGATGTAACCAGCATCTTATTCCATAACCCAATGAGAGTACGAAAATAAAAAAAAAGGTAAATTGAAGGAAAACTGAAACATTTTCGGATTTAACTTAGCCAATCAAAGGATTAGGTGTTTGCGGGACCGAAAGCCTTAAAAAAAAACAACAATACTGCAGAGACTTTTTATATCATTTTTTTTATTTGTTTACAGGATTTAGGGTGGATGCTGTTGATAATGTTCACACTTTTTCAGAATTAAAAAAAGATTAAATACGGCAGAGGGAATATTATATTCTTGTTTAAGCCTCTTGCTTGAGTGAATTTAATTATTATGATTTGAAAATAATGACCAAATAAAGACCAAAACTTATTTTTGTTATTTTCACCACTCAACAAAAAAAAAATATTATATGAAGATTAAACTTTATTTTAATGGTGAATGGGATAAGTTTCAATGGGGTTGCTAAATTTTAATGACAATGTTTGTTAATATTTCCCTGAAACTTGCTGAGATTTCGATTCTATTGGCTCATTATAGGTTTTTTCTAACATACCTATCCTCAGGGTTGGTATAGCTGTGGCTCTGGGGGCTGTAAGTTGTAAGTTTATCATCTTAAAACTTTTCAAATTAAATTTACTTAATTGGTGGTATTTTATGAATTATATAAATTGTGTTTTGTCAAAAAGTTTTCAAATAGGACTTCATGTAGTTTAAGGCTTAAGAATACAAAAGCCTTAACCATTGAAAAGTTAGTGGAGAGTAAGAAGATTGGTTTTGAAAGAAGAAGTTTATTGAATGTGTTGATACACAAAAAAAAGAGCATGAAAAATGAGACTTTGTTAAGAGACAAAACTCACCACAACCACATTCTATTTAAACGAAATAGTTTGTTAAGAAACAAAATTCACCACACACACTCTATTTAAACGAAATAGTTTTTTGGGCTAAAGAAACTTTTTGATCTCGTTAAATTTTCAAAAGCTTAACAAAATAATACAGTTAAATGAAATTAAAGGGTTTTTACCCTTAACATTTAAAAAACACAATGCGTGCGTTAGGATAATGTGATATTGTTTGACAAGAAAATGTAGTGATGAATATTGATTTTAAATTTATTATTATAACAATGGGGGGGGGGGGGGGGGAAATAGAGTAATGTTAAGCGCGCAACATTTGTGCAGTGCGGTAAAAGAAAGAATCTGTTATATAACAAAAAAACAAAAACTTGGATTCAAGGATTAACTGGTGGGCATTCCTAGAAGCGCAGCTTATGGTAAAATGATTTGAAGGGAGGTATAGGAACATAGGATATTTCATTGAAACACTGTTTATAGAAAAGTGCCGTTCACCTCAGCTGTTATGATTCTTAAAGCAATAAACTGTAGACTGTGGGTTCCCCACATTCCTGCAGACACGCACACATGAGTGGTTGAGAATTGTAAGTCACCAGGACCCATGTTCTGTAACTTCTCGCATGCATAAAGTCGGTCGAGAAACGATCGAAACTGAAACAAAATACATGAGTTTTGTTCCATTTTTCAGTGTTTCTCGACTGATTTTTTCGATGTGAGAGTTACAGAACATGGGTCCAGGCCTTAGTTCTTCATGAGCTGTTGTGCCACCAAGTTTATTTTTATTTTTTATTTTTTTCTAATTTTTATAAAAATAGCAAGGAAATAAGGAAAGACATTATGATTGCGACGGGACGATACTTGAAAGACGTTATGGTTTCATTATCAACAATTTTAAGTTATATTTAAGCTTTGATTGAGTGGATATAAGGACAAGGAGTCCCATAAATAAAACAAAGGACAAGGAGTCCCGTAAATAAAACAAAATAAAAAAGGCCAATCAAATTGCTACTGGTTTAAAGACCCGATCGCAACAGGAAAGCTAGTCGCCGAAGCTCAGGAAATTAAAGCAGCATTTCCAGCAGCTGCTAAAGGGGTATCATGTTTAGCGAGTCTTCTTCCATTATATAAAAACCCAATTCCACTTCTCAGCAAAAAGAGTAAGGTCGAAATTATGAAATCCCATAACCAAAAATTTCAAAAACAAAAAAATCAAGAAAATCCAGAAAACCCAAAATCCCAAAATTAAAATCCTAAAAAAATGATAAAAAAATAAAAAAATTGAGGTAAATTTATCACTATGCTATAATTAAAAAAAAAATGAAGAAAATATATTTTTAAATTTTAGTTAAGGGATTTTGGGATTTGGGGATTTTGGGTTTTCGGGATTTGAGGTTTTCTGGACTTGATATTTTGGGTTTTCTAGATTTTGTATGTCTGAATTCCATGTCGGCAACTTTTTATAAGAAAAACTAAGAAAAAGCTTAAGAACAAAAATAAACCGACGCGACGGATCTCTTAATTGTCAGCTGGACTCTTCATATAGATTCGGTAGAGATTTGATAATAGGACGTATCTATCCTGGGTTGAAAAAATTGTGCTTGATTACTGGACGATCAGCTCCATGTGTCCCATCAATAATACAAATTTTGTATCCTGGACCCATGTTCTGTAACTCTCACATCGAAAAAATCAGTCGAGAAACGATAAAAAGTGGAACAAAACTCATGTATTTTATTTCAGTTTCCACCGTTTCTCGACCAATTTTATGCATGCGAGAAGTTACAGAACATGGGTCCTGTTGTAAGAAATATTGAATCATATTGCTAAAGAACATGTAAGATTCCATCTAACGCAACGAGGACTCAATTAGTGCTTTAAGCCATTCAGCAACACTCTAATCGGCAAGTCCTTGTACGGCTTCCGGCCATTAACCAAACTACAGATAGAAGGAAATCGTGGAAAAGACTAAGAACTTCAAGTAGCGACCAACCATATTTTTTTACCGACTTAAAAACTGAATATAATCGTCGGGAACTCTTTATGAAGATGGCGGAAAATGGGATCTCGGGAATCCCGTCTTGGGAACTGGTTCCCCAAACATACACCAATTTATTAGCCGTCCCAAGATGTGGATTTATATATTTCAGAGCACTAAAGCACGTGCGTCGATTAATTTAAAAGGTAAACTAGGGTGATCAATTTAAAAATTTAATTTTAAAAGTTTATTCTTGGGGCTTAACGTAAAGATAATTTTGAAATTCAGAATTTTATCAGTTAAAGGGTAAAATAGGGTAAAAACAGACAAGAATCCGGTTATATCTGTTTTCAAAAGGGTGTTTTTAGATTATGGCTTCAGGACTACATAATTTAAAAAAAAAAAATGTACCTATATTAATGTAGGTTGAAACAAAAACAGAAATTACAGTTAAAAAGGGTTCCGTTTTCCCCGTTTAAGCGGAAGGAACAATTTACAAAAAAATTAAAAACTTCCCACACACAACCTCTCACACCTCTCACCTAAACTGGGGGAAATGGACCCCCTTTCCCACTTTCCTTTTTGTTTAGTCCAGATCTCATGTCCTAGAATGGTGAAATTGGGGGTAAGAGGCCGCTTAGCGATCAGGAAAACTTGTCAGGAAAATAGTTTTTTAGTATGATTAAATATTTTTTCAGACGGCTATACAATCCCAAAGACTAAATGCCTTTCACTCCCAGTTTAAACTTTATGTAGGTATCGTTGGTTTTTTTTTTTTTTATTTTTCATATTTTTTTCGGGCCCATTTACCAATTAATAAATTTTAATAAGGGTATTAAAATTCTTTTTCTAGCAAAAAAGTAAAATAAGTTAACTTTGCTTCAATACCTATTTAAAAAAAAACTACCTGGAGACAAGCATACACTACACAGATTCAAGTTAATTATTTTGACCTATTAAACTCCAATGTCGAACTCAATCAAGTGCGTACAATGATAATTATAATCCACGCAAGGCAAAGCATAGTATGACAATGATTGGTGCTGAATTTTCATTTCTGAATTCCAGAAACCTTTAACCAACCACCAATGACCATGATAAGTATGAAGAACTGCATTATGTGTGATACGAAATACAATTATAATTTTCAGAAAAGATTTTAACATTTGAATTCCAGGAATTAAGTTCACATTATATTCAGAAGGGTTAAAAACCATGCAATTATTTTCCTGAAAATTAATTTCAATAAGCAACATGAAAAAAAATAAACTGCTGTAATAAATTCAACACCGGGGCGGCTGTGGTGTTGCTGAATGCGTTGAAATGGAACTAATATCACTTTAAGATCCAGTTTTCCATTATTGAGTTAACTCTGGTAATAAATGTATGTAGTAACTTTTATTATTAATATAACTGTGATTTGACAGAATTCAAGTTTGATTTTAAAAGGTGTAAATAAGAGTCCACCTTTGTGCCTGAAGTTAACACCGCCATTTTTGATTTTCGTAAAAAAAAATGCTTATGTTGTATTGTGCTCAATTTGTGCTGCGTTGTGTCGTACAAACATTTTTTTCAAATTCGCAAATTTAACGGATATATGTAATTTTTTGAAAAAGTGAGTTTTTTTTTTTAAACTAAAAAATATAATGTTGCGAAGTGCCTTAGCGTGAAGTTTCACAGCCATTTTTGATTTAAAAAAAAATTTTGCTTAACATCTGCCGCGTTGGTAAATATCATTTTAAAACTCGCAAATTTTACGAATAAAGTTTTTTTTGTTAAATTAAGTTCATGTAAAAACTTTTTGAAAATTGAAAATGGCGTCGCTAACTTTCGCAAAATCGATTTTTGAACGTAAAAGCTGCAAATGTGCGATTTTTTTTATCGCTTCGCCACTAGCAGTTTAGTTTTCTTAAAAATCGTAATTTTGGAAGAAAAATTCATGGAATGAATTCACAAATTAAAAAAAAAAACGAAAAAATGAAAGGGGTATGCACGCCACACAAGTTGAGCACAAGTTAAAAATCGAAAATGGCGGGTGCTTCACGCATTATGTTCACTTTTTCATGAGTTGTGATATTTTTTACTGTATTGTTAAGTAAACATGTTTCCATTAAACATGGAATAAAATATCCGGCATGCTGAAATAATAGGCCATTGCTCTTTTCATTAAAATGTCCGTTTGACTGTTTAAACAGTGTCTAAGTATTTCGAGATAGTCGGAAATAGGCTTTATTTAATTTAAAAATAAATATAACATTTGTCAAGATTTAGACAATCGATTACGTTGTCTAAAGTAAGATAAAATGTTAGCTCACTTTAGAAACAGTTAAAAATGTTTATTTAAAACTTGGATGGCGGTCTAAAGTTAGACAACGTTTATAAATAAGACTGTTAATTTTTTTAAGAATTTAAAATCGTCATAGCCAGTCTCGGTAATAAATATTAAAGAAAATAATTTTATATTTAATATCTACACAATTTATACCCTTTCAATCAACATAGTGTACGTTTGTTTTAATCGACTCTAAGTTTTTTGCCTATCTTTACATTTTTAAGCATTCTTTCCTTTGTTAAGTTAATTTAACTAATATTTATCCAGATGCTTAGATAAAAATCGAAGACAGTATTTCTTATTAGCATTCGTAAATATCAGCTACAAGAAAATGCAGCCCAATAGTGTACCTACTTTATGTGCCTTGCATTTCAGCGTTCAAAAAAAAAAATGTTGAAATTATTGACGAATTTTTAAACGTAAGTTATTTACAACTCGTTTAATTGATTTATTTACACAAATAAAGCATACATAATTCAGGATACGATGAAGTAAACCTCAATTTTTTACAGGTATGATCATAATGAATTTCCATTTCCATATCAATCCCATCAGCAATCCCAACTTCAACATCAGATTTTTGCCGGCTTATTTATTTGCTGCAGCAACATGTTTTTTTTTTTTTTATTTATGGATTTCAATTAAATAATTTAAATTTCATTAATTAGCAAGCGTCACGTCCATGTGATAAACAATCATTCGATCGAATGGTGATACATAATGTAGGATTGTACGTAGGTACTGAAAACATAATGTTCATTAATCGATTTCCATTTGAAAAACAATCAAACAACAATACGAAGCGTTTGTTATCGTCATATTCGATTCATAGCATCAGGGGTTAAACACATCCAGAGGCTAAAAACAATTTCACATTTAACAAAATTCCATGCGTAAAAGGTCTAGATCTCAAAAAATAAATTGATTTATTAATTAAAAAAAAATATAAATAACAGCTGTGGCGTTATCAAAACGAAAACAAATAATACATAGTTGATATCTTTTTAATAAAATTCAATTAAAGTGTGATTGTGCTTGTTTTTTTACCTATAACCTATTCTACATGTATTCAAACTGTAAAAGAGTAGAGATACTGTTGTATAATTATTATTTCAGAAAAAGGGGTAAATTTGGCATAATAAAAAGTAAAAAAAAAACGCACTTTGATAATAAAAACTTTAAAAACTGACTTCTTAGCATAAAGTTAAAAAAAAAAACAGATTTCTAGAAAACCGTGGCTAATAAATTAATACAAAATAAAAAGCACGACTGAGTGGAACGAACTTGCTCTTTCAGTAAAAGTTTCTTCGAATTTTAAAGATTGAGTTTAATAAGTACATGTGTATAATTAACAATTTTATATGTATTTATCTGTTTAATAAATTGAAAAATGGAAACTTGGCTATGGAAAAAAGTATGAAACACGTTCTTTAAATTGATAAAACAAATACTTAAAATGTTTTAATCTCAAAATGAAGAATTCCATCTCAATTCTTGAAAAAATATAAATTTATGCAGACAAAATATTCAAAAACGTTGGAGCGGTTTTCTTAAAAAATAATTTTTTTTTATATAAAATTTCTTGAAATTTTTTAGATAAGAAATTTGTAAGCCATTTTTAAAGATATAATAGCTGTATTTTATTTTCCCCCAGATCTAAACCGGATCAGATCATGATAATAAAACAAACTGGATCACAAATTTATTTATTTCTCACAGTTGGCTTTATTTGCACAATAAAATTGACAGAAGGAAAATTTTCACAAATATTATTTGAAATAATATTTGGTATTGAATGTTTAAAATAGAACAGTTTTATTTTTTTAGTTTAATTTTCATTAAGTTAATAGTTTTTATGTATTTTTTCCATGCCTCGTGACGCGTCGTCTCTATTGAATGAAGAAAAACTCATAAAAAAAATTGGAATGATGGCGGCATTTGTTTGATTTCGAGAATTTTTAATTTTATTGAGTTTTTTCTGTAAATCTCAGCAGTGGTACCAACCTATAAAATTAAAATATTGCTAGGGAAGTGTTCAAAAAATGGATTTCGAAATCCAAATCTAGAAGCAGACCTGGATCTTGTGTTGTTTTTGTATTACTTGTATTTATGTTTCCAAATCCAATCCGGATCAGATCTGGGGGAAAATAAAATACAGCTAATAATATACAACTAAAACCATAATTTCAAAAAAAAAAAATTCATCAACCCGTTTTCAAAAAAAAAGATTTTTCAAAAAAAAAAAAAAAATTGAAAATTGAACTTTTTTTAAAAAATCCAAAAAATATTTTTTTGAAAATATTTGTACGCAGTATTATTCACATTTGATAGAACCTTTAGAGTAAAAATTTTTATCAAAATTAGTTGAACCGTTAATGAGAAAGTCGAAAATAAACAAAAAAAAAAACGGTTCTATGGCATGTACCGCTAATAACGGTTTTTCGTAAATTTTTTTTTTTCATCAAACTGTAGATGATACTACCATTAGTCAGAGTTGTAAAGACTGCATACAATTAAAGACTGCAGACAGTTAAGTCAGAGTTAATATACTTAAATATTTTTGAATATAAGTCAAAACTTTGATTTTTTGACTAAGACTTTGAAATTAGAGTTAGAAGTCATGTACAAAATTCTGACTTATAAGTCAACTACGAGTACCGCAGTCAATTGACTTACAATTAATTGACTGCATTACTTTTTGACTGGTTGCAGAATTTAAGTCATTTAAAAGTCAGTATTTATTTATTTATATTAATCAAAAAGTTAACTTCGAAAAAAAATATTCTAAGTACCCTTTTTTGAAATATCGAATTTTCAAAAAAAAAATTCAAATTGTAGTAGCCCGTTGCGTTAGGGTTAGTGCGATGGACTGTCATGCCAGAGGTCTGGGTTCAATACTAGCCGCTTCCACCTTAAGTTTTTTTCCGGGCTACTGCCTCTTGCGACGAAGTAAAAAATCCTCCGAGTTTCTATTGTCATAGAAAAGTGCCGCTCACCCACCAGCCGTTCGGATTCGGCAATAAACTGTAGGTGCCCTCTATTTCTGCATGCACACAGAAATGGTCACTTCCTCACAAGAAGTAGTCCTGCCCTGAAAAACACTTATATTTAGGCGGCATTAGTAGACCTTTGGCGCGACAGTCCAACGCACTTATCATTTTGCCAAGAACCACAACATAATTAGGGTTACATGTCGAAAATAGTGAACCAACTGACTGCAATAACTGCAGCTGCTGAAGAAGAAAGTTCTTCAGACTTGTTTGCTGACTGATATAACCGAATAGATTCTTATGTTCGTCCTTAATTATTTACCTGATTTGGTTTTCGAAAAGGCAGCATTATTCGTTCAAATTGACGTGATACTGGAAGAAACATTAACGCTATCAAGAAATTGAGGATTGATGGTCTTGGGCGAGATATGCTTCAAAAAAGATTGAAATACATTCCACACAAGCCCTTCTAAAATCGATTTATTGGATTTATATTTACCGCTACACTCTGCCATTTTTATAAAGGAAGATTTTTGGGAGGCAATTTTGTAGTACTTACGTTGTTATTCATACTTCTGAAATTTGTCATCAAACTTTTCCATTTACATTATACGAAAGCCAATCAGATTTTGCTTCTAAGATGGCCATTAAACTGTATCGCCCTTAAATATAGCAAAATGCTTAATGTGATCAGGATGAGGAGCCCTCTATAAGAGCCAAAAATAATCGCCCCACCCTGTACTCTGTGTGAGGAATTATTTTTAGCTCATAAATTAGATTAAATATTTGAATTACAAAATTTAATTGCACAACCAAAGGTATATAGAAGTGTATTATTGTACAGGGTTTGGCGTAATGAAACTGCGGGTGTAGTTCCATTAGCATCTGAATGAGGCTTCCGGTTTCCCTTCTCCAAACATTACACCCTTCCGCTATATATAATGGAATTTGTATTGTTTGCTTATATATTATTTGTGGTTCATGTTCTAATTTGAATATCGCAATATCATCGTTAAGGATGTGCTGGAAGATGCGGCACCGCATTACACAAGCACACTGTTTGCGGCAATCGTTCAAGCTTACAAAAATTGTTTTTGATTAGAAACAGACGGCCCAATTCCTTGGGGTTAATTTTTTTTTTTTTGTAGGTAGGTACTTTATTTTATTTCCATGCCAATGCCACATCCTTCATTTCTTTTTCTTTTTTTCACTTCAAGTATTGCGCATATTTTTATCTTTGATGCAGGTGGTTTAGTGGAAAGGGATATACATCCTTCGTCAGATGGAAATCTTTTGAGGCTTCATATTCCTCGCCCTTCATGGGTAAATAAATAATTTAAGTCTTTTTTTTTATTATTTTTTTCTCTTTGGCAATCTCATGAAATAACGTGGGTTTGGGACATAAATACAATGCGAAACACATAAAAAAAGTCTTTATAGTCCTGTCATCGAAAAGTACCCACCCAAAGTACTCAATTTACACACAGTGGGAAAGTTTAAGGGGTTGTTGCTTTGTTAGGGAATAGATACAATAATAAAAATAAAAAAACTGAAATGTCAGCTTATTTCAAATTTATATAATTGTTAGTAATTTTTAGGTTTATTGTCCTTTAGGCGACATTGTTGGATATAAATGCGAATTGGCACCACTTTCAAAATATTATTTAATTTTTGTTTTTTTTTTATATATCTCATGTCATCACATATCAACTTTAAGTGCTCTTCGATGTAAAGGATTGTGCGTGAGGTTCTTTATTTTGTCGCAGATTTATTTTGGCGCTGACCCAGTTTACGACAAAGGCGTATAATTCAAACTGTCTTTTACCCTTCGAGAAAGGGTTTTTTAAGAATTGTTATTCTTTTTTTTTTTTTTTTTTTTAATTCAATTTGAATTTATTTGATTTTTTTTTTCTTGTCAAAAGCAATAATTCAAATGGAGACGTTTTAATAGCAAAAATAAAAACAAAATTGGCAACAAATTTTACTGGTCGTCGCTTTTTCCAAAAGCAAACTGGGCGTTCTGCAGTCGAAAAATTCATGATATTTTAAGTCTGAGTATCTTTTATGAGCATTCGTATCTTATTGGCGAAATTATAGTGAAACAGCGTTGGATTAATGACGCATACAGGACTCATACGATGAAAAAGAGAGCTAGGCGAAACATCGTGGTAGCTATAGTTTACAGTTCCTGAACTTTAACACTCACAAGCGAACATGAAGATCTACTGATCCATCAACCGTCAACCAGAATGAAAACATTGCATTGATACAAAGCACTTTACCGAATCTTAGATGTCAGAACGTTCTTAGTTCATCATAAATTGGGACCACTACATCTCTTTAGCCAAGATACGGAATATACTTCCACCAAATTGCTATGTAATGCTTCGTTAAAGTTCGAGGAGTCCCAAAAGTGTTAAGAGCAATCGATTGAGGAAATGGAAGAATATTGTAGCAGAAGAGAATTGCGTTTGGAGAAAGGTAAAAAGAACCTCTCAATGTTACTAGCCCCGAACCGAAGCGTGCAAGCATCACGATCAAGGAAACATTGTAGTAGAATCACACTGGATGCAGAACATGTTATAAAACAATTTTACATATAATGCTACTTCGGCAACGCTGGCTGCCTACTATAGAGACATCATTTCTTGTGAACACTCTCAAACAGAAACTATAGGACATTAGCATTGGCACTTTAATGTAAAGAAATTAATCTTGTCAAAGGTTGATAAGAACACTTTAGGTTGTTTTCAGAAAAAGTTGTTCCGAGTGACTTTTTGTCCCATCTACATAATCGAGGAATGATTATGAAGAAACTCGTGCGTACAGCCAAAAGTCCATTCTTTTTCACTTATATGTGCAGTTGTGGTCAAAATAATAGTAGTGTTTATAAAAGCATTATTAAACCCATGAATGTTCGTGTTTTTGATTGCCTTGAAAGTCAAAAACTATTACACTTTGAAAAAATAACCTCTTATCAAAGATTAAGTATATGCAAATATTTGTCACTGCTAATTAAATAAAACAAAAAAAAAAACCGTCATCAATCAAATTCGCTAATTTGTTGGGTCAAAAAAATAGTAGTACATCCGTAATTTGACCAAATACTATTTTTCCCTCTAATTTCTTAAATGAACATTTTTCAGAACATTGTTTATCTATGAGATTCTATAGAATAGACCCCCCTCCATACAATTTTTTTTTGTTTTGACTCAACCTATACGATTTACCTTTTTTTTTCACCACATGCAAATCATCCTGTATATTTATGTGCATTCTCCATTTGTATAGAAAACTGAAAGCCTTAACTCTACCGATTCAAAATTATTTCGAAAACCGTTACTTTTATGAAAAAAAGGGTTATAATCTTTTTCGTAGGAAATTTTCTAAGCTACAAATTTGTCATTAACATTTTTTCTGTACAAAGTACCGTTAGGGAGATATTGCTGAAAAACCATTTTGGGGGGCCTTAAACCCCCCCTAAAAATGTAAGCAGCGCTCCTATCGATGGGGACTTTTTACAGTTTCTTAAGAACACCATCAGAAGTCTGTTTACCAAAATCCAGCTTTCCAGCGATTTTTCCGTAATTTGGCTGTTTTTATGTCTAATATGACTGGACTAATATTACAAAGGCTGATACTCATGGGCAGAAGCCGATAATGTAACCAATGTTAATAAAACGAGTTGCATGCATTCCAAAATCAATTCTTTTATGCCAGCAACGATACTATGGTCAAGCAGCTCACAGTCTGCGGAAGGTACCTTTTCTGAAAAACAAAACATTTAAACAGGAGAAAAAATTTCGAGAAAAAACACCTTGATTGGCGTTCATAAAAGTGGATGAATATTCTATGATCAGAAGTGTTCAAGATTGATTTATATCCGGTATAAAGGGATGTCGTTAATAAGTAGGAAGGTCTCCAAATACCAATATAATCCAAGCTTCACAGCAAAAACAATAGGCGTGTTTTATTGGAAAAGCTATCCATAGTACAGTACGGTTTAACATGCATTACAAATACAACATCGCCAGTATGATTACGGCCGATAAAAAGCTAAAGTAGAATCCTTCTGTCGATAGATTTTTCGCGTTTATTTGAGTCTTGAATTGGATTTTGCAATTTGTCACTTTACTCGCACAAATCTCGCAAAACCTGCAATTATTTCATGAATTATATATATCATCTCGAAAATTGTCAAATTAATTTAATTTTTATTTCGACACATGATCAATAGTAACAAATATGAAAAACAAAAACCAAGCTACTGCCGATGCGTTTTATTGGGAGTTTCTTACTATACTATGTATAGATTCCCAATAAAACACGCCTCATAAAACATGAAGGATCTAGGTTAATAGTTCTGGTATGTTTTTTCTTCTATGGAGTTGCTCCCTTATACCGAATTGAAGGCATCATGGATCAGCATCTTTATGTGAAAATAATGGAGGAAGCAATGTTACGATAATGCTGAAGATGATAATCTACAGGAATGGGTCTTGTGAAGCAGTGGTTCCAAGAAAAGACGGTTAATGTGATAGAGTGGCCCCAGACTTTAACCCTATTGAAATTTTTGGTGCGACATGAAGAAGTACGTTGCTTGTTGCAAGCCAACTAATAATAAAGCCGTTTGGGAAGCTACATACATGCAAGAATCTTGGAGGTCAAGACACGTAGGAAAGTGTAAGAATCTGATCTAAACGATGGAATATCGTTGTGCTGCTATTATTTCTGACAAAGGGAAATGCAACTAAATAGTAATTTAAGGTTCAAACACTCAACTATTACTTATGGAAGAAATTGTCTATTAACTTTACCTTTTGTGATATTTCTACCATTTAAAATGCACTACTATTTGACCGCAGCTGTCTGTGTATGTAGAGGTTTTTTAAAGAAATGTCGACCGTCCATCGGTCTATTATGAATTTACAACATTTTGCATAGATGCATTTGAAAAAAAAAAACAGCAAGAAGATTGTATATTTACAGACTTTAGTAAGGCCTTCGACAAGTTAAGTCATCAAGTACTTTTAAAGAAATTAAAGAAAATTGGCCTTAATGATTGTTTTATAACGTGGATTTCTTCTTACTTAAGCGATAGATATTACAGTGTTGTATTTAAAGATAACCGTTCTAGTTTGTTTAAAGTCAATTCTGGTGTACCTCAGGGCAGTCACCTCGGTCCATCGTTGTTCGTTTTATTTATAAATGATCTCGATCTCCCTTCAATTTTACAACATTCCAGGGCGTTGATTTACGCGGATGACATAAAAATATTTCGAACAATAAGATCCTTAGAGGATTGCGAAATGCTGCAAAAAGATCTGCAAACATTTTGGGAATGGTGCAATATTAAGTGTTTGTTATAGAATATTGACAAGTGTAAAATAATGTGTTGATTAATCAAGTGCTTGCATAAAAACTGTGTTTCATATTTTTTCCAAAAAATTCGCAATACGTGTTTTGAGAAAATTGCTTTATTATTTAGTTATTCACTTAAAAAATAAATAAATAAATTTGATGGCACAATAGCTCATAAAGAACTAGGGCCTAGTGACTTACAACTCTCAACCATTCCTGTGTGCGTGTTTGCAGGAATGGAGGGGACCTACATATTACTGCCTAATTCGAACGGCTAATATGAGCGGCACTTATCTATGACAAGAGATACTCTTGGAGGTTTTGTCAATTCCTCGCAGAACTGGACGATTTAGCGCAGGTCTCAATGACAAACATGAGAAAATTCATAGAAAGCACAGGCTGTTTCATAAATGAACCAGTCTATGTCAACCGATAGTTTAGGTTTTATCTCTGTTTATAGGGGATCACAATGGGTCAACAGGCCCCCGTTTACGCAACAGCCTCAGAGCAGGGCACACCCCTCCTGACCTTACCTAACCTAACCTAACGGTCCCTAAAATGAAAACCACTTTTTTTTTTAAATTCTCCATTTTCCCATCTACGCAAGAATTTAATTAATAGTTAAAATTTTTTTACAGGTCTAAACAAGTAAAAGTAAACGAACAACAATTATATTTTATGTTTTCTAATTCGGCCAACATAAAGAACAATCTCGCACAAAATATTTTTGCGTGCATGGTCCCTAAGTTAATTTTAAAAAGCTTTTTTTTTTAAATATTCATCAAAATTCATGTGGCTTTTGCCTAATTAATTATTCTGAAATCGAGTCGTAAACAAGCAGGTAAACACACACACACACACACACAGATTTTCATCTAGGCCACATATACAATTTATATTGTATGCTTCGAGTAAATGTAAATCTATTTAATAAAAGGACGCAGCCCTTGAAATTATATATGAAGCGAATAAAACACGAAATCACTTTGGAAATTTACAATGGCTAATCCTGGTTTTTAATTAAATTTCAAAAAAAAAAAAAAAGTTATACGAACTGGGAACTACGATGATGATGCGACCGACAGAGCAATGTAACGCATAACTCGATGACATGCCTGGCAACATGCTATATCCCACAAACAAAATAATTTTTGTTCGTATCTATTATGGTGTGGGGTTTGCTATAATAACCATGCAAATGTGCTCCTCTATTTATACGTAAGTATGTATGCATGCACTTTCAATTTTCGTAAAATCATAAAAGGGCAACTCGTTGAATTTATTCCCTCAAAACATCCACAAACCATGGATGGCGACAATAATAATCAGCCTTGTGTGGTAAACCTTCAGCCCTTTTTAACATTTTTAGCATTTTGTGTTTTTTTTTATAACAAAATAATGTAAAAATTTTAATTAATATTTCCCTGCAGTTTCCTTCCCTTCAATATCCCACCGAAAACGACTACAACGTTGTAACTCTATCCGTTTGGTATGTATATAATCGCATACAAATTTTAACCCAAAATTCTTATCCGTATCAGCCCCTGCTCTAGCTAGCGGCAGCAAATTGACATGGTAACCTATAAAACCAAGGAGGCGGACAAGGTAGCTTGCATCAATTGTGATGAACAATTAAAATGAATTATCTTACTCCATGGGAAAAAGTATCCACCTAAGCAGAGGAGCAGGGCCATCCAAGTTCGAAGGGGGAAAAAAAACGAAAAAACAAAATCAGTTTTTCTCTAACGAGAAAATCAATACGAATTCTGCCAAGTTCATAATTTGATATTAACCCTTTCCCGTCCTTCGTTTGGGTAAGTTTTTTTTTTTTTTTTTTTTTTTTATAATTTTTTGTTTAGTTGCAACCTTTAGGAAATCCTTTGCCAAGTATTTTGGCACAGCTCACTAGAGAGTGCTTGGGCTGTAGCCTCATATTTATCTAGTCGGAGTTGGAATCCCTTAAGTAAATCTCTTAGAAGTGTACCTACGTATACCTCAAGGAAAATGTCCGATATCATTGGCAAACATTCAAAACGTCGTTTGCCTTTCACACTAGCGTCCATCGTCTCTGTGTAACGTCTCTTAAATATACCTAGATGGAAATCTACTGCACCAAACGACCGACACGACCGACATGACGCGACGGACGTTCCTTTAAAACATGCCGCACGACCAAAGAGGGAAAAGCAGACTCTACTAAGGCATCAGACGTGCGCTATTTAGATACTAAAAGACTTGGCGAATGTGTCTATCTGGATCTGGCTGGATAGTGAATCTTGTTAAGGGAAGACCAAGCGGTGAGGTAAAAGCTATTTGGGAGGGGGGGGGGGGCAACAAACAGATTCCGTGCAGCATAAATGTCTATATCAGCAAAGGATTGAGCATCAGGAATGGATAGGATAGGCCAGCCTATGTATAATATTATAGTGGTGCGCATCCAAGTGTATCTATATGGTGGTGGTGTGGTTTTCAGTTCACAAAGCCAAAAGATTTTTTCTTGAAAGTTGAACCAATGCGCACAAACAGAACAATTGCATAATTCATTGAGAGAAAGAAAATGCCATGAGATGTTTAGAGTTTTTGTGATGCGGTGTATGGAACAGAATGGCAATAGAAGCGGATAACATTCGGGAAGGCAGCAACCATGGCGAGCGGTGTGGTGGCTCTCAAGGGAGATGTTACCGAATAAAGTTTGCTTCTAGAATTCTCAAAACGCTTGAGTAACTTAATATCTGAGTTTGAATAATAGAAGTGAAGATGAACGAACAAACAGTGGGGTCGTATCTCGACTCAAGGGGGAGTATTATAAAAGTGTTTGAGTTTTTAGTAGTCGCAAACCGCATCAAAGCTAAATTCAAAAAATGACCACTGGTGGCTCGGCGGCCGGCGGAAGAAAATGTGACCAAACCAAGGAAGTATACTATGAATCTTCGAATGAACACGTACCATATGTTCCCGAAGAACGACGTTAAGGATGTTCTTGACGACTTCAAAATCAGAAAAAGTTGTAGGAAACAGCCTGCGCACGACAACACTTTCGGTCTTAGGCTGATAGGCTTTGGGGTAATCACTCGATTCCAACACTGGTGGTCTCGAGATCAACGAACGAAGACACTATAGGCATAATGGAAGAAGCACTGATGTTTGAATTTTCGGCATAACTGCCTTCTCGTCCACTTGTGCGAAATGACGATGAAGAAAGGCTGGGACACCTTGAGTGTATGATCACCGATGCACGAGCTCGACGAGTCTTTAAGTCTATTCCTAATTCCGCAATAGAGGAAGAACCGACTTAAATTGGCGAGCATAAATGGAATGAAGAGAGCTTTCTAGAGACCGAGCTGTCTGCAAAAGCTGGTTAGTTTAGGCCATAGTCCTTTGTAGAATTTAAGGGCCATCTAGTAAGGCAACGCCATCTTCGAAATCCTTCTTAAGGTAATTGTACGCAAATTCCAAGTCATCAACAAAGGTACAAATTTTCAAATTCAAAATGCCGTTCAACTACTTGCTTACGCTAATTATGATGACATTAATATTCGACGTTAAAGAACGACATTTGCAAGTAATGAAAAGGATGCGTGTTGGTTGTCAAGAGAACAGGACGAAGTGCACAACTTCGATGTAGTCTACCTGTGATCTTTTATTAAATACTTCAGTTCAGAGATCCAACGAAAAAGCAGCCTTGCCAATTCTTGTTTATTTTTCGGGCTTAGGAAAACATTCGATTCGTAAGGCTCTCTCTCAAAAAACAAAGGACTTGTATATGAGACCTTGAAAACCTTGATACTTGTGTGCGCCGAAATGATTACATTGTCAAGAACGGATTAAAAATTGCTAGCTTCTTGGCGCCAAAACGAGTCGAAAAATGAAGAAAATTTGGTTTATACTCTCTTCGTTCATCCATCGTATGTAAGTTAATAATTTGAAGGCGGCCTTGACAGAGAGGTAGGAATTCAGTTGATATGCCTGACGCGTGTTCAAATAAGGGGTAGACAAAAGTATAGCTTGAACCAAATTAGTTGGCCATTCTACTGCGCAGGTCTCTTAAAATTTCTCTTCTCATCTCTTCAATTTTGAAAGATACACAAAAATCACTAAAAAAAAATGTACATACTGGCGTTGTTGTCATTATCGCTGCTGCGAACATACTGAAGCACTAAGGATAAGGAGGGTGAGTTTTGTTTATAGCTTCAAGGCTGTTTCACAATACGACGAGAAAACTAGACGTCAGCGCGACGAGATCTCTTCGCAGTTGTTCTCTCTTAAAAATGAGTTTCAAATAACGAAATAATACATAATAAAGTATTTCTCGTCGTCACGTTGCGTCTTTTTTTCAATTTTTCGAACTTTACGACGTGACGAGACGACGACAAATACTTTATTATGTGTTATTTCGCCGTTTGAAATTCGTTTTAAAGAGAGAAAAACTGTGAAGAGATCTCGTCACGCAGACGTCTCGTTTTTTCGTCGCATTGTGAAACAGCCTTCACCCTATCGCCCACAGTAAAAAAAAAAATACATTTTTGTTCTTTTAAATCCTCTCTCTGCGCAACCGACCGTTGGCCAAGTGAATTGGTTCAAGCTATACTAAAGTTTTGATTAAGTAGGGTTCGGAAAATTCTTTCAACAACCGACCGTTTTATAAACCCAAATCGTTCGGGTTCTGCCTTAAGGCTTGTACAGAACTAAAAATATGTGTATGTATGTATCTTAACTGATTTCAATTATAAACCTGTTTTTTTCTTTTAATTTATCCAGAAATATATCATATTTGAATCTTAATTAAAAATAAGTGTCAATACTTGTGTTTTATTTACGAAATCATTACTTTTTTCCAGGTCTCCAAAAATGTTTCGTTTTGTAGTTAAGTGGTTAAGATACAAAAAGTGTGAAATGTTAAGTTTAATTTAAAAATGATGACGTTTATTTGCTCAAGTCATAATCCAAAAAAAAAAAAAAAAATCTTCAAAGTCAAAAAATTCTGATTAAAAATAGTAAATACAAAATTCCCAACAGAAAATTCCAAAAAAAGGATGGTGCTAGAAGTGAATTTTGTCTTGTTCGATTAAATTTTTTGTGGATTTCGTCCGTTTGAGATATTTTTGTTTGGATTACTTCACATAATAAATAAAAGTAGAATCATTTGTCGAAAAAATGATATTGAAAAATTTAACATTTTCGGCGTTGAGTAAGATATAAAAATGTTGTAGTACCATTTTAACAACGTTATTAGAAAGAATAAAAAGAAGAGGATCTAAGAAGCTGCCTTGCGGTACTTCGGAGGTGGCTGAAAAAGCACTAGAGGAAATACATCTTTAAAAAAAAATCGTATGGAAGATTCTGTCCAAAGAAGGTAGGTTCAAAGGTGGAAAGTTTGAAAAGTTCAAGTATATGAGAAATTAAGTAAAAGGCCTTTCTAAAACGGGTTGAAACATTATTTAGTTCATTTTCATTGGCTACGAAGTAATGTAAGATCCTTTTTGCGCAAGCGGATCCTGATACTGTGCTTGTATATATCCATAACACTTTGTTTAACTTTTTTTAGAGAGTTTTGAAAGCCCGAGTCTTCATTTTGATGTAATAATTTTCAAAAACTTTCCGGAAATTTGATTTTTTTTTTTTATTAAAAAAAGATTTTCGAAACGTTAAGTTCCGAAAAGTGATTTTATTATTTTTACAAAGAAGAAAGGAATGAAGGAAGATTTTTTTAAGACCTATAAGACATATAAATATTCCTTCCTAAAATCTGTTTTTCAAAAACTAACTTTGTAAAGTTTCGAAAAACTTATTTTTGACAAGCAATTTACTAACAAAAAAATTATAAGTTTCACTTTCAAGGCAACTGTGAAGGAAAATGAAAACATCATACATATGTATTTACATAATTTTTGTTCTCATAAGAACTCGTAACTCACCAATAAGATTTTATTTTAATTTTGGAGTTACAAAGTTTGCACAGCATTTGCGAACTAGTGCGTCTATATAATTTCTTCATCAAGAAATTCTTTTAATTCAAAATAGTAGGTACCTAATGCACAAACGCACAACGAATTTTTTCTCAAAAACTTAAAAACATATCGATATCCGGTTTTTTGTGTTCGATCAAAAATAAATAAGAGCATTGAGTATTAGGAAACAAAAATAATACTTAATTACACAAAATTAAAAAAAAAATTGTTTAAAAAACAATTCATCTCTGGCTTTTCAAAATGCTATAGCATGACTCTGTAGGTATTACCGTTACTTTTTAATAATTTATTTCTTTTTTGAGTATTATATAATATAATAGACCACCCTCCAATACGATTTTTTTCTTGTCTAAGCACAACCTACACACCCTAGCTTTGTGTAATAAAAAGTATCGTAAGCGACATTTTGTTTTTTGTTTGCTCAGCAACGAAACTAGGCCAAATTTTAGAATTGAACATTTTAACAATACTGTTATTAACAGATGACAAAAGGTCCAATTGGTTTTGATGCGCTAGAAAAAATGAAATAATTGACTTTATGTGGCAATATGAAAATTTCGCTAACGATAATTTGGCGGAAAGGGGTCGATATGTACATACGTATTTAATTACATGTACGTATACACCATGGTTTCATGAGTGAGTGGCTCTTATCTCGAGATGTAATAAAACAAAAATTCGGATTTCCCTCTTGTAGTCCATTGAAATGTGACATTAACCTTGCATTTCATACAGGACACAATTTATTTTTTTGATGGATCTGTAGGAGGGATCAGTGTGATTGTAAAAACGAGTTTTCGGGGCTGCACTCCCCCCCCCCCCCCATTTGGCTGACATTTTGGAAAAGGGGGCCCAAAAAGGTCTTGGCGATATCTTGAGAACCATTCATCGGACAAACAAAATTTTACCACATTTGTGTAGATAATTAAATTTTCTACAATTTATGTTAATACACCTTTTATCGTAAAATTGAAAACAAAAAAGTTATAACCAAAAAAAAAACACTCACACTGTTCCCTCTTAAAGATCCATCAAACAAAATTTTGTCCTGTACAAAATGCAAGGTTCGGCCAAAATTTTGTAACATTTCAATGGACTATTGGGAATCAAATAAAAATACTCTGGTCTAGCGTTCTATGCTCCAGGCCAAGTTACAGTCTACGCCCAGATGCAGAGACGCACGTACATACAGGCGCGCAAACCGACACGCCGATGACAAAACTCACTTTTTCGGTATTTATTTTTTTTTTTCATTTTCGTGGTGTCAATTTTAATAACTTCCAATATTTTTTTTCACGAAGGCAATAGTTGTCCTGTAAAGAGCAAGTAAAAAAAATATATACCCTTCAGGTGTAACGGTGGGGCGTGTAAATAAAACAAACGCTCTACAGAAGCTTAAAATCAATTAAATGAAATTTAATTTGCTGATTACATGTCACGCTATTAAATGATTTAAATCTGAAAATGAGTAGATATACCTACCTATATTTCTCAGGTAATTTCGTTAAGCGCATTTTGTATTAATGACAAATTTATTTTTTTTTTACCGGAATTAATTCTACCTTAATTTTTACCATTAATTGCTTAACTATTAATACCTCTTAACTTTCAATTAAAATCCAAATTAGTTTAAATTATAAATAATAATTGGACGCTCAATTTTTGTTTACATATAAATTGTAACAATAGTCATCATTTAATATAACAAATCTCACTTCCACACACAGTCGATTAAATATTTTCAAACCATAGATTAAAAAAAAAAAAAATAATAATAATAAAATATTTTATAACAACGTTATTACATACCACTAAAAAAATATTTCCAATAAAATTGCCTTTATACCTGAAAAGAAAAAAAAATAGTAATAAAAGTCATTTTCAACAAAAGCCAGAAAACAAAAAAAAAATTGAAATTAAATTTGTTTTTTAATAAGGAAAAAATGTATTATAAATAATGTATTATGTTGAACTTTATAAATATAACAATTGGAATTGATATCAATGCCGATAAATTCAGGATGGGAAGAAATAATTGATTTGTGATACACCACAACAAATTATTTATACAAATAAAATGCAATCACAATCTAAACGCAAATGTAAATAAATAATTGGTTTATTGACCAAAAAATTATGCATTTTAAATCCTGTTTTTTGTTTGTTTTAAGAATTTTATATTGCTTTAATTTGTCTGTCATAAAAAATCAATATTTAAAAGTTTTGTTTGTGTAGTGAAATAAAATACACATACATATGTATAACCAAAAAAGCAATTTATTTGCGTTCGTAGCAGAGCCTGATTTAAATTTCCATTAAAGCTTTCAAGATTCGAATGAAACTTACAACTAAAACACAAGTTAATTGACTTTATTGATTACACGTTTTTCAAGGTTAATTTGAATTTCAGAGTAACTTGTTTAGCATTTTAAATTATTCACCTAAGTTCTTTGAATACATGCATGAATGAATTTTTATAAGCAACAACAATCAGAAGTGAACAAATTTGATATCATTTTATATCTTCTAATATTGTATGTTAAAGGTTGCCATCTTTGATTATTATTTGATATGTTTGGTTTTGTTAGTTCCTATTCTTTTATTGGATTTAATTAAATTCTATAAATGTAGATAAGATATTATTATAGCCTAGGTAGTCCAGTCAACGAAGACCTAAAATCATAAAATAAATGAAATAAATCGTGTAGTCTGGGTTATTTTTTTAAGTCGTAGGGGTGACCCTCAGGTCCAACATACCAAAAGTCCTCAGCCCAGGGCCGCGAGCTTAATCCAGGAGAGGGGGTTAAAGGTCCCCTTTTTTATTTTTTCGCGAATATTTCGAAAACCAAGGGCTTAAGTGAAAAAGTCTGCACTAAGGAATTAAATTAAATTAAATTTCCTACAAAAAATGTTATATTTATATTTTCGCTTGAAGCAACATTAAGGAAGATGCGGGGTGGAGAAATGTCAAGAAATCTAAAAAATCGGTCAATAGCCTACAAAATTTAGTATTTGTTGATCAATTTTATCCAGAAATAACAGAAAAAGTAGGTATATGTATTCAAAACTATTCCATTGATGATTTGGAAGAGAGTTTATAGGGTTAAAACAGTGTTCATAATTTTTGATTTTGTCAAAAACTGAAAGACCTAGAGCTATTTAATATTTAGTGTTTGACTAAGAATTAACAACAGCAATAAATACTGAACTTAAATTTAGCACTTAGCTACAAAAAATTTTAAAAATAAAATCATTATAAATTTTTTTTCCAAAACTTTATATTCAAATTCAATTTTTTCATAAACTGTTGAAAAAAAACTTGATTTAGCAACAAAATAAAAGAATAGGTCTTTGAATTTTCAAAAACCTATATAGTATTGTATTATAGGTACTCTAGAAAATGGTCCCTCCCTTATAAACGGGGGGACTTAGACCCCCCTATCCTAAACGATTTTTTTCTTAGTACATGTCTGAAACTTATTTTACAAAGTCATGGTCAGTAACTTGGAAAAATCTATTATACTCTTTACCTTTGAAGAAACAATATTTTTCATAGTGAATGCAAACACTAGCAAATAAATTAAATTAGGAAATTCTAACCCTCGCCAACTGTTTTAACCCTATAAACTCTCTTCCAAATCATCAATGGAATAGTTTTGAATACATATACCTACTTTTTCTGTTATTTCTGGATAAAATTGATCAACAAATACTAAATTTTGTAGGCTATTGACCGATTTTTTAGATTTCTTGACATTTCTCCACCCCGCATCTTCCTTAATGTTGCTTCAAGCGAAAATATAAATATAACATTTTTTGTAGGAAATTTAATTTAATTTAATTCCTTAGTGCAGACTTTTTCACTTAAGCCCTTGGTTTTCGAAATATTCGCGAAAAAATAAAAAAGGGGACCTTTAACCCCCTCTCCTGGATTAAGCTTGCGGCCCTGGGCTGGGGACTTTTGGTATGTTGGACCTGAGGGTCACCCTTACCACTTAAAAAAATAACCCAGACTACACGATTTATTTCATTTATTTTTCCTTCGTTGACTGGACTAAGGAGAATAAGACAAGAAAGGGGAAATTTCAATAAACAAACAAAATTCTCCCAAACTAACTCTCGAAAATGACTATTAAGTTATTTGAGGGTTATTTTTTTTTTTTTAAATTTAATGTCCGGTAATATTCCAGTGTATCTTTAGTAAAAATCGTTCTCCCAGTATGCAAACGAGGTCCAGCAACGCATGCATTTTTCGACTAATTTCAAAACAACGGTTCGAATTTGCTCAAAATTAATTTTTCCGAGAGCGCTGCTGATTGTGGTCAAAATTGGTTTAGTAGTTTGCCAACAATGCAGCAGTGCATGCATTTTCAAATTAATTGCAAAAAAAAAAATAACACGGTCCGATTTTGCTAAATATTAAAGGAAATCATAGGTAGGTCCAAGAGTGTTCCTATGCGTTATCTGTTTGCCAATAAATTGCAGGAGTGCATCATATGCAATTTTGGACTAATCTGAGAATCCGTGGGCCGATTTTGAAAATTATTTTTCTTTTAAATGTGATACTTAGAGGATGGCTTTAAAGATACAACATGTGTTTTGGTTTAACGTGAGCACCTGCCTTTTACGGCCCTATCCCACGGGATGCCTTCCTCCATAGGTGTTGATCATCTCAACAGGCATCCTGGTATGACTCGGCTACACCAGTTGCAATTAGAGATTATGTAGGGCTATTTCTCCACCTTTGCTAGAGGCCGAGGTCTATCTGCACCTCTTGCATTCAATATCCGAAGATCCCAAATACCAATGCTGCCACATTTGACATGAAACCACAGCCCGACGATGATGCTCTCACTACGGGGGCTAATCCCAAGTTTGATCTAATGGGCTATTAGTGGAGGGGATCACACCCCGTCGTACCCAATTTGGAAGTAATGAGCATCCAGCATCCGAAGAGGCACAGGCACCGCTCATACATCCGGATCTCTTGCCCCTCCCCTACAAAATTAGGAAAGATATTCATACGTGAAACCTCCAAATCCATTCTCGAGGCCGAGAATAGAACCGTATTTTCACTTATTAGGGTATGACCTAAGTTCGCCAGACTAGTCCGCCCCCCTTTTATTTTTAATTTTGGTGTCCTCAATTCCAAGTTTTCTTGGCCCCCCGAACAAAAAGGAAAGACGCTCCTTGAAAACCCGAAGGTTGCCCATAACCCTGTTGTTCAGCCAGACAAAGACTTCGGCCGTTCAAGCACGCTCAGTTCGATTTTTTTTCATTATTACTTGGATAAGAAAAAAATTAATATCTTCATCGCATGTATCATCGACGCAGCTTTGCCTGTTACCAGCTTCCACCACGGGGAGGTACAACAAAGGTACTTCCGGGTCCCAAAGTTTGGGCACGGCAAATCGCAACCAAACTAGGGGACCAAATCAGCCCCAAATTAGCCTAATTCTAAATAAAAATTCTCGGCGAACTGTTTCCCCGGGATTAAACAATTTTCCTTCTACACTTTGATTTATATGTCAAATACTGAAAAAAGGCTGTTTCGATCATTCAAAACTCTCATTCCCACTATCGTGGGTAAAAAAAATTGTACCGGGGAATTCGAAATCAGAGTATTTTAATTCCGAAAGAATACGTCTCCCGGGGATTTTTTTTCCCGGGGAATATTTAGAATTATGTTAAATAGAAAATATTATGAAATTTTTTTGTCCATACAGGCGACGATTTTCTAGATATTGCCACATCAAAAATGTCAAATACAGAAAAATCCTAGTGAAGACTTTTAAGCGTAAATATTTTTGTTTTTGAATTACAAAATAATGGGTAAAAAGTTTATTGGCAAATTTTCCTTACATACAAAATTTTTCAGGGTTACATGTCGAAAATATTGTGTTTTTACTCTCAAATGGATACGCTGCCTAAAGAAAATTGTAAAAAGTAGTCTAAATTGGAACCAGTGCTTCTTATTTGTAGTGCGAAAGGGTCAAAATGTAGTTTTTTTTTTAAAGGAAATGTTAAAGCCTTAAAGCAGCGCCGGCTGAAGAGCTTTTGTTAACCACTTCAATGAAACCTTAAGCTATATAGTCGAGGAGCTTATTTCTGCAGAACAAGTGCTTTTACAAAGGAACAGTTGGACCTTGGACCTACTAAGACACAGGGTTAAATTATTGATTAGAATTAGAAGTAACATGCCTTAGCGGCTCTATAAGATAAGTACCTACCTATTTATACTATAATAACTATACAACCTGATGATTCAAACTCAAATCCACCTAAAACATTTGAAATTTTGTATGCTTCAGAAGTGATTGTTTCTAATTGGTGCTTTTTCTCGTTATCATTGCGTGCTCTAATAGCAGACATTGCAATTTTTTATAAGTTAGTTTTTTGGAATGAACATTCAGCTTGATTGTATGACAAAGGCTGCAGCAGACGCATTAGTATTGAATATTCGAGAGACGACCGTGAAATATTTGGTTCAAAAATCCATTAATTCTCTCGCTGTATTGGCTATGGCTGCACCTTGTCCTAACACAACCATGTCGTTACAACTTACTTTTTTCAATTATTCATGTGCACATTTAGCAGACATGGGAGCTTACAATTGTTTGCCAAATCCAATAGAGGCTTCAAGTGCGAGGCATGAAAGAAGTCGCTTTTGAAGGATTCGTCACTTCGTCTCAAAGAAATAAAGTGTACTCGAAACCCCGGCGAAATAGTCAACCCCAATACATCAACCTACCTTAAGGGTACTTCCATAAGTATCACTTATAGACCATCCACCCCAAGCATCTTAATTTAAAAAATTACATTAGTTATAGAACTCAGCATTAACGTTATAATTAAATTCTAAGATTTATACCAATATCTAATTCCAATAAACAAATTATTAAATTTTATATCAATCATGTTTGAACAAAAAATTCAATACATAAATTCATGAAAAAAAATCTGTATCTATTTATTTCGTTGACATTTTATTTCGAAATTAAATGATGTTATTTGAGATTTATCGATGTAAAAAAAATACGAAAATGAAGACCAACAAATACTGAATACAAACGCCTGCCCTCCATCCCCCATCCCCAGCCCAGCTCCTAATTCATTACCCAGAATGGCCTTCAAAAAAATATCAGCAAAAAAAATTTATCTGGAGCAAAACATGAAAAATGTCGTTGAAATTTTGTTTTTCTTTTTTTCTTATTTTGTTCACCATTTAATTTGGTTTAAGTGTTTTTTTTTTATTTTCAATTTATTATGAAGTAGAGAATTTTTTTTTATTTTTTTTTGTCACTCATTTAGAAGAAATTTTGTGCTTCAATGTCAATAATGAATTTTTCCTTTGTTGGGCTCAAAATTACAAAAAAAAAATAGGTATAATAAAATCAACAACTGTGTCACGTAAACTTGCTGCTATGGTGAATCGTAGGAAAAAATGATGACATACATACAATAAGTTACAAGGGGGAAAAAGTCAAAAACCAAATAGTCAAATTATTATTGTTTTGACATCACAATCACAAAAGTTTGAAACTTAGCATTTTATTGTTCCTAAAAGACTCAAGCACATTTAAAAATTTGACGCATTTTTCTTCGTAGCGCTTTCCTCCATTTTCGCAAACATATATTTTTTTTTATCGATTTTTTTCAATTCCTGTAAGTTGGAGAGGAAAGTTTAGCAAAATATAAACCTTGCAATATTTGGCAATTGCTTTCGTAAATTCAAGTATTTGTTTGTAGCAATTTAGAACATAGAGGCCAGAAAAATTGCCAAAAATTTCAATTTTATCGTACAATGTTTTCTATGTTCTTTTTTGTGATGTTTATAAATTGGAATTGTCACAACAAATTGAGTACTAACTTATGGCAAATTATTAGGAGTAAACATTTCGCTTTAACCAATTTAAACACATTTTCGCGGGGGTGATTTGCCATTTTATGAATTTAACAAAAATTTTATGAATTTAACAAACAAACAAAAAAACATTAATAACATTAATTAAAAACATAGAAATCATTGCATGACAAAATTGAATTTGTCCCAACAAATTAACGGTAAATTATAAAGCAGTAAAACATTCACAATAAGAAGTTTGTATACCTTTCCTGCTTCGCTACGTTAACACTAAGTTACAAAAGCAGCAAACAAAAAACATAGAAAATTTTGCTCGAAAAAATTGGTCACAACTAATTGAGAATAGATGAACGGCAAATTATTATTTAGCAATAAACTATTCGATTTAACAAGTTTTTTTTTATATCAACATAGCAAAACAGCAAAAACGCAAAAAAAAAAAAAAAACATAGAAAACATCGAATGACAGATTCGAAATTAAAACAATTAATTAATGACAAATTATCCACTTAATAATTTTTCGATCAGTGAATGTTTCTGCGCTAACTCGACACAAATATCTTTTTAGGCGCTAACTTCAGAGATTCGAACCTGGGACAATTAATATTCAAAATTCAAAGCTGAATAATTTGTACCTGTGTACACACTTTACAAATTTTTGCGATGTAGCATATTAACAGTTTTCGTCTAGTTAGATTATAACATTAAGACTATAGTTGAACTTTTACTAGTCCATTCTACATTTTAATCTTATTTATTCTACGGTAAATTGTGCGATAGATGGTAATTTTTGGAGTAAGCTGCTTCTAAAGGCTTAATTTCAGCACATTTGGTCGAGAACCAGGGTCTAGTGACTTACAAGTCTTAACCATTCCTGTGTTAGTGTTGTTAGGCAGGCATTGAGGGGGCCTACAATTTTTTGCCGAATCCGAAGGCTAAGAAGAGAGACAAAAGATACACTTAGAGGGTTAGGCTCTTCCTAGTAAAAGGACGAAGTTCTGAAAAACATTTTTGTTTTTTTAAGTGGAAGAGGCTGGGAATCGAACCCAAACTCCTGGCGAAACAGTAACTTAAACTTTTAAGGTAATTTAAGAGAAGAAATATCAAGGGTTTTAAAAGTTTATTCATATTTTATAAGAGCTTTTTCTTAAAGCTCCAATAAACCAACTTTTGATTGTTTTAAGAAAATCGATATATATTATACATTTTGTCCTGTCTATCAAACCTTATTTTAAAGTTGTATTCAATTTTTTTTTTGAGACGAATCCAATACTTTTCCCTTCAAACTAACTGAGAAGAATTTAATGAAGAAATATAAATAAGATTCTAATTACCATAATTTTCATTTTAATTTCAAGTCTGATGATGAGGGAAACATAGATTAGGGAATAAGAAGTTAGATTCCGTATTATAATGCTGATGATACAAAAATGACATTTTGTTCTAAGTTTTCTTTAATCTTTTTAAAAGAGGGTTTTTTTTTTTGCAATGTTAAACAAGAGTTTCCTTCTTAATTTTTGTTTTTATCGGTTAATTTAAAAAAACTGCTTTTTTTAATGATCTTAATATTTCTCACAATAATTAAATTTTTTTTTATATTTCTTCACTATTTCTGTTGTAAATTTTCAGGCGCCTGGATTTTTTCTAAGACCTACCGTATTTTGAAAATTTTTAGTCGATGGTATATTTGTTGGTTTTAAACCATACTTTAATGGAAATATGTTTACGAACAGAACACAATGCCACGGGAAAATCTTGCAGAACAAATCCTGACAACGCACGCAACAATGTTGAGGAGACTATTTATTGTCTCAGAAGTTGGCGCAGCTTAGAGGTTCTCTTTTCTTGAGGATTGAGGTAATTTTCATCTCGTTTCAAACATTTTTTCATCCAACCGCCTATTTTGCAACGGAACTAGGACATAATCCAAACCATACAGTCGACCTTGAACAGCTTGGCAGAAAGGTCTTCAGTATCAGCTTATTTCGACTTACATTTAAATATAGCTATCTTCCCTTCGTCTTCGTCGAGGTCTAGACGGAATTGTTGGTCAACATTAATTAAGTTGAATACGGTTCAGTATTTGTAATTCGATTAGTTTTCGTCGTTAAATAGTTTGCAGAAATAATATTTGCACATCCTCAGAATCGCCCGGCTTTGGGTCATGCCCTGGAACCTTGAGGAATTCCTCTTACTTACATATTTAAGGTGGCGCTACTGTCTGGTGTGCAAGAAGGCCGTTATCAACAAGCTTCTTCCAGCCACCCTCATCCAAAGCTAGCTACATCTCAAGTTGGTTAACTAATCTTTCACCAGTGCTGCGGCTTTCATCTTTTGCGCAGCCGTTCCTTGGAATAGACTAAAAGATTTTCCGGGCTGCATCATTGTTGATTTCTATTCACTCAGTCACCTCCGTTATGGCGTTTACTAGGTTGGTGTCGCTGTGCAGCCGAAAAGATCATTGTTTTATCCAGGACCCATGTTCTGTAACTTCTCGCATGCATCAAATCGGTCAAGAAACGATGGAAACTGAAACAAAATACATGAGTTTTGTTCCATTTTTTAGCGTTACTCGACTGATTATGTCGATGTGAAAGTTACAGAACATGGGTCCAGACTTGTAAAATGTAAAGTACCACGTACCTACTCTTACTGGTACCTTTACTTTAAATTTTACCGCTATGATTTTATCTTTTTCTCCACTCACTGTTTCAAATCAACTCTTATAACTTTTCTCTTGCAGTCTGAAGCATTCCCATCCACTTTTGAGAAAGTACTTTTCTAGTTTACCATAAAGCAGGCCCAGGATTATAAGTCTTATAAAGGGACAGTCTAAAAAAGCTACTATTTTGAAAAGTAATTCTTCTTTTGATATCAGCACTGGTATCGTCGTTGCGTGAGTTAATGGCGGAGATTAGTTCGACAAAATCAATATTGAAATCATAGCTTTTTATGGTAACGTTCTGTCCCATATGTCGCATCGATATTGGTGACAGAAAATCAACTTGGTTTTGCCTGCAACGACCACTTAGGTAAATCATGCTTTTTGTTTTCAATTTTGTCAATATCGTCAGTATATGTGAGTAATTGAACGGACCTTAAAAGTTTGTACATTTTGAGTTGACGCCAAAATTGTGGATTATTCTTTGAAGAAAAATGTTGAAGAAGTATCATGATAGCTTATAGCCTTGTCTTAATCCATTTTTAACAGCTTACTGGAGCATTCTTAATTACCATCCTGCAAAAACCAATGAGTTTGGCAGGGATGCCAATAATATACATATATTGCTCAATATAGTTTGTTTGCTATAGCGGTATCTGGGAAGTATCCTAACACCTTAAAAGAACTCTTACAATATGCTCTCAACAAGCTAACACACTGGGCGGATCGGTGTGGACTGGGTATAAACCCCCACAAAACTGGTTTTGTAGTAGTATAAGGTATAAAATTCCGCATATTGACCCCCCTACTATTAAAGGCACACCACTAAAATTTTCTGATGAAGCTAAATATTTGAGTCTTATTTTAGATAAGAAATTAAACTGGAAGCCTAACATACAAGAAAGAATCAAAAAGGCCACAGTAGCCCTTTTCTCCTGTAAAAAAGCCATTGGAAACAAATGGGGACTTGAGCCCCGCATTACTCACTGGCTATACATTTCGGTAATAAGACCGATTCTTACATACGGTGTATCAGTTTGGTGGACCGCTCTGGATATAGCGACAAACTTGGGAGAGTCCAAAGATCAGCCTGTTTGTGCACAAGTGAAGCACTACGTACTACTCCTTCTGCGGCACTAGACATTCTGCTTCATCCCCCTCGATATTTATAGCAAACAAACGGCCGCAAACACAGCCATTCGACTCAAGGCCTCTTTACAGTGGATCAATAATAAAATTGGCCACTCCACTATTCTAGATTATTTCGGATCACTTTCAAGTAACACTGATTACACCACCCCCAATGCACTTTGGTAAAGATTATTAAGTTACCATCCCATCCAGATCAATCTGGGAGGATGAGTCATTCCTAAATGATGAATCGATTCACTTTTACACTGATGGATCCAAAACCGATTACGGGATTGGTGCAGGCGTGTACTCTGACAGACTAAATTTACGTCTCGCATTCCGTCTTCCAGATCATTGTAGCGTCTTCCAAGCGGAACTTTTAGCGATCAAAGAAGTTTTGTCTTGGCTTAAAGAAAACGTTATATCAACAACTGATATACGCATCTTCTCCGACAGCCAAGCAGCACTGAAATCCCTTGACTCGGTCCTGCTAATTCTAAAACAGTCCTAAACTGTCGAACATCTCTTATGGAGATGACGCAGCAGTTTAATATTCACCTCTGTTGGGTGCCGGGCCACAGGGACATTCCAGGGAATTGCAGGGCTGACGAGCTCGCTAAAAGTGGAACAATAATACCTCTTTTCCCAGAGAGGAAAGATATTGGTATACCCATCGCTACATCCAAACTTATGATAAATCAAGAAGCTATAAGGTGCACAAACCTTAGGTGGAGCAACATCACCACTTGTATAGCGACTAAACAAATCTGGCCAAAGCTAGATCTAAAACGCACTAAATGTCTGATTTCTTTTAACAGATCGCACATAAGCTCCGTTATAGGCGTTTTAACTGGACACTGTCTCATAGGCAGACACGCCTATTGGCATCTTTGCCAATGACTACTGCAGAAGCTGCATGGAAGAGGAGGAGGAGGAAACCGTTCCTCACCTTCTCTGTTCATGTCCTGCTCTATCCCAAAGACGTAGAACCCATTTGGGAGACTTCTACTATAATGATCCAAGTGATCTGGCAAATACTGATATTAGCAATCTTGTACGCTTCATAAGGAGCTCCAAATGGTTCAACGAGTAGGGGAAGTATCTCCTAGATCCATGTGGTATCACAACGGGCCACTGATTGGGCTACGTGAGTCGGTTCCCGACAACCACTTCTACCTACCTACCTACATAGTTTGTTTCCATAGATGATGTCTTACGCGGCCTTTAAATCGATTTTTGAAGTTGCTGGAAATGTTTCCAAGATCTGCCTGGTCAATTGGAAACTTTTCTAATAAATTCTCTAAGAGCATATCTTATCATGATAAAGTGCCTCTCATATTAAACGTTCATAGTCTTCAAAAAATTGTAGGTCCCATTGTTGATTTCCAGGAAGTAAATTAACAACACACATATCTACAGCAGCAGTTGAAATTTTTAATTCAATATACTCTGATTCTCGACTAATTGTAGATTCACCAAATTTATTTATTTTCTTCATTCATGAGGAGAAAGCTCATAAAGCTTCAGCATTTATTCCCGGATATTACTTTGACCTCTCAATAAAATCTGTCATTTAAATCCGGATTTTACCTGTAACTTAATCTTATACTAAGCAACCTCAAAATTATTGTTTTTTTCTCTCAAATGAATTGTTTTTATTGTTGTGCAATTGATTTAATTTTTGCACATTTCATAATATCTAAGCGAAACACAACACAGCAAAAAAAGAATATTCTACGAGACTAGGTATAATTAGACGATGTTTTGATTCAACTGAGTGTATAAATTCTCAGAGGAATATCTATATTTGATTGTGTCAATTCTGTGGGAAGTATAGATATTGTTTTCCAAATCTTTCTGTTAGCAATCACATTATTCAGATTGTTGACATGGGGATGTTTAATAGGCAAACACAATTTTTATTCTAGCCCCTTAGGACTTAGATTTATTAAGACACTTGACACTAATGTCTTGATTGGATTATGATTGGGTTCGGCAGAAATTTCATGAGTTTTTCAGATGAGCAGTATTTTACGGATAAAAATATCATCTTATAAATATTTGCGTTTTGTACTAAATTTCTAATTAGCAACTGATATATCAAAAGAAGGGGAATTTATTACAGCCGTGCATTTCGAAGGGCGTTCAGTATTATTAAACTATCTTGATGGCACACGAAATTCTTTTTGTATGCGCGGACGAAATACTTTGCTTAGTGAGTTCCTCTTCTTTGGTTGTTAAATCGAATTAAAATTGAATTAGTGGTTGAAAATTCACAAAAAACTGTTCCTACCACCTTTCCTATTATAATGACCCCAATAAAATGTATAACACTTTTGCAGAAGGAACCAATAGAATAACAACAAACTTGTGCTGTGTGCCTAGTAAAAATGCTACTTGATTCAAATGCAGTTGTCAAACAATAAAACTTACACTGGATCGACATGATCACGTGACCTTCGGTAGAAGGTAGCACGGCATAGGACACTTGACCTACAGACGCTTGGACTATAATTCAAGCCCCAGTAACGGCAAAAAGTTTTTGAAAAAAAAATAAACATACATACATAAAGGAGTCTGATGATCGGCCTAGCGACCGTGAAATAGCTATAACTCCAGCCTTTACAATTTGGTGGTAGCTCACTCAAGTTGTTCTTTCATTAAAATCTTCAATGTAGAATATTGTTTTTCAAAATTCTGAAAATTATAATTTTTCGAGGCGAGCTCCGAACCAAGAATTTAGAGCTTTTGAAATTCAAATCAGCTGTTGGAGTTTTGACAAGAAGTGAAAATAAGATATTTTGTTGATAGTGTTATTATTTTTTTATTTCATAATTATTAACGAAATGCCAAGTATTAAGTATTTTAGTATTTTCATTTAATTCAATGGAGACTAAGACTGCTAAGATCAGAGCTGTAAAATAATTAAATATATTGGTATTTAAGTACAAGTTAAGTACAATTACATTGTATTTTAAAATTTTAAGTACAAGTACAATTCCATGGTAATTGTACTTAAAATTTCCAAGAACCAGTACCGGTACTTGTACTTGTAATTATAATTCTACAAAAGAATTGAAAATTTTGTACTCATTACTTTAGTACTTTTGTACTTAAATACTCTTCAAATACATTTATAATTTCTTAAGTATTTTTAAAAGGAATTACAATGTATTAAGGAATTAAAAGGAATTAAAAGTATTTAAGTACAACAATTTTAAGTGCTAAAGTAATGAGTACAAAATTTTCAATTCTTTTGTGGAATTATAATTACAAGTACAAGTACCGGTACTGGTACTTGGAAATTTTAAGTACAATTACCATGGAATTGTACTTGTACTTAATATTTTAAAATACAATGTAATTGTACTTGTAATTGTACTTAAGCTTAAATTACACAGGTCTGGCTAAGAATAATAATAACTGCTATAACTTTTGAACGGTTAATGCAAAGAAAAAATCTAAAAGACTATTTTTTTATTGGAAATGGCTTCAGCTACAAAATTGGGGAATACATTTTTCTCTAACACAAACCGTTTTTGGGATATTTGTAAAAAAAAAAAACTTACATTTTCATGACCTTTGGCCCTTTTAAGGGATTTTTTGACTTTTTAACGGTTAATGCTACGAAAAACCTTATAAGATCAGTTTTGTGGGAAATTGTTTCAGCTACAAGAATGTGGGTAAATTTTTTCTCTAGCACGAACCATTTTTGAGATACTTGCATAAATCTCATTTTTATGACCTTTGACCTCTTATAACTGACCTAGCGGTCATCGGATCGGTAAGGAACTCTCTCAGTTTTTAAAGAGTCCCATTACCAACGCCCATGCCAAATTTTAGCCTCTAACTATTTTCTTCCTTGTAAAAGTCTATTTTAGCTGGACTTATTGTATAAATATAGCAGGGCTGTTTAGACTGGATTACATTAAAAAGCAATTAATATCGGTACAGTAAGTGTTTTGGCTAATAAAAAACGAGTTTTCAAAGGAATAAAATGTTAAGAACACCACAGCATTCGGAGCACACCATAAATTTTACAAATTTTAAATTTTAAAAATGGATGCACGTATCCCAAGTCTGTGTTCTATTGAACAAAATTCCAAGATTTTTTGCTGTTGCAACTTAAGGTATAGGTATAGGTAAATTTTTTGTAGGTATAAGTTAGAAAAAGTATTCCAGATTTAGACTTTTTCTGCTAATGACTACACATTTTGATTTTTAAGGAAACCCTTATTAGCCGACCAGCGCGAGATTTCTTTTAGGCCTACGTTAATAGGGTAAGCACAGTTTTTAATAAGCTCGAGAGGGTAGATTTTGTAAAGTTGCACATCGTCAGCATACATTTTGATTGTGGATCTCATTATCTTATTGGGAAGTTCGTTTCTATACAGGGACAAAATAAGGGGTCTTAAAATTGAGCCTTGTGGAACCCCTATAGAAGTCGGAAGGAAGCTTTAAATTATATTGGCGACGCTGCTTACTTTCTACCTCGAAGATAGGATAATAACAATTGGACTGATGAGGCTGAGAAACCGTTTTATGAGGAGAGCTTGTGACATAGGTACCATGGCCTACTGTGTCAAACGCTTTATAGAGAAGTCAAAAATAACAAAGAATATAACATGGTTATCGCCCAAGGCAAGCCTGATGTCTTCAACAATGTTCAATATGGCGGTGGAGCAAATATGTTTTTTTCCGGAAACCGGTCTGCTTAGGGGACGGGATGTTTTAAGCTGCAAGGTGAATATTTAACTGGTTTTTTTTTTATAACCCTCTCAAACTCTTAAGACGAAAATGGACCCACTGAAATTAGTTTGATTTTGTCTAGTTTCCACTGAGGCATTGAAGGTATGTGTAAGGTATGGTAGAATAAGTGGTAGGATGGACTTGATAAAAACAGAATGTATCGAAGAAAAAACGAAATTAACAAAAGATGTGTCAAGAAAGAATCTGCTGAAACTTGTATCACTGAAGTCTTCAATGTAAAATAAAAATCGAAGCAACCCTGAGTTTTTGACCGTTGACCAGGTCACCCTGGGGCAAAGAACATCGATTAAACCTAATATGTATTCAGCCTTTAAGACCACAGTGTGATCGTACAAAAGAGCAATTTCGTGCTTCCCAGTCTTGCATTTTTTTGTTTTTTTACTTTTTGTTACACAGCGCTGTAACACATTTGCAGCCTATACAAATGAACTATAACTGAATCTACCATAATACAACGAAGGTACACATTTTATATGAACTTTTGCATTTGTTCTGAATTGTTGCTTGCTCACAGGAGCGGATAAAAGAAATCGACTCAAATATTATTATTTTTGTTTTTTTTTTCTGTTTTTTTTTTTTTGTGTGTGTGTTATTTTTAAATCCTTTAAAAAATATTATAAGGCAGAAGTAAAATATAGGCTGTGCAGAGGTCGGATATAGTTCAGTGTACCGGTTTTTGAATGAAATTCCACTGCAATTTGGTGGTTCAGCGGCGACAACGACGGCGGGCGGCGACGGTGGTATGTTGTTGCATGCTTTGTGCATTCACCTTTAGTACCGAACCGGAAATGGAAGTAATTTACTCTATTTCTGTTTGTATCTTTTTGGAGTAATTTGCAAAAATTATGGTGCATACGTACATATATGATATTCCGGAAACAAATTGGTGTTGTATGTTTTATGGTTGCGTGAGGACGTCATACAAATTGTTTTATATATAGAAATATTGTTGACGACATGACGACGACGATGCACAGGAATGTTTTTTAAATTTTAATTGGAGAATATTTTTCCTTGCTTTTAGTTTTGGGTTAGTACACATGAACGGTTAATAGTTGGAGTGTTAAGTGAAGGGGTAAGCGAAATTTTATTTATTATTTTTCAAAAAAAAAATACATACACCCCTGTTCTGAATTCCGATCGATTATAAAATCCTTTCGTTTTCAAACACTAGGTGTTCTGTACTTTTCGTATAAATGAGCTTTCGATTTTCGATCGAACTGAAAATAATTGGAAATCTAATTTGGAAATCTTTTGAGAAAATTTTAAAAATATAAGTATATTGAAAACCTGAAAACAAAAAATAAATCCCTAATTCCACTGGAAGCAAATGAGATTAGTTAAATCCATTCCTCATTTTCGATGATGTTGGAGTGGTCTCTCAATTTTCGACGGTATCTTCTCGTCGATAGAAGCTGAATATGGCGGTTGCTAGCCTCTTCTTCTACTTCTATTGTATGAAATTGAAATTGAACATTAAGATTTCAAATAAATATGTAGGTGTGTACAAGTAACATGTTAGTATATGTAACAGCTAGAGATGAGTAATTTCATTTGATAAAAATAAACGCGATGGAACGTTTCTTTCTCTAAAGAAAACTTAAGAGATTTCTGTAAAATCCACTCATACAAAAAATGAAAAAACAAAAACACCGATTTTGAAATTTGAAGCTAATTTTCAATATTCAATAAAATTCTAATTTTAGTACCCCTCGGCGGAATGGTCTAGAGTCGATTCTAAGCTATTCCACTTTTGCTTCCTCCTCTTGCGAGGAAGTAGCAAAACATTCTAATAGTAGATATCTCTTGTCATGTTAAATAAAGTACCTCTTGTCGAAGACGATGAGAAAGAAGATACACTACTTTAGAATTTAATTTAAAAATGAAGGTAAAGAAGAAAAGTTACGAAATATGGAAGATGGTTTAGGAACCATCTTTTTAAAAATAATAAATAAAATAAATTCAAAACCAAATTTATCGGTTAATCTTTATTACATATCTTTACTTCTTAACATTTTTACGAGCGATAGGAATTTCCTAGGTAATTCATTTTAACATTGAAAATGTTTATAGGATCGTTTTGACAGAGTTGTGGTGTTACCAAAATGATTAAATGAAATAAATTCAATAAATCAAAAATGAACTCCAGCGTATAGGGGCATCACAACGAAATTTTTGGTTGGTGTTACTAAAGAAATGACCGAAATGATTGAAATGAACACATGAACTTAGAATATGAAAAATTAACTCCAGCAGGAGGACAACTATCAAATTTTTGGTTGGTGTTACTAAAACATTACTAGAATGATAAAAATAAACGGGTCACCATTGTTTGGCAAAATTCATTTGGCATTTCTTGTTTCGCCTTAGTCGTTAAATATTTTGTTTAATTCGCAATTCTTAATTGGCAATTTACATTTTGTTTTTTATTCATTACGTTTTTCAATCATTCTGCAATTAACATTCGGCGGTTTTATATTTCGCTTTTTGTTAAAAATATTTTCAATCATTTCGCAAAATTCATTTGGCAAATTATTCTTTAGTTTTTCTTTGTTAAATTGTTTATTATTTGGCCAAGTGTTTTTTCGCAAAATATTGTTTCGCCGTTTCATTATTTTGCGAAATAACGTTTCGCCGTTTAATCATTTCGATAAATATCGTCAAGCCGTTTTATTATTTCGCTAATAGATCATTTCGCCGTTTAGTTGTTTTGATCGTTTGACCAATCATTACCATCGTTTCTTTTCAAGATTAACAGTTTTTCTGAACCGTTGCTTAGTCTAGCTTGCGTTGGTAATATTTTTTTTAGTTGTTTTGCAATTTTTGCCGTAATCACTTTCGCGATTTAGGATTTCAGTTTGTTTGCTTAGTTAAGGTAAGTACATAACAGAAAGAGAATTTTCACATTTTACTCCAAGGAAAAAAGGGTTTTAAGCAATTGGGCAGTTATTTTCGTAGGTGCATTATATTTTTTATATTCTCTATTCAGTGTTTTTTCGCTTTTTTTTTTATTTGGCAATTTGATGTTCAGCTTTTTTTTATTTGGCATTCGATTGTTTAGCAATTTCGCGCGAAATTTTAAGGCATGTAATTTAATGGAAGCCAAAACATTGCTAAACAATCGAATGCCAAATAAAAAAAAGCTGAACATCAAATTGCCAAATAAAAAAAAGCGAAATAACAAAATCCTGAATGAAAAATAGCAAAATAATAAAATGCCAAATAAGAAAAAGCCAAATAACAAAATGCCAAATAAAAAATTGCCAAACCTAAATATGCCAATCAAACAAAATATTAAGTGAAAATTGCGAAATGAAAATTGCGAAATGATCGTTTGTCATATCATATGAAAAACCAAACGTAATTTGCAAAACGAAAATTGCGAAATAACAAAATGCTAAATAAAGAAATGCGAAACGAGAAACGGCGAAATGTACCACCGCGAAACGTTAATTTGCCAAACAATTCTGGCGAAACATACCATACCCAAAATAAACAAACGAACACAGGCGATAAATTACAGAAGGCGTAGGTATGCGGGGAAAAAACGGAGAAAAGTATTGTTCGTCGTCAACATGCAAGCTTCAGTGGAGAATGGTCATGAAGAATATTCAAAAAGAGAAAAAAAAAACAACAACAAGGTATTCAGAAGAAGACAAATGAACAGACAAGGCAACCAACAAAAGTGTATAGATATATGTAGTTACTCTGCCAGATTTTTGTATGTTGTATATGTGTGTATGTATCTACATAGTTATTATGGAGGTAGGTAGGTTGTGATTTTGTGAAAATGAAAATGATAGGTATTATTTTTATTCCACACAGAATACAATGCGGTCTTATAAGAAAGGCCAGTGATGCAGTTGAGTGCGTAAGCAGGGGTAGAGCTTGCTTGAAAACGATATTACCTATGTATGTAATATGGACAACAAAATACATGCCAGTGCATATTTTTTTCTAGCAACAATATTAAGACGAGACTAGGTTAGAAATCCGTTTTATAAGAAATACTGTCTTTTAAGCGCCATGTTTCGTCGTATATTTACGTTTAACGTGCATATTTTGCCGTACTTCTGTATATTTTTCATTAAAATCATAATTTGTTCAGAGTCTTCTAAGGTTTGTTCAATAAATAATAAAGGGTAGGCATTACCAAAAAATTAAAACCTAACTTCAGGTTATGTCGAAATTTTTTTTTTTTAATTAACCTATTTTTGAGTTGGTTAAATCGACTCGAACGATTTTATTCAATTTTGCAATCTAGTGCTTCTAAATATTTTAAGGCCGTTTGTGAGTTGAATTAAAATTTCGATTAAATTTTATACGAAATTAAATTTTGAAGTTTCTACGTATACCTACAGATTCACCTCACTAGTGTCAAAAATTAAATTAATCTTCGGATAAAATTTAACGCATTTTAACCCAATTCCCACACGACTTAAACAATAGGTATACTTAGATAGCTTTTGAAAATTTAGAAAATATTAACCCAAAATTAAAAAAAAAATATGTTCCCAGTAATTCTGACTTTTTAACATTTCTTTCGTTGAAAGGTACCAAAATGTTTGTTAGCTACGAGAGCAAGCTCGTGGGACTCACTCGTGTAAATTTTTTTTTTTATTTTTGCTATAATTTGTGTCTTAAATAAGCCCATGTAGATGAATTTAAACGATTCACCATTATAAAAAAAATGCATGTACCGTACCTATTTCAAATATGTACGTTTTAATGGCTTTTAGCCCAAGCAACGTTATGTTCAACAATCTCACTTGTACACTACTTACATATTTTTTTTTTGTTTTTAGATTTAACGTCTATAAAGCTAGCATATACACATTAGTATAATCAATTAAAACCATAACTAGAATTTTTAAAACTGTTTTGAGGGCATATTTTTGTTTATCCTAATAGTTATATGAGTTTTGATATCAGATTAAAAAAAAAAAAAAAAACAATTTTTTTGTTTGAATAGAAAAGTATGATGGTTGATGTGGCTAACCACAGAAAGAAAGAAAATTAACATGATTTATTTTTTGCCAAATGGAAAGTGACATTAAATACTAGAAACTTCAGAACCTATAATGGTGTCTGAAACAGATTATTACGTTTTGATTAATTTGTACAGATTGTAAAGATTAGTCATGTGTTTTGTTTATCTAGCAATAAAGTCATTTTCAATGTCCCCATGGTTACTCAATGAGTGAAATCTGTAAATTTTTTAGCTACAAAAATGAAAGACATTAATGCTTGAGGAATGGTTGAGAGTTGTAGGTCACAAGGCCCTAGTTCTTCATGAGCTGTTGTGCGCTATCAAATTTATTTATTTATTTAGGGTCGGTTGTACAAAAATTTGATCCGTGGTTCAGGAATTTTAATTCACCGATTTCGGCGGATTAACTGAGGTTTAGCGATGGTTCAGGCATTTACTTGGCTCATTATTTATTTACCTCACTTAATCCGCCGAAATCGGTAAATTAAAATGACTAAACCACGGATCAAAATTTGAACCACGATTGTACAACTGGCCCTTAGACTTTTTGGGCAAAATCGCACTTCAGCTCCAAGTGGTGCCCGCTGGATAGCCGCAAGTGTACCAAACGACGAGCGTTGGGCTGAGGTACTTGAGTTACCTTTTCAGAAATTAGGAGGAAAGGAAAGATAAGGCTCTGAAGAACCAGCCCCATTACTTATCTCTTTCATGTACATATGTAGGTATGTACATATGTACAACCCTCAAAAGCCGGTCATACAAAACAAAAATTCGATCATGATAAAACAACATCGATTTTGTAGCCGTTAAAAATATGGTGATAAACAGCACACGATTGCTACATCTCAACATCAAAACAAGGAATGTGGTGGTCACCAGATGGTCGAGAAATTTATAACCAAATAGATCAGTTCATGTTATCATCAATAGAAGATACTCCTCCCAGCATTGTGGATGTCCGTACTTTTCAAAGAGCCAACATTGACTCTGATTCATGCCTCTGGTTCATGCCTAATGGCGTATGAGAATATTCAACAAAGTTCACAGACGTTCAATAGCTTCCCTGAGAAAATTTAACAATGGAAGGCTTCAATCGGAAATTAGAAGTGACCGCTAAGCTTACACCGACCGTGTGTTGCTGTGGATACGATACTGTTGGCAGAGGAAGCCATTCGAAACACCGAGTCAGAAATGTTGGGATTCAAATAACTACCTCCGATAAATCAATGCTTCGACTCCGATTGCGCACAAAACGGAAGCCTACGTATTATGGCTCCAGAAGAAAACTAGAGCTTCCCATCAGCTCTATATCAACCGAAGAAAGAATGAGAAATGCTTTGCTCAGGAGGAAAAAAAACCATTAGCGACGTACGACCGTTAGAAATGAAAGAGATATACAGGGTGTTTCACCTAAGGTGTGACAAAAAGCTAAAGGGTGTACGTTTAGGTCGGATCGAGATAAGAAAAAAATCGTATAGGAGGGGGATCTATTTTCTAATGGCTCATGAAAAACAAAGGCCTAGTGACTTACAACTCTCACCCATTCCTGTGTGCGTGTCTGCAGGAATGGAGGGGACCTACAGTTTACTGCCGAATCCGAACGGCTAAGGTGAGCGGCGCTTATCTATGACAATAGATGCTCTTGGAGGATTTGTCAATTCCTCGCAAGATGTAGTAGCTCCGAAAAAAACTTAAGGTGGAAGCGGCTGATGGTATTGAACCCCAGACCTCTGGCATGACAGTTCAACGCTGCTACAAAAAAAATTACTTAAAACAGAAAAAAAATATTTAAACTGTAACCGTCACAACGGCATGCTGTACCTTTTTGTAAAGCCAGAAATCTCTACTTTTATTTTGTTTTTAAAAAAAGTTTTTTTTTTAATGAAAAGTTTTTCCAAAATTAATTTTCAAACTTAAATTTTTGGAAAAAATATAAAAAAAAATGTTTTCAAACTAATTTTGTTTAAAATTTTACGATTTTAAGTATAATTTTTCTTTCGATGATCCTATTAATTTCTAGTCAAACACTAAAACCTGGATGCATAAAAGTTTTTTTCACTTTTTGAGAAAATTGAAATTAATTGAAGAAAGATGATGGAAACACAGAAGTAGATACGCAGTCAATGCTTAGCCTTTGGAAAGACTATATTTCAACCAGTTGCTAAAAGGGCGATAACAGGCAAAATTCTGCCAATCAATTAGTCCAAGTCAATCTGAATGATAACCAAGAGTTTCAGCAATCAATCAAGGAAGACATCATTCCTCATTTCTATGATGCAGCCAGGTAGAAGGTGATCTTCATCGAATTGGTGTACGAGACTCAGGTATGCTGCTGTTGCAACCAAAAGCTTGAGAGTGTCAATATGTAACAGATCTCACTATTAGACTGAACTCATGAGACGAATTTTGGAAGAATTAAGTACGATTGACTAAAAAATTGCATTTGCATATACAAAAGGACCAGTATCATTGTATTCTCTTTTAAAGAGAGCCTAAAATACAACTCTCTAACAATCGCTGTTGATCTATTATTTTTAATCCATATTTCTTGAAAAACATAAAAAAACAAAAGGTGGTGGTTGTAAATATTGGAAACATGAACTGGTGGAGGGACAAGCTCTGATGCTATAATGGCATATACTGCAGCAATGCCATATCAGTCGAGTCATTAAGACCAAAACTTTGTCAATAACAACACTAAATTCGAAAAAGTTTATTCTTTTCTAAAAAAAAACAAACAAGTTACGACTTTTATTCATATGCTGATTCATTTGAAGAAACCTTGCGTGTGTAACTGACAATATAAAATTCTTCAAAGATAACCTTTGAACATGCAAACTGAGAACTATCCTTTTTAAATTATTAATTTATTTTCATTACTCTAAGACTATTATAAACTAGACAACAAAGACATTCTCTATATGTACAACCAACCAATGATGTCCATTTCATGTCCATAATTCATGTTCATATCCAACAATGCAGAGTAACAAATTTTAATTTATTTAAAAGAAAAACATCAGCTGTCTGTTTGGACACCTTTAACTTGTAACTATAGTGAAACCCTTGCTCTGCGATGGATATTATATTAGTGAAGGAAAATATGAAACCTCAAACTAAACTAAAAACATATGTATATCGTCTTCTGTGGCTAGGGTATATGTTTTCAGGACTGTAACCAGTCCACAATATAAACAGTACCTACCTACCAATCTATGTACGTTACGGTACCTATATCAAAAACAACATATGCGAATTTAGAAATTTGCATAGAAAATTTATGAAAAGCTTTATTCATGAGAAGCATCAGATAGACTCATTAGCAAACTATGTACATGCAACGCTGATTTCCTTGTTGAAGTTGCTTCTACGTTGAGGTCAATTCACTTATTTACTGTCATGAGATATATTAACTTAGGCAAGTATATGTATGTACTTGAACATGTTTAGGTTGTTTTTTTTTTTAATTTTTTTTTTAAATACTTGTTTAAAACCATAATTGCCATAATTTTTAAGTTGTTGTCTTAAATCACATAAAATTTTGAAACAAATTAGTATGAAACTTTGTTTTTCATTTTTTTTTTTTTCAAAATTTCGAGTTTGGAAATTATTTTTTCAAAAACTTAACACAACTTAATTAAAAATGAAAATCAAAGAAGAGATTTCTGGCTTTGCAAAAAAGTATAGCATGGCATTTTAAATTGTAGAGTTGCTTTTAAATATTTTTTTTTTCTGTTTTAAGTCAATTTTTTAGAAAATTGCCCCTCCTGCCTAAACGGGGGGAAATAGACACCCCCCCCCCCTCCCATACCATTTTTTTCTTATCTTAACCCAACCTACTCGCTCCAGCAGTTTGGTGCATCTAATACCGATCACCCTGTAGGTATATAAATAGCCTTAAATACATTTTGTGGTACCATTTTCTCAAAAAGTACTTGACCGATTTCGATAAATTTTATATGGTTGGAAAGCAACAATTGCGGAGATGTGCAGAATATACTTGAGACACGCATTTACACACTCTGGGTCATTTTTGTTTTTGTACTGTCGAATACTGTGCATATTTAAAAAAAAAAAACAAAAAAATTGTGTTTTTTTTTCCTTCAATATTTGCAAACAAATTGTTTGAGAAAATGAAAGTGTCGAATTTCGACACAGGGCGATCTAGTACTTATAAAACTTCTTAAATGTAATGAATTTCTATCAACAAAATGAATTCAAGAACACTTTAAATATATGTACCTAACCTATGTCAGTGGTGTGGCCTGGATGATTTCAAATGGTAAGTCCAAGAAAAATTAGTCACCCGAAATTGTATGTACATACATATGTACATAATTAAATTATTATATATCGCATATTTCTGATGTTTCCATGCCATGATATAGTAAATTGCTTTACAAATTTTGTATAGACTGGGCCATAAGAGTATGTATAAATTTACGATAAAATAAATAGGTACATAACCTGAATTTGTCAAAGAGAAACTTACCTGACTTGCTCAATAAACTTCACACAGCAGCGTAGCATCACATACAAAATTCTTTCTTCTCAACTCCCATTGAAATGTTACATTAACCTTGCATTTCATACAGGACAAAATTTTTTTTGATGGATCTGTAGGAGGGATCAGTGTGAGTGTTAAAACGTGTTTTCGGGGTTTAACTCCCCCCCTATTTGGCCGCCATTTTGGAAAAGGGGACACAAAAAGGTCTCGCGATATCTTGACAACCATACATCGCACAAGCAAAACTTTACCATATTTGTGTAGAGAATTAAATTTTCTACAATTTATGTTAACACACTTTTCATCGTAAAATTGAAAAAAAAAAAAAAAGTTATAATCAAAAAAAGATGACCATTGTCAAGAAAAGTATCATTATCTTATTCTTTTATTTATTTTATATCCTCTTTAAGATAAATTTCTTAGAACCGTCAAATTTGTTTGGTTAAATGAGGGGGCCAAATGAGGGGTAGTTCAACCCCGAAAACTCGTTTTTACACTCACACTGATCCCTACTACAGATCCATTAAATCTTATCCTGTACAAAATGCAAGGTTCGGCCAAAATTTTTTAACATTTCAATGGACTAATGCTCCACAAAAAAAAAAAAAAACAAATAGAACTTATAAAATTTCTCGCTGTATAGAAAAAATTTGTTCTCTTTGCACTTGTTTCCTTATCATTCATTCGCACAGAAAATTTCCTATATAACACGAAGAAAACCGATTTATTTTCATGCATAAGAAAGCGAGTATTGAACAGAGAGCATGACAATAATTTGTTCACACAAATTATTTATGGAAAAAATAACACGGTTTTCTTCTACATATTGAGGGAATTTTATGTGAATTAATGATAAGGGAACAAAAGAAAAGAGAACATATTTGTTTTATCCAGTTCCAGCGAGAAAAAAAATAAAAAATAAATTTGATGGCACAACAGCTCATGAAGAACTAGGGCCTAGTGACTTACAACTCTCAACCATTCCTGTGTGCGTGTCTGCAGGAATGGAGGGGACCTACAGTTTATTGCCGAATCCGAACGGCTTACGAGCGGCACTTTTCTGTGACAGGAGATACTCTTGGAGGATTTGTCAATTCCTCGCAAGAGGCAGTAGCCGTTTTTCTTTTAAATAAATAGATGGCGAGGCTGGGGATCGAACCTTAGACCTCTGGCATGACAGTCCATCGCACTAACCATCACGCCACGGCTACTACCAGCGAGAAATAGCTTTGATATCTCTGATTGATTTTTTTTTTTGATGTGGTATGTGGACTAGTTGGAAAAGAGACACCACATTTTTGTTTTTTTAATGAAGATTTGTGTTTGCGTAAGTAGGGTAGAACAATGGAAATGTTGACTGGTTTGGTTGGGTGATTAACTATGGGTGAGTTGGTGGGTAGAATGAATGTCGAGAAGAGACGTCAGCATGACGAGATCTCTTCGCAGTTGTTCTCTCTTAAAAAAGAATTTAAACAGTGAAATAATACATATTAAGCTTTTCTCGTCGTCACGTCACGTCATAAAGTTCGAAAAATTGAAAAAAAAAAGTCAAAATACTTCATTATGTACTATTTCGTTGTTTGAAACTCGTTTTAAAGAGACAAAAACAACTATTTTCATTGATATTTTTGATTAATCCATGACTATAAAAATATACTAATTTTTTTATTTTTTTGTGGTAGGGGCACGAATCAATCGAAATTTACCATTTCCGACCTAGAAAATTCAATAATTTTTCGAAATCATTCAATTTTCATTGAAATTAAGAGATCCCGTCACGCTGACGTCTGGTTTTCTCGTCGCATCGCGATACAGCCTTCAGGAATACACTCATATTTTGACTATTCGTTTAGATTCATGTTGCTGGTATAATTTAATAAACATGGTTGAATGTTGAAAAGTAGAATTTGAAAAAGTAACTCGATAGGTATCGTGTTATATGGACGCCTTGCCACTGCTATGTTGGGAAAGTAGGAGAGATCCAGTGAATACTTGCTTATGAATTTATGCTTAGAGTACCTACAACTTTAATAAAGCTTTACGTTGTTAACAGAAGATAACACCATGGAGGGAAGTTGGTTTACAGGCATCGAAAAAAGGATAGGTCTCACGATTGAGCCCTGGAACAGGCGATATTGGGGTAACTGCTGGATTGGAGAAACCGAGCAGATTCAGAAGTTTATTATGCACACCAATGGTGTCAAAGGCCTTCGATAGATCAAGAAGAAACAAAAATGTTACTTTTTCTTCATCCATTGATACTCTGACATCAACTACTTTTATCGTTGTAGTTATAAAGCTGTGAAGGCTGTTTCACAATGCGACGAGAAAACGAGACGTCAGCGTGACGAGATCTCTTCTTAGAATCTCTCTCTTAAAAAAGAATTTTAAATTGTGAAATATTACATAATAAAGCATTTCTCGTCGTCTCGTCACGTCGTAAAGTTCGAAAAATTGAAAAAAAAACGCAACGTGACGACGAGAAATACTTCATTATGTATTATTTCGTTGTTTGAAACTCGTTTTAAAGAGAGAACAACTGTGAAGAGATCTCGTCACGCTGACGTCTCGTTTTCTCGTCGCATTGTGAAACAGCCTTGATGCTTTCGAATAATTCGCCTTAGTTGGCAAAAAATTGCACCACTCTGATTTTGTTGAAATAGCTACCAACAGTCTAAAACCAAATTTGCATCTTCGAAAGACCTCTGCTAACTGCGTGGTTCTGGAAAAACCTCGAATTTTTTTTACTTTGTTTTTCACTTTTAGAATGTTTATCCTAGAAAAAAACCAGCTTCTACATATTTGAAATAGATCCAATATGCTATTATTTCAGCTTTGTAGGTGGAATAGATCTCGAAATTCAACATTGCAATAACAGTTTACTGGCGGTATCTTCTTAGAAGACATCCCTAAATTAAGTTCTTAAAATTCATTTCTTCATTCATTTCCTATATCATCATCATTTTCGTCCCTTTTTCATTCAGTGGTGTCATCATCGAATGTTAAATGTAAAAAAAAAAAAAAAGAATACCCACAACGAAAAACCAAAATAATAATATGATCTAAATATAGTATACAAGACGTATGAAGTCTTTCATCTAAATTTCCATGTCAAGTGGTTTCCCATCTCTCACCACACACAAGAACCCTTTGAGGCGGTTCTCAATAAAGAAATAATACGACGAATTACTTAAACAGCATAAAAAGAAAAAAAAAAAACTTCAACAAAGACGGAAAAGTGGAGTCACGGAAAAATTGAATGAGAGTACTCAGCAGAACTTTTCGGAATGACTCGTACGTAATCCATTGAAGGCACATAGGTACTGCATAGTACACATCATTTCAACAGGGTGTTGTGTTTTGTGTGTAAAATATCATATACAAAAAATAAAATGTAATATTGATGTCAAAATCCGATTGCGGTAATTCGCAAAAACAAAAAAAAAACTGAATTTTTCAAAGGAATTATTTTAAGTAATAAGAAGGAATTCACAATTTCGATGCCAAATAGTCAGAGTAAGATCTAAGGGCCAGCAAGTTTTTTGGGTAATTTTATCAAGGGCAAGATATGATCGAGCTAGCGACTATAAGAACTTGAATAAAGGTGTCTTTGGGAGGTCAGGTAATTTGGGAAGGTACTACAAATATTGCACAAAAATATCATTTTATACGAAGTCTGTTTTACTGTACTGTGTCATTATGAGATCATTTTTACATAACTTGGCAAACACTAACTGGACCATGCATGCCAAAAAGCTTAGGTTAAGTAAGATTGATGCAACAGCAACACGCATATCTTCATTCGCTTCTAAATAAATCGATTGCACTCCCCAGGGTTTAAAAGGAAAAGGGATAGGAAATAAGGAGAGGAAACTTAAGGCCCATCATTGCCCACTAGGCAACTTTTTGTTGCGCAACTAAAAGTTACTCGGAGTTGCTTGCCATCGCTCAGTAGGCAATTCCGAGCAACTTTTGGGTTCAGTATTTTTAATCGAAATGTTAAATTGACCTTGTATTTTGGATCAGTGACGATACAAAACCGTTTAGTGTGTAAATAAAACTTGTTTTTCGGGTTAAAAGCCTCTCATTTGGCAAACATTTCGGAAATTTCCCAAAAGTTGCTCGGAAATTGCCTAGTGGGTGAGGGTAAGCAACAAAAAGTTGCCGAGAAAAAAGTTCCGCGAGCAACTCCGAGCAACAAAAAGTTGCCTAGTGGGCACTCCCCATATAAGCTAATGTAATTGGATTGGGAGCAACAACAAGTAGCTGGGGCTAGCAACAAAAAGTTGCCTAGTGGGCGATGGGCCTAAGAGTTAGTCCGAATTTACTTTGCCCAATTTTTCCAGTGCCGATCTTTTGTTTTATAGCAAACGGATTGAAAAGTTGTGGGAAGTAACAAATAGTTTGTTCCTTTAAACTCACAAATGTTCATGGTCCAATTAAGTGTAAATTAAGCACCGCAAACCCGATCTGGAATCAAAATCCCCTCCCATTTAAACCTGTGGTTGACCCAGCTTCACGTTGAGCTGATGGCTCTTAGTTCCAGATCGGGATTGTGTTACTAAATTTGCTCTAAATTCCAGCATCATTAGAATTTTGAATTTCGTTTGTGGCGGACTCAGCTTGATAGACCTCAGAAAGTCATGTTAGTTTTACAAAACACGCGTGACAAAGTGATTGAAACACGGTTTTTCTTCCGAGACTTTGCACGTGCACGTGTTTTATTTATTTGCTGTCAAAAAAATATAAAACAAACTGTCAGTTAAATTGAAAATAACTAAATCGTAAGTTTTGCAAGTTTATTTATTGTAATTGACAGAAGAAATATTTATAAAATTAAGAAAAAATCGTTGCGAGTTTGTTCATATATTTTATTGTATGTGAAAAAAAAAATTATTCAATAATATTTTGGCACGAGACACGTGCTTGAATATGCGATTAACGACATGACATGACGTCAGGTCAAGTCACACGCGTCACACGTGTCTCAATATGCGCCTAGCCTAATGCTTGTGATAAGGATGTGATCCTCATGTAGAACCAGGGCCTAGTGACTTACAACTCTTAACCATTCTTGTGTGAGTGTTATTGGCAGGAATGAAAGCGACCTTCAGTTTTCTGCGGAATCCGAACGGCTATGGTGAGAGGCACTTATTAATGACAAAAAATTGCTCTTGTAGGATTTGTCACTTCATCGCAAGAGGCAGTAACCTGGGGTGCCAGCACGTAACTTGATAACATCGAGTTCAGTTGATACAATCGAGCATAGGCAGTTCTTACATTAGTTCAATCGAACCGAACACACTTATCTTAGTTCATTGAGGAACTGCCTATGCTCGATTGTATCGACTTAACTCGATTGTCTCACTCAAATTACATGCTAGACTTCCTGGAATCGAACCTAGACCTCCAGCATGACAGTCCAACGCATACTGACCATCATGCCACGGTTCATTTTGTGCATCCAAACATTTATTTGAAAGTTAATCGTTAGAAGGAAAGTAATAGCTTAGAATTTACAATTAACTGTGAACATTTTTTCAAACGATTAGTTTGCAATTGTTATAGCTGTGACAAGTTAAAGTTATAAAATGAACAAAATATGAGTTTTATGCATGAACAGAATCTAATTAGAAAAATTCTAATGGGAATTATTCAAGATTGTCGTAAATAAAGGATCCAATCTCTTATATTGTTCTTCAAACAATATTGTAGGCAACTCGACAGCAACCAGAAGAAAAAATTTTCAAATCTTGCTATGCTGATGACATTGACATCATGAGAAGGACGAAGCGACATCGGTCTCTGGCGCATTTCTAAGTATTAAATCGGAGTTAGCAAAAATGTGTTGCGCTTTTAATGACAGCAAGCCGAAGTATAGCTATTATCGACTCAGAAAAAAAACGTCAAATTGGATAGCTACAGTTTTGAAGTACTCAAGGACTTTGTCTACCTGTGCTCCATTATTTACATTAGAAAACGACATTAGTTGAACAATCAAACGAAGTATCACCATTTCCGATTCATGGTGTTTCAAGAAAGCCCAATGAAACCGGTTTTCCAGGGAGACACTAAGATCTACATTATTCTGCGTCTGTTGTACAAATCGACAAAAGCATGGATTTTGTGTGAAAATACAGTGTCAGAAACTGAGGCACATAAAGCGTGCGTATGGACTGCTATACACAAGCAGGGCGAGTCTTTGGATCTACCCCTAATGCCGAAAACAGATGTGCAGCTTTTTCCCGTGCAGCAAAAGCTGCATACAGAGCCTGGAATATGTCAGCCCTCATAAGAACCTGGTGTAAATTTATTTTCGCTGCATTGGAAAAAGCTGCACATCTGTTTTCGGCATAACGGAATACGCAGCAGGGGAAGACTACATAGCATCAAAACTATTGTATTTATAAATAACTTTTTTTTGTCTTGCAGCTGAATTACCTACAACAAACACCCTGTAATGAAAAAGTACTCCAAAGGTCATACCCTATTTTTTTTTTTTCTAAACAGGCACACACACTCCCTACATACCCGCAAAACAATTTATTTTTATCCCTTAGATAAAAATACCCTACATACATAGATTCAAAGTAGTGGCATTAACATAATTTCGGATAATCGAGCAACTAGAGGAATCTCTCTAGAGGCCTCTTCTTCTATACATCTATACAAAATTCCTTAATGGTGCGTCGCGCCGCATGCCGCTGCTGTAAATGAAACCAGGTCACTTAATACGTAATGGCTTTCATTCAGGGTTTCCCCCTCATTAAACACAAAGCAATTCCATCCACTCGCACTTGTTCTTGTTATAAATATCTATTTTTGTATCGAATTTATTAAAAGGGGTGAACTGAACATAACAAAATTATTTCAACAGAGGGTGTTGACAGTGACACTTGTCGCGTGCTGCCACTTTTTGAATATAAATTGTTCCCAAAGTTCAAAGGCTTTGGCTTTCTCATTGAAAAGTGCGGCAATCATATCAGAGCAAAAACTGTTCATCAATCATTTATTTAACAAGGACCCTAATATTTTGGGAATTTTTTACGTTAATTCATTAAATAAATATCATGCACTTAATCATCCCCCACAACATAGATGTATGCAAATTGGGGGGGGGGGGGGGGGGAGGAGCCCTTGATTTGTCCCTATGAAAACGTAATCCCCTTGGCAATACATATGCAAAAATGAATCCTCCCGCACTTACATCATTTATCCATTCAGATGTGCTGATGATAGTAGATTTATACATTTGCATTTGCGAACATATTATTTATGCAAAGGATTCGCAGGATTCTCAAAGTGGTTTTCAATTTGGTGTGGTCACTTGATTTTGTATGGAAATCGTTGCATTCGAGGGTTAAATTGGCACCCATATAGCAATTCAATTGAAAAATTATGCCAGTTGAGTAGATGTATGACAGCTAACGAAGGGAGTTAAATAAATTAAGCTGAACATCATGCAGTTATGACAGAAATGGATTTAAATTTAATTAATTCAAAGGAAAATTCAAATTTCGACAGCAGTTAAACGGCACAATAGAGTAGCCCCCGAATTGTGAATCCATCAATTAATAGCAAGTTTTGCATTTGCGCGACTATCCCTGTTTTATATTTTTTTTATTAAATTCATTAATTTTTTTATTAAAATTGTATATAAAAAAGTTAACATTGACGATGAGTACTTACAAGCATATGCAGCTCAACAAGAGGCATACGAAACGGCGCTGCTCCGGACAATCAAAGCCACTCAAGAGCTCTGCGAGAAATAAAGTAGAAAGCAAACACCGCCTTTTCAGAAGGAAAAGGAAGGAGTATGAGAAACGCGGAAATCAAGGTAAGAATGAAGGTCAGAAGTTTCACTAAAAGACAAAAGAATTTTCCTTAATTCACAGGGTTCAAATGGAAGCCTGCAAAGATGATCGAGGGGGCTTCAAAACGAATCGCAGTCGGTTTTGACTGCTTAGGGTATGGAAAAATAATTTCCCCAAGTTAATGGTGATCTGATACCAACTAGAACTCGACTGTCAGGCAGATTGTTCTATTAAACCTAGACCACAAAGATAAACAGTTCCATCTGTTGAGTTGACGCCCTAACTGCCGAGCATAGGGGTTGGCGATTACCTGATTAAGAGTATGTACCAGCACATCTCAAAATATGGTCGCAGAAAAGCATACCCACTGCCCGGTCCTCATGAAAGGAGACTTTCCGAAATGCACCAGTTACAGATCGATCAGTATTTTTAACATTGCCTATTTTGTTCGCAATAAGGGGCGTTGCGTTGAGGAGAAAATGAATCACCGAGTTGCGCACAGGCTGTACACAGACACCGAACAAACCTTAAAAGCTAACGCCTCAGGGCTCATTTAGAGCAAACGAACAGCAATGTTCCTGCCCGAAAATTTTTTAAACCCACCCTATAGACTCAGAGGTCCGGAAGGGAGAGAAAGTAAAGAAACACCAGGACTCAGGTTGAGCACACAAATAGAAGATCTCAACCAACTTGGTTCACGAAACTGAAACATATAGGTGTAAGTACACAGCAAAAGACCGAGCTGGCTGAAAAAACTTATTGGTTAAAGAATTGTTCTAAGCCGGCACCTGGAGTATGACAAATTACATCGGTCTATTAGCTGATTTAGCTTTTAAAAATTAATTTAACTTCGTAATTGATTCGAGAAAGTAGCCCCTGGTGTAAAGGTTACCTAATGCGTTCGATTGTCGCTGGATGGAGTTCCAACTTTTTCGTTCTTCCACCTAAAAACAAAATTTTTGTATTGCGTCTGGTAGGAAAGTGACAAGAGATACTCTTGGAAGATTTGTCACTTCCTCGCAAGAGGTACATAGTAGCTCTGAAAAAAAATAAGGTGGAAGCGGCTGGTATTGAACCCAGACCTCTCTCATGACAGTCCGACGCAATATCCATTACGCCACGAGCTACTAAGGCCGAAAAATATGCTTTCATTTTTTTCTGTCTTCGTCAATTTCTACTGCATGTGTTGCCGAACTCTTAGCCATTCAGATTCGGCAGAAAATTGTTGGTCTCTCCAAATCTGCTGGTAACACATAAAAAGTTGAGAGTTTTAAGTAAATACAGGTCCTGGTTCTACACGAGCGAGCTGTCAGGCCACTAAATTTATTTACTTCTTTTAATTGAGTCGACAAGTAAAACATTTTGTTTACAAAACCAAATGACTTTCTCGCGACAAGATATAAACAGTCACTTTTAAAAACACTTAAGAAACATTGACTGAAAATCAGATTTCTGCAAGTACAATACTCGTGACACGTATACACAATTTTTCTATCAGAGCACTGCAACATTTCCGGATTTTCCAACAAATAACTTCAATTTAAAATCATTTCTATATAAAATAACTCACCTCCCTTATAATTTTGTTTGTGTTTGGAAAAATACTTCGACTATTGTTGTGTCGCTCTCAAAAAAATTGCCACTCAACACCAATTTATCTAAAATAAACCTCTTTTATCAAAATGATTTGCGGCAACCGGCAACTCCTCTTCTGATCCACTTGGTAAACTAAACGACACCACCGGCATTGCCTCAAAACGATGCCATCGTCGTCGTCGCTAACGTGACGCGACGTCAAAACCTCTTCCTAACCAATTTCCACACAAAATAGGTATGTAGCTTCACCTTTATTCATTGAATCAGTAACAACCACAACTTTGAACTTCACTTACATACTTTCGTGAAATTCCGAAGGAACTACGAGTCGAGTTGGTAAGCCACATCGCGCTACACACACAAAGCTCTTCCTTCCTTTTTTCCTTCCTTCGTTCGTTCCCACTTGTCTGCTCTTTTTCCCTATAGCAAATCTATTTCCCAGTGTTTCGTGTTCCGCATAAAACTCTTAAAATTTATGGAAGCTACATGCAACGGATGGTTGCGGTTGGTTGTGTTTTGTCAGTATATATAATTTCAACCCTTTTAAAACGATTTTGTAAAATAATTTGGTCGTAAAAACTTCCATCAACAGCGCATTCTATCCGCTCAACCAACTAACCAACACCACATTCATACCAACTTTCCCAACATTATCATTAAACACTCTATGTCGTTCCTCCCTTACGGAATTTACAAAACCCACGTCAGCTAACTTTGACGTATGCATTCGGTTTCGCAGTGTCACCTGTCATTCTGCTTCAGCCATTTCCGGCAAATGACACGAAAATAAAAATCACAAGGGTTTAATATCGATATACATACATTATACAAGTGAGCTCTCGAGCAACGACGACCTCCTACCGGTTGCATTCCTCAATTACATGCAATTTGGTGGTCCCTCAACCCGGAATGAAATTACATCCTCGACTAAAAAAAATAACTTCCACCAAATTAAACCCACGAACGACGACAAAGAGTCAAGTGGCCGATGGGACTGATGGGTGGATGGGGTTGATTGGGTTTGCGGGTTCGTGTTCGCCAAATAGCCATTTGTAAATTTTTGAAAAGGGGTCATGAATATAGTACCTACTATATCCACTTAGGGGTTATTATTAGCAATTAAGGGTTTTGGCAACATTGAATAACGGTGAGAGACAATGTAAACGTGAATTGTAAATAACCTCGTTATAAAAGCCGTTGTCCGGACAATGCATTACGACTAATATACAGGTTTGGTTTGTGCGGTATCTGCGCTTAATGTCTACTAATAGAAATTGATGCACTCTTCTCTTACTATCCCAGATAAATCGCTTGCACGAAAATACGAAAATCCACCTGATTCAAAAAGCCAATATTTACCAATTAGTTAAAACTGCATTGATTAGCAATAAATAAATTATCAATAATTCCACATTTGCATCGAAATGAATATGAAAATGTTAATTGTTATTGATGAGGTCTACTTAAAAGCATGAGGCTTCCACAAGTCATAAGAATAATATTTTTAACTAATTACTTTTAATCAATAAAATAATAAGCTATTGCTATTATCTGAATTAATTTAAAGGATAAAATTAAGCAAGAATTAAATACCTACTCCCAGACAACGCAGATAGAATTTTAAATTTTCCATTCTTAAAATGTAAATTGAGTTGATTTAAATACTTATTGCCATAAGCTGATTTTTAATTGTGTAACGATGGTGATGAAATACAGTTACAAGATCTCACCCCATCAAAGATAATATTGGAAAATCTGAAAAATAAAATGCTACATCGTTTCACATCATGAACTTGCTCTCATGGCTCAAGGCCATACATTGCTCAAGTATCAGGGCTGAGAGAGAATTGAAAGGTGTATAATGGATTAATTTACATATTAAAATATGTAAATAATTAAGCCGATGGAATTATTATAAACTTTGGATTTTTTCCAATAGCTATAGATAAAACAATAAAATCATGTGCAGTGTATGGAAAATTTTTTTTTGTAGCGCATACAAAACTATTTACAAATATAAAGTACACGAATGGGTCTAAAATACTTGCCCTAATGTACGATGTACGACTGTGTGCTTTAAATATCTGAGTATAAAAAATTGTATGTGGGGGGGGGGGTCTATTTACCCTCTCATAGGCAGGAGGGGCAATCTTCCAAAAACGCGACTTAAAATAGAAAAAAAAATCAGTAAAAAGCAACGGCAACACTACAATGTCATGGTATACTTTTTTTTAAAGCCAGAAATCCGTTCTTTGATTATGTTTTCAACTTAAATTAATTGAGAGCCTAATTTTTGAAAAATCAATTTTCAAACTCAAAATTTTGAAAAAATTATGAAAAAAATTGTATTCAAACTAATTTTGTTCAAAATTTTACGTTATTAAGTAGAATTTTTGTTTTTAGTATTTTATGCTTCTATCAATTTTAAGTCAAACACTACACTGAAGAGCAAATGCTCGAGTGATTTTCGTTTTTGAAAAAATTAAAAATAACGGGAGTTGCAATTTTCTAAAAAAAAAATGACTTAAAACAGAAAAATAAAATAAAAACACAACGGTAACCGTTACAACAACATATTATACTGTTTTGTCATTATAATGCTCTTCTTTTATTTTATTTTTAAATTAACTTGTTTAAGTGAACGGTTTTCCAATAATTAATTTTAAAACTTAAATTTTTGAAAAAAAAAATATATATATAAAATTGTGTTCGAACTGATTTTTTTTTTAATTTTACGTTATTTAGGGCCACTTGCACAGAAGTTTTTTTGACAGCAGTAACTCCTGAGTTATAAATAATTAGAGCTATCTGACTGATTTGAATCAAATCATGTTGTAGCAAAATATTTTGTCTCTATCTAAGTTTAAAAAGTTATCTTCTCCTCGTCCTCTGGATAAATATTTAAACTCTTAATAGCTCCCACGTCAAATTTTAGAATTTCTTACGAGAAAGCAAGTAAAAGCGTTAGAGTTTGTTTATTTTTCAATGTGTTTTGTGTTTGTTGTGTTGGTGATTCTGAAATAATATTCTTATCCGGTTGTTATTTATTTGTCGTTCGTGCAATTAAAAACGGAAGTTTTTATTTATTTATTTAAACTGGGATAGTTATCCTAAGTTTTATGTATTTATCCCTTCGTTTTGTGCAAGTGGCTCTAAGAAGTATTAATGGGAGCATTGAATACTAACTGCTCCCATTAATTTTTAGTCAAACACTAAAAACTAGTATTCTAGCTTTTGAGAAATTTGAAAATAATATAAAAACAAATATTTAAATATTTGATTAGAAATTGGTAGGAGCATCGAATATTAAAAACAAAAATTTAATTTAATAAGGTAAAATTTTGAACAAAATTAGTTTCAACCCAATTCTTTTCTTATTTTTTTTTTTTTCAAAATATTAAGTTTAAAAATTATTTTTTTTTTTAAATTGCTCTTAAATAATTCCGGCTTAAAAGAAAGTATAGCGTGATATTGTAAGTGTTGTCGTTGTTTTTTAATGATTTTTTTTTCTATTTAAGTAAAACACCCTGTGCATTTATACGTACAAACAATACATTATATGTTGGGCGCGACACATAGGTTGGGCAGCTCTGACTACAGATGAAGAATGCTAATCCAGTTAATCCCTTTCAAAATACACATCGAATGATTTAACATTGCTTCTGACTAACTGAAATCGAATGAGGAGTCGCTATCGTCACCTTCTTAAATTCACATCACTTAAACTCTTTAACTAAACTTAAATTTCTTTTTTATATAATAATTAAATTACTTTGAATTAAAACTTTAAAATTATAACATCAGAGTTTTATTTTCCAACATAATTGGGGGCTCAACCTATAAAAAAAATCAATAAATTTGAAGGTGGCGATGCACATCAAGCAAATTAATTAAAAAATTATTTCTATTTGTAGCTGAGTAGAAGAATCAGGGTTGTTGTTGGCTATTGCAAGAGTTGCTGTTGTTGCGGTTTGGTTAATATCATATTTTATACATTGGGGAATTTTGGTGCATTGGTTGCTGCGAAATTGAATGTTAAATATGGAGCCGCAAATAATATTTTAAGCAAGGCTGAAAAGCTTACACTGGAAGATCTTCGAAATCTTTTAGAGAGTTATAGCCTCAGTTCAAAGGGAATACGGCCAGTTTTGATGATGAAGCTGAAGAAACATTTGCTTGGTGAAAAAGCGGACAATGAAGATGATAATTCAGAATCTGATACTGAAAACAAATCAGATCCGAAGGGTGATGCTAAGAGCGGAGCGCTGGCTGGGGGACAAGGGGCTGAAATCTCAGATAAAACTGGTCACCAGACGGGAGCGGAGGCAACGCAGAAAGGAAGCGATGAGGCTTCATTGCTAAGCACACCAAAAACACGTGGAAATAATTTTTCCTTTCATGAAATTGAACAGACTGTGCAATCATTTTCAGGCGATAATAATTTGAATATTTCCAGATGGTGCAATGAGTTCGAGGAGATGGCAGGTATTTTAGAGTGGAGTCAGTTACAAATGTTGGTGTACGCAAAAAGGTTGCTTAAAGGTTCGGCAAAAGATTTTGCGAGCTCGTTACATGGTATACGTTCCTGGACAATACTCAAAATTCGATTGATGGAGGAGTTCGGGGAGCAAAAATCTGCTGCTGAAGTCCATGCTGCGATGCAAAAAAGAAAGAAGCTTCCTACAGAAAGCTACAGACAATACCTATACGCTATGCAAGAGATGGGTAGCAACATCGAAATGGATCAGGGGTCAATAATCCATTATGTAATTAATGGAATAGCAGGTGATGATTTACACAAAATGGTTTTGTATGGGGCACCCAATTTTAAAGAGTTCGAGGTTAAGTTGGACTGCTTTGAAAAAATGAAATCGAATCGCAATGGTATAAGTGGTGTAAGTAGTAAGAAATACGATCGTAGTGGTAGTGGTGGCTCGTTTAATGTCGGCAATTCATCGGAACCAAAAGACAAAAAAGGAGATGACGGAAGGGATGGTCGACCACGAGGAAGATGCTGGAAATGTGGGGTTAGAGGCCATTTTGCATCCAAATGTATCACTAGTAATGAAAGCAATACGTTGGGAAGCAAACAGGTAAACGACAAAGAGCAGCAAAGTTATACCAGTGCTGTTCGTGATAAAAGCAATTTTTATAAAACAGTTCGTATAAATGATAAGAATTTTGAAGCTTTGATTGACACTGGTAGTTCCTTAACTATTATAACTAACGAAGTTTATATCGCTTTAGAAAAACCAGAACTCAATACGACTAGTAAAACACTTATTGGTCTTGGCGGGAAAGAAATAGTCCCTCTAGGTTTCATAGAGAGCCAAATACAAATTGATTCCCAAAATTTTTTTTCCAAGTTTTATATCATTCCAGATAGATCGTCACTGGTCAAAGTTATCGTCGGACAAGAACTTCTTGAAAGCGCAGTCTTACAAGTAAGTCCTGAGGGGGTGAAAATTTCTAAGTACGTTACCGAAAGCAAAGATGGAAAAAACAACAACGAAGTATATGAGGTCATGAACATTAATTTGGTCGATGAAATGGAACTGGACGGAGAATTAAGTGTATCTGAGAGATCTGAAATTACAACGCTTATTAGGAACTACAAACCAAAGAGAAAAATCGAGACACAAATAGAAACGAAGATTATACTTACTGATGAAATCCCTGTTTATTCAAGACCACGAAGGCTGGCACCGAAAGAGTCAGCCGAGTTGGAAAAACAGGTAAATGAATGGCTTGCTAGTGAAATTATTGCTCCTAGTACATCCGAGTATGCTAGTCCCGTGGTTATGGTGAAGAAAAAAGACGGAAGCATGCGCGTCTGCATAGACTATAGAAGGCTCAACAAAAAAATCGTAAAGGATCGTTTTCCTATGGATTCGGTTGAAGAGCAGCTGGACCAATGTGCAGACTCATCGGTATTTTCCACACTGGACCTCCGCAATGGATTTTTTCATGTCCCGGTTGCAAGAGATTCAAGAAAATATACAGCTTTTGCTACAGGAAGCGATTTATATGAATTTTTGCGAACACCTTTTGGCTTGTGCATCTCACCGGCAACGTTCAAGCGATTCATAAAAAATGTTTTCAAGAAACTGTTGGCGATGAAAATTGTGGTTATCTTTGTTGACGATTTTGTGATCAAAGGTAAGGATAGAGCAGAGGCTATGCGAAATTTGAAATTGGTGTTGCAGACGGCAGAAGAGAGTGGACTGGAAATAAACTGGAAAAAGTGTAGCTTTTTGAAGCGCCGCATAGAATTTCTGGGTCATATCATAGAAGACGGTAAGATTCAACCATCGCCCAGTAAGGTTTTAGCTGTTCTTAATTTTCCGGAACCAACTAATGTTAAGCAGATTCAAAGCTTTTTAGGACTTAGTGGATTTTTTAGAAAATTTTTACCAAAATATTCATTAATTGCAAAACCACTTACAGATATGCTTCGAAAAGACTCACAATTCAATTTTGGGAATGAGCAACGTCAAGCGATGGAACAACTGAAAGGACTACTCTCTGCCAAACCAATACTACGAATCTTTGATCATACCTCAGTGACTGAACTACATACAGATGCATGTATTGATGGTTTTGGAGCGATTTTACTGCAGAGAAAGCCACATGAAGAATGTTTACATCCCGTTCACTTTATGAGCAAGAAAACTTCACCTTCAGAGAGAAACTATTGCAGCTTCGAACTTGAAATTCTGGCTGTTATCAATGCACTGACAAAGTTCAGAGTCTACCTGCTGGGAACAAAGTTTAAGTTGGTGACGGACTGTGAGGCGTTCACGAAAACTTTGAAAAAAAAAGAACTCTCTCCAAAAATTGCTAGGTGGGCAATGTTTCTCGAGGATTTTGACTACGTGGTTGAACATCGGAGTGGAGTTAGAATGAAACATGTCGATGCACTTTCTAGAAATCCTGTGATGTATGTAGAGCCGGTGCTGACAAGAGTTATTAAGGAGTCCCAGAATTCAGATGAAACGATAAAGGCGATCAAGACTGTGCTTCGATCGCAGCCGGATTACGATGGGTATGTTCTAAAAAATGACGTTTTGTTTAAGCAGGTCGGAGGAGAGGATCTTTTGGCCATCCCTGAGGATCTAGAATCAGAAGTGATTCGAAACGTTCATGAGAATGGGCACATTGGCTCAAAAAAAGTTGAAGATATTCTAAATAGAGAATTTTATATAAAAAGGGTACATGACAAAATAATTCGTTGCATTAAGTCTTGTGTTCCATGTATTCTTTCAGAGCGAAAGCGAGGTAAAAAAGAGGGGTTCTTGAACGCAGTCGAGAAGGGCGATGCACCTCTGTCGGTCTACCATGTTGACCATTTGGGACCAATGACAGCTACCAGTAAACAATACAAATATATATTTGCAGTGATCGATGGCTTTTCGAAATTTGTTTGGCTGTATCCCACAAAAACAACAAACGCAGCGGAAGTTTTGAAGAAATTAAAAACACAACAGATGGTGTTTGGGAATCCTCATACAATTGTGACTGATCGAGGAGCAGCATTCACCTCACAGATGTTTAAAGAATTTTGCGACTCCGAAGGCATTAAACACCACCTTATCACCACTGGCGTACCACGTTCGAATGGACAAGTGGAAAGAGTGCACCAAATTGTAATCGCGATGCTGAAGAAACTTTCAGAAGAGAATGCTGATCACTGGTACAAGCATGTTGAGAAGGTGCAACGAGTTCTCAACTCAACTTTCCAAAGATCCATTAACACATCACCCTTTGAAGTTCTGGTTGGAGTCAAAATGAGGCAAAAAGAAGACATAAAGTTGCTGGAGACTCTCCACCTGGAAATTTTAACCGAGTTTGAGAAAAGCAGGCAAGAAGTAAGAGCAAGAGCTAAAGCTCAGATAGGTAAAGTGCAAGATGAAATGAAAAAGACATACAACTTGAGGAGAAAAAGGGCAAATCTATTTACAGTTAACGATATTGTCGCTATAAAACGGACTCAATTTGGCCCCGGTAACAAATTAAAATCTCTGTTTTTAGGTCCCTATAAAGTCATTAGTTCCGATGGGAGAGACCGGTATACTGTAGAGCGCATTGGAGACAGTGAAGGACCAAGGCATACAACAACCGTAGCCGAGTTCATGAAGCCTTGGAACTTATCATCAAGCCGGGACGTTTGAAAGAGGATGGCCGAATGTTGGGCGCGACACATAGGTTGGGCAGCTCTGACTACAGATGAAGAATGCTAATCCAGTTAATCCCTTTCAAAATACACATCGAATGATTTAACATTGCTTCTGACTAACTGAAATCGAATGAGGAGTCGCTATCGTCACCTTCTTAAATTCACATCACTTAAACTCTTTAACTAAACTTAAATTTCTTTTTTATTATAACATCAGAGTTTTATTTTCCAACATATATATAATACCTTATGTTAATGTCAGCTTAATTTCAATGTATACAAATGATCCAACTCAAAATTTACCTGAAAAAAAAAATTTAAAAAAAAATCGTTATTTAATATAGTTTTATTAAAATATGTATGTATACAAAATAACTACAAATATTTTCAAAATAAATTAAGTAAACTTTTTCACTGAAAAAAAAAAAAAACATTGATTCGCGTTATGTGGACTTTTTGCTTAAAACTTGAAATAAAGTTTAGCTACAATGACTTATGGTTATGACATTACAGGTACAGATTTTATTCAAAATCTTTAGAACTGTTTTTAAGAAAATTTTAATAAAACAAAATTATTTTAATGGAAGATCTTGGCTTGGTTCTGTAAATCCAGCAAAAGGCATTGACATTTTTTTGGGGCATGTTAAAGCTTTGAATAGGGCATGATCAAAGTTAATTTAATTTTCACCCACTAACACGCCCACTTTGAAATAAAAAAAAAAGTTATTCTATATCAATGGCGCTTAGATTGATAAAAGCAAGTGTGGTGTTATAAGAAAAGGGGGTAAATTTTCTAAAAAAAAAATCGACTTTAAATAGAAAAAAAAAATTAGTAAAACAAAACGGCAACGCTTACAATGTCATGCTTCACTTTTTTTTAGTCAGAAGTCTGTTCTCTTATTTTGTGTTTAATTAAAATTACTTAAGTGTTTAAAAAAAGAATTTTAAAACTAAAAATTTTGATAAAATAATGAAAAGAAATTGTATTTAAATTTTTCTTTACTAAGTTCTATTTTTGTTAACGGGAGGTGCAATTCTCTAAAAAAAAATTACTAAAAACAAAAAAAAATGTTGAAAAACGAACAACATTGCTTCTAAATTTTTTAATCAAAACTAGAAGCATTTTGTCATCTGGTTTTAGTGTTTGTGTAAAAATTCTTGGGAGCATTGAATATTAAACACAAAAATACTATTTAATAACGTACAATTTTAAACCAAATCAGTTTAAACACAATTTTTTTTTCATTATTTTTTTTCCAAAATTTGAGTTTGAAAATTAATATTTCATAAACTATCCTCTCAAAATATTTGAATCAAAAACAAACTAAAAGAACAGACTTTTAGCTTTGAAAAATGTATAGCATGACATTGTAGCAGCCAGGGGTTTTGAATTTTAAATTTTTCATAATTTTTTATTTCTTTGACATTTAAATCAAAATATTTTCATATATATTTTGACATTTAAATCAAATCAATAATTTTTTTTTGAAAAACTTAAAACTCAAATCGTCTTGTATATTTTTGTGCATTCTCTATTTATGTAGAAAACTAAAAACTTTAACTCTACCCATTGAATTATTTCGAGAACCGTTATTTTTATGAAGAAAAGTGTCATAATCTTTTTTGTAAGAAATTTTATAAGCTATAAATTAGTCCTTCTAATTTTTTTTTCTCTACAAAGGACCGTTATAAAGATATTCCGAAAAAAAAGACAGTTTGGGGGACCTTTCACCCCTTTTAAAATTGTTAGCGGCGTTCCTATCGATTGGGACGTCTATGAAGCTAGCATATACACATAAGCATAATCAATTGAAACAAGAACTAGAATTTTGTGCTATTTTAATGATATTTTTGTGTGGAAGTCTCGATTTTTGTGCTAGCATAGTTTTTTTTTAATGTAAAGTTATGCTAGCCATATAAAATATAAAGTTTTGCTAGCTTTATATGGGTGGCATATATAAATTTCATACTACAAGTGTGATTGAATCCGCCATCAATGTGATTTTCGATTTTTAAAATGCAGAAGTCGATGAAAAATTTTAAAATTTTGGAAAATGATCTTCGACAAAGATATTTCACCAATCCTCCTCTATAAAGTTGTTATAGGATTTGGTGGAGTAAATACCACAGGAGGGGTGTCTTAAAGCTAAACATTCAATTGAACACCATTAGATACAGGTGAACTTTGACAATCTATAACTTAAAGATGAAAAAAGTCCCAGAGATCATTAGTTTCTCATTTTGTAGGTATTTTGATTTTTTTAAAGTTTTTAATTGTTAATTTTGTTACAAAATAAAATCCAGGCGAGTTATTAAATGAAAACTAAATGACCAGCTGTTTCAATATGGCGGCTTTTCCCTAGCCTCTACCAACCCAACAATTGTTTTTATGATGTGAAGATGTTCCCAAACACATACGATAAAAAAAAACATTTGGCCGTCAAAACATGCAACTTCAATAAATTGTTTTGACTAAATCCAGTACAGATAGATAGATAGATAAATTCTTTATTTTATAAAACAGTTTAACAATATTTCCACTTAAGAATAAGGACATGGCAATTCTGCCGTCTGCCTGATATGACATTTCATTATAAAAAAAAAGAATATACAGAAAAGTAAAATATTCTATATAATAAATTAATTATATTAACAAATTTATGAAAAAATAAAACCAATTATTCAAATTACTGGTAATAAAACAATTTTGAAATGATTTGAAACACAAAAAAATAAATTGGAAATGAGTTGAAATACAAAAGCTTTTACAATTTTAAATTGATTTGAAACACAAAAAGTTTACAATTTTTAAGTGATTTGAAACACAAAAAGTTTACAATTTTTAAGTGATTTGAAACACAAAATAGAAAGTTAAACTACAATAACTGGTCGGACTTCAGATTTTAAGTTAAGAAACTGTTTCGAAAATGTAAGGCATGTTTACAATACTTGCAGAGGGAAGACCATCCTAGCGCTCCATTTAAGGTTTCGTAAAGTCGGTTTGGAGAAAGAAAGCTTTCGTTAAAATATAGTCGACGATTTCCTGTAATATAGGACAGATGGTAATGAAGTGGTTAACATCTTCAGTTTCTCTTTTGTTGCACAAATTACAGAGTTGCGGTAGATCAGGACGATGGGGCATAAAGTTTAGGTTTAAGATCTCAACTCGTGCTCTAAAAATATAGTTTATAGCTTCGGGTGACAGGTCGTTACAAAAATAGTTTGCTTCCGATGGCAATTGGTGGTTGACGTTCCGATAAATGTTCCTGGATGTTTTTGACGTAGCTCTGGATAAATACTGAGTGTAAAGTTGTTCGTCTATTTTAGCGATAAACGCTGCAAACATAGGCTGACATTCATTTTTTTTGAATCCATTAAAGATATGTTAACATCATGGGAAAGAGCTAGCTGATTCCAGTCCTTAAAAGGGGATGCGTTATTTTGCAGTATTCTTAGCATGAAAGATTTGTGGAGACTTCCTTTGTTTCTTCTCATAACTCTTATCATATAATCTGAGTTTAATTTCAGATTTTGAATATATATGTACTGGTGTTGCTCCAGATTTCACATAAATAGCATAATTTGGCGTTGAGTTTGGCAATCTGAATAAGCGTTTGAAGAAATGCCGTTGAAGTGCTTCAAACTCTTTAAGGGGTAAATGCCCAAAAATTTGAGCACCATAGCACATGCATGTTTTAACTGTTGCCTGGAAAACACGATATTTGGACGCCAGATCAATTTTTGGATTTGAGAAGAACTTTGGTCACATTAGGGTTAAAGCTAGTTTTGCTTCATTGCTTTTCTCTTTGGCGTGTTTGGTAAAGTTTAGATTATGTGTGAGCAAAACTCCTAGATCCAGTACACAATAAAGTTTGTGCACGTTTTTCTCAAAACCTATTGATTGTACGAAAAAAAGTGTCATAACATAAGCGACAACTTTTGCCTTCACATTTTGTTAAAAACACTGATAGTTTTTAAGAAATTAACAAAAAAAAATGAAATTCAACCCCTTTCTCCCCCCGTAAAAATTTTAGCCACGGCCCAAATTTAGGGTACTTTTTGAAAAATGCCTAAGATACAAAAACAAACATCACCAAAATTCAGCTTTATCGGAATTTTTTCGTAGTTTTGCCATTTTTTTGTCTAATTTTCCTGGACTATGTGTGTAGGCAGTTACTAAATAGTTACAATTGTACACGTCATTTAAAATAAATGAAATACAATTTATGTAACCAATTAGGTATCTACTAAAAAGGGTTTTAAAACCTTCAATTATTTTTCCAATTACAAACTTGTAATTGTTAATTGAAAATTCTTAATCAATTCAAAGTATGTAAGTATAATTGAACTTATTTTTCGAACAAGTACTTTAAATCGTAATTGTAGAAAAAAAAAAAAAAACAATTACAAATAAAAAAAAAAAATTATTGTAATTTAAACTCTATTCAATTACCAAAAATTAATCATAGTTTTCTAACACTGTCACAGATATAATAGTTAGGTATTTAAAATATATTATGTAGGTACCAATAACAATTTTTTAAAGAACACAAAATTTGTTTCAATAATACCTTTATCAAAAGTTTAGAGCACGGCAGTTGATTGATATTTCTGAAGACAGCAATTGTTAAGTACCAAAGAATCTTAAAATCACTTTATTTCTCAATATAAATGAAAAAAAAAAACAATTATTTATTAAAACTGATTCAAAAAAAAAAACAAAAACCTAAATTTTCTTAATAAAAACCACCAATAATCACCATCACTTTGATAAAAATTTGGTTGCTTTGCACAAAAAACACTTAAAATATCTCAAAGATATTTAAACAATAAACCAAACAATATTAAATTTACAAAATACATCCGACGAAGACGGAATAAATATCCAATAAAATTTAAATTTAATAATATAAATCCGATCGGATCGTTAAAGAAAAAAACAAAAACACACGAAATTATTCAATAATAACACATTGATCGGTGTACTGAAGCCGTCGCAAGTTCGAACCCTATTAACCTACCAAATAGAGCTTAAGGAAAAAAAGATTATCTCGAAGATGATTTCATCTTTGCTGTGTGTTTCCCCTTCTGGCTCTTGGGGTATCTCTGCTTAAAAAAGAGACTCTCTATCTGAGAAACGTTTGTTTTTTTTTTTTTTTTTATAAAAACCACTTATTTATTAGCATAGTCAATATTGACGAAGCAGCATGGCAGTTAGGTACAATAAATACAAAAACAAATACAAAAAAAGAAGAGAAGGTAAAAATGTATAAATTTGTAATTATCAAATTCAAATTATCAAATTCATAACATCAGACCCATAGTTGCCAGTGTTAGGGGATTTCTCCTAAACTTAAAGGGTTTTTAATGTATTTAAGGGAAATTTATAGAGAATGATGAATTTAATGTAAACGCGAGTCTCGCGGCTTATTTACAATTTCACCCAAAAATGTGAGTTTAATAAACGATGGAATAGGAATTAACTCACGAATTAAAAATTCCTATTAATAAAAACAAAGGTCCGTCAAAAGCTGGGTCCACCACAAACGAAATTCCTAAATCTAACTATGCAGGAATTAGGGGCTAATTTGGAGCTAATTTAGTACTCCAATCCCGAAAGAGCCCCAAATTCCCTTGAGCCTAAAACTTGTGGTGGACTCAGCTTGACGTCAAGCTGGGTCCCACCACACCTCCCAATACACATTTTTAAAAATCTAATGATGCAGTAATTAGGGGCTAATTAAGTACCCCAATCCCGAAGGAGCCCCAAATTCCCTTCGCCCTTTAGGGGGCAAAAACTGATTTTATGACGTCATCAAATAAGTTTTAGCCTTCTAAAGGGTGAAGGGAATTTGGGGCTCTTTCGGGATCGGAGTACTAAATTAGCCCCAAATTAGCCCTTAATTCCTGCATAGTTAGATTTTTGAATTTCCGTTGTGGTGGACCCAGCTTGTCGGACCTTAAAAACATACCATTAATGGAATATAAAATTAATAAATTGATCTTTATTTAAAATCCTTTAAGGAAGTCTTCTACACTAAATTAAATTATATTTTCTTTGACGGGGGGGGGGGGTTATGTATCAAATTGTATAAAGTTTATTTTTCTTAGCATCTGGCAACATTGGCACGAAGTAAATATAATACACATACTTCTATAAATCCTTTCATCAATTTGAATTCAATGATTTGAATAACTATTAAATTTACAAAATTCAAGGTCAAGCAGATAGATTCATTTTTTTTTTTTTTCGAAACCAAAAGTTCCATATTGCATGAATAGTAGATATTTCGATAGAAACGAAAAATATTTTCTTTCTAATTTATGCATAACTTTAAACTCATCAAAGTCAACTCTAATTGCAAATAATTTTTGGTGAGTGGTCTGAGAATTGAGATGCCTATTGAACTTGAATTTCACTCAAATCAATGTCAGGTGAAAGACTATACCACCTTGCATCACCGATAAAATTCAAATTAAAAAAAAAAAAATAAATATGACAACAAAAAAAAACTTTTTCATCTATAGGTACTATTAGATGCAGCCAAGAAGATTGTTTTTATTTTTTTTCCTTCTGTGTGGCTATGTTAAATCATTCGCATATACTAATTGGTAATAAAGCTGAAAATTATTTATCACTTTGACGCAAATGTGAAATACCTCGAGATTCAAATCCATATAGACACGTCGTCGTCGTCGTCATTATTTGGTAGCGACGGGTGGCGCAGCGGCTAAAGACTGCGTAACATATGTGCTAGATGGAGCGTTGAGTTTAATTTGATTAGCATCCCACAAAAACGATGAATGACGATAATCATAATAATAATAATAATTATGGAAATATGTATATTGTTAAGATTTAAAGTTCATAGACCTTTTATACGATGATGGAGGGGCAAGTCATACCTACAGAAGAACAACCTTTTATGAGGTGTTAAATTATTATTGCCGATGGGTATACATAATGTACAACATACCGTTAGTGTGTTAGATATTCGAAACAACGTTTCGACATAAAGGTTAAATTATTGAGAATTAGAAAATATTTTAGAGTAGGGAAATGAGGATTTTCAGTAGGTATGTCAGATTTATTAGGCCTCGAGATATATTAGAAGAATTAAATAAGATAAATAAATAAAGCTTTTAATTAGTTCAGTAGCTAGGTAAATTTGCGTTCAGTTTAACGTAACATTAAAAGTGTATAGCGTAATGGTTTAGAATTCTAAGGCTAATGTCACACGAGCGTCTTTTTCTGCGCGTCTATTTGGAAGTACGTTCTGAGAACTAAGAAAACTTATAGGAATGGACACATACGAGCGTGCACTTATTGGCCTAAGGCTCAAATTGCAAAAACTGGAAATAGAAAAGAGAAACAAGTCAAAAATTAATAAATAAAGAGATTCCATAAAAAGGAACGCTCGAAATTTGTTAGATATTATTTATTATTATTATTATTTATTCCAGACATTGAACAAAAATCAAACTGTCACAATTTGTCAACAATTTTTGCCAAACCCTTTTCCAGACTTCATAAGTTCGGAAGTTTTGGGCTAAAAAGAGCGCTCACGAGAGAGAAAAACATATTCCTAACTTGAAAATTTCTGGAAAAGAATTTTATTTGGGTAGAAATCAGCAAGTTTGAATTCTTTTTTGTTACTTTGCAACGTTTTTTTTTCCTTTGGTTATCATAAGCATGAAAACTCCAGTCGATTCTTGTGTTCGACGTGTAAAAAGTGGCAGAAATGTTTTCCCAGAATACGTTTCAAACTTTTTTAGCAGTTTTCTTCTCTCTAAGAGAATTTCATCCTCACTCCTCAAAATTTGACAGACCCAAATCTGCCTAAAAAAAAAAGTCTGGAACAAAGCAATTGTAACGGACAAGTTTTTAAAACATCATCTGTCAAATTTGTTGTCAATTCTTCAGAAGGTAGGCAATATCGTTGAACAACGTATGCAAATAATAAAGATTTACTTTCGAAATCAATGCTCGGTTCGGGAAATTTTCCACCTTTTACGTGATTTTTGTCCTCGCCAAAACCGTCTTGATCAGTCGACTATTTGACGTTTGATAGCTTAATTCGAGTCAAAAAGCTCGATCAAAAATCATGAGACTCGTACATCACCCGATAGCCAAGGTCTGCTGCAGCAGAAGCACTTGGTCACTCTGCCATTTCAACTTAGCAAATTTGGCGTTGGTCTATATAAGGTGATTCACCGAAGGTGTGACAAAAACCCAGAATGTGTAGCCTGGGTAGAGCTAGATAAATTATAAATAAAAAAAATTGTATAGGAGGGGAGGGGGTCTATTTCCCACCGTTTAACAGGGAGGGGCAATTCTCTACAAAAATTGATTAAAAACAGAAAAAAAAATTATTAAAAAAAAAACGGTTAGACTTACAATGGCATGATATACCTTTTTGAAAAATCAGGAATCTATTCTCTTATTTTGTTTTTAAATAAAGCTGATTAAGGGAATAGTTTTAGATATAATTATTTTCAAACTCAAAATTTTGAACAAAAAAAAAATTAAAACAAAAATTTCAAACTTATTTTTTTTTTTTATTTTACGTATTTAAGCAGTAATTTTGTTTCCAAAATTTTACGTATTTAAGTGCTAATTTTGTTTTCAAAATACAATGCAACCGGGTGCTAAAATGACTTAGTTTTTTTAGAAAATTAAAAATAACGGGAGGGTCAATTTTTTAAAATACTTAAACCCGAAAAAAAATGATTAAAAAACAATTGTCACAGTCAGAACGGCATGGTATACCTTTTTTATAAAGCCAGAAATCTTTGCTATTATTTAGTTTTCAAATTAAGCTTTTTTAATGAACAGTCTTTCTAAAATTAATTTTTAAACTTAAATTTTTAAAAAAATAATAAAAAAATCTGTTCAAATTAACTTTGTTCAAAATTTTACTTTTTTTAAAACAAAATAAAAGGAGAGATTCCTGGTTTCCAAAAAGGTATGTCATGGGCATTGTTAGTGTAACCGTTGTTTTTTAATATTTTTTTTTTTCTGTTTTAAGTAATTTTTTTTTTTCTGTTTTAAGTCAAATTGCCCCTCCCGGCTAAACGGGAGGAAATAGACCCCCCTCTAATACGATTTTTTTCTTAACTCGACCCAACCTACACAACCTAGTTGAATCAACCTGTATAAAGACGGGTATACCCGTAAAACATCCAATTGCCTGGGAAATTCAGGGATAAACGAACAGCTGTGTGTTCGCTGATTGGGGCTTTGGAACAGTTCAACCAAATTTCCTCAAAATTTAGTCTTTAGAGCAGAGGCCAATTTTTGGCTAAATGGATGTAGACACAAGCAAAATATCGGATGTATCTCGAAAAATCACTAGGCGGTGCCATAATCGTCAGTAACGAGCGTTACAGATCAATGATAAGAAACAAAACAAATCTTCCAACAATAGTCCAAAAAAAAAATAAAAAAAAAAGACAATCTGCTAAATAAATGTAATATCTGCATTTTGACATGATTATTGTTACATTAAAAGTCAATTGTCGAAACTGAAACATATTTGACATATAGACATGTAACCCTGGATAACTTTTCAAGCAAACAAGATTTGGCAATGATCTTTTTTGACAGTACATATTTCGCATGTCAAAACAGAGATAAAATAACTACTTAGATCTTTTCCCGCATTGACGGTACATTTTTCTGTGATAAAAACCTACATATTGTTACATAATAAAATGTGCTTCTACGATTCCCCCCCAATGTACCCAAGGAGAAGCTTTTTACCACACTTGGTCTTTGCAGGCAAATACCCCAGCGTGGCTTGTAGTCCGAAAATAAATTTGCTCTCCAACTTCATCTTCTGCAAAGATAAAGTTGGAGCGCAGCTTTTGTTATAATCTTTAGACAGCCTAGCAACCAACCAACGCCAAAAAGATTAGGCAGGCTCTTTGCTTGTAAGTGCAGTTTGTTGTTTGTTTGCTGTTAATCTTTGTAGTCACTCTTACTCGCCACTAATAAAGACCTCGTGTCGTAATCATTATTATTTGTTATATGTCATTTTCTTTATTGTGAAATATTTAATTAACTTAAAAAGCTGTGTAAGTTATAATAAATATTAAGGTTAATAAAACTGGAAATCGAATTAAAATAAAAATCGTCTTTTAATGATTTTGCGGAACAGTGTAGTAACTTAATCGTTATTATATATTTACGAAATTTTACATTTTTGTGTTTTTGAAGTAGCAATATCTTGTAATTCGTCGCGGGTCATAGTGAACAAACTTTTCATGAATATTATCAAAAACACAAACTGTTTTTAAGTTCCTTTAGAAAAACCGATGTTTTCGCCATTTGACGTTTTTTTTTAAATGGCCATTTCTTATGAGAGGAAGGTCAGAAGAAGAAAAATGTCAAAACCTACATATTTTTTTTAACAAAATCTCATGATTTACAAACTTTTTTGAAATAGTTTTCTAGCATTTACCATTTAAAAAGTTATAATAACTTTTTATGCAAGCCAGTTTCATCAATGGGCTTTTTAGGCAGTATAGGTTAGGTATTTCTTATGCCAAAATGAAGATTGTTACGTTCAAAAGTCAACTACGTCGTTTAGAATCTAGCTGAAATTACGGTGAACACACGGACGCACAGACGCAAAAATGCACAAGCTGACGCGAACGGACGGCAAAGCAAAACCCACATTTTTAGACTTCCAGAAATTTCTCAAAGTTATTTTAGGTACACGATGAATTATACTTGCCGTATAGAAGAAGTAAAAGCTAAGTTTTACTCAGACATATTAAAAATCCAAAATCCCTTTCGAAAGACCTTTTAAGTTTCTTTTATCCAAACAAAAAAATATACGAATACCCTGTCTACATATAAAGTTAGTTTCATTTGATTTTCCAATTTGTATATGTCTCTTTCGATTATGATTTCAAATGTGAATAATATATCCTTTTAATATTAAAAAAAAAAAGAAACAATTTACTTAATACGTAAAATCAGCAGAGTGTCAAGTCTCACACGTGTCAATTGAACAAATTGAAAACATAGCTTTGACTGTCAAATTAATGATTGATTACGGTTCTTGATATGGGTTGGCAGTAAATGATTAATATGTGTGGTCGAAAATCATCTTTAAAATGTTTATTGGAATTTATTTTTGTATTTCTATTTGGGTTTTTAGGTTTTGTAATGTTATGGACATATATTGGATTTTATATGCATGATTAAGATTCTTTTTTTCTCCGGCTAGTGACCTCTGTCATTAGAAAAAATTTTCTTTCTTAGACAACAGAAGCTTTGATTGTCTTTATTCCAAATGCATGGTAGTAAAAGTTCAAAATTAATTATGGAAATAAAACATTTCGGAAATTATAGAAAAAATTATATGAAAAGAGTATCATGGAAAAGAATTTCGGCTGAAATAATAAACTGACATTTTGAGAATTTTAAAAATGTGTAATATGTGAAAGTTTGGTTGTTTATCTGTTTGTTCCTCATCTCCGAAAATACTTAATTGATTGTAATGAGAATTGGTAGAGCAAGAGCTTAGAACATGAGGATGGACGACATAGGCCACTTTTGTTTTCAAAAACTACAACAGTTTACCAAAAAACAATTAAAATATCAAAGAAAAGTGATAAATTTTTTGTAAAATGACAGATATTTCAAATATAAAAATATCAAAAAACAAATAGAAAAATATTTTACAATCACAAAGTTATTTAAACATGCGAAACAACAATTTAGCCAGTATTTCAGGGTTATTTTGCAAATGAGGACAACCGATGACAGATTAAGTATAGATATGTAAGGATTTTCAGATCTTCTGCAAAGAGAAATCGAAGGGAAAATATCAGGAAAATATCTTGACCGCTAATGTTTTAAATTGTATTAATAAAAAATTTAAAACATTAGCGGTCCAAGATGACTACCTTGAGGGACCCCTTATAAAATAAGAACAGACTATGCTCTATGAGTAAACCAACCATTAAAAAAAAAAAATAATTAATACCTAATATTGAAAACCCGCCTGGAAAAAGAATCTAGTTTTCAATAAGGCCCTGGCAAGTTTTTCATATAGTTACTAACAAGGGTCTAGCAAGGATTACTATAGGCATTCGCAAGGCCCTCGCCAGTTATGAACCTTTTTGCCTTGTCAGTTGAATTCTGTCTAAGCCCTGACTAGTAAAACTAGATTTGTTCCACATGTTTTGTTTTACATGGTTTGTCATTCAACCATTTCAGATATGGGGCTATATTATAGCCAAATTTACTTAGGTGTGAGGGCAAGTATGTGTGCAAAACTGTAGGTATGTTCAGTGATGTTGTTCGGAACAATTTAGAACATAAAAGAACAAGTTCAATCAGAAATCTTCTGTTCTTTACTGTTCTGACTTGCTGTTCAGTGAGTCTGTTTGCATACTTGCTTTTAAGGTAGAACAACTGAGAACGGTTTTCTGAGAAATGTAAAAATTAGTTGTGATTCTGTCTTGTTCTGTTTTGTCTAGTTGCGATTTTACTATTTGACACATCGATTCACAATCATTATTTGAAATTTGCACAGTTCACACAAAGATTTTTATTACGATATAATAAGATTCTGCTTTTATTCATTTTCGTAAAATGATTTCACTTTTCATAGTTAGTTACCATCAAGAACTTCACTAGTACTTTATTAATTAAATGTTCTCAGCGAGGCACTAATAGGGGTCTGTCTAGTTTTCCTCGTCCAGGCTTTCCTTACCGACAACTTGCTAGGGCCTTCTTTAAACTTGCCAAAAACTTGCCATTTTTCCAGGCGGGAATGATTAAATCTATCAACGGCTGTTGCCATGTTGAAAAGATTGAGTATACATAACTTTTTCTAGCATAAATTCCAATTTATCATATACAAATTTCATCAGAATCTCCATCAGAAGTCGTGTAATTCGAGTTAAAATATTCGGCAAATGTATTAGCAATTGAAGGTATATCACTGTAGAGCTAAAAATATTGTATGATTCTAAGAATTTCAAGTTTTCGATAGAACCCCAGAAGATTTTACTGTTAAATTCGATTTTAAATAATAAATTTTATACAAAAACCTGTTTAGTACAATGAACTACCATTCTAATTGGCCATAATTGATTTTAATTAAAGCATTATTGTTCAACGATTTTCGAAGTAATATAATTCTTTTTTATTGTTTATACAACACAGCCAAGGAGGTTTTCAATTAATTCTACAAACTGTTTTTGGTACAATTGTATTATTTGACTCTTTCAAAGAATCAGTAAAAAAAATTATATGCATATAACAAATTGGACTGTGAGTTCAGAAAAAATTAAAATACCTATACAAGCTATATACAAGGTCATTGCCAAATGTCATCTTCCCCGTTTTCTTCATTCGATTGGTTGACAAAATAAATTTAATTGTTTTTGTATAGATTTATATTAAAAAGCTATGGTTATGTCCAATGAAAGAGGACATAAGACTGATGGCAACCACTGCGAAGAAGTGTTGTGTACATCCTGTGGCTGGATATACATATTTGGTAAATGCTAAAAAACATTATAAGGGCCCAAGAATATATATTCGTTGGTTGACGAATATTAAATGTAGTAAATGTGATCTGTCAAACCTGTCACCAAATATGATGAATCATCACTTCAATCTTTCAACAAAAAGAATCTAATGAATGTTTTTGCCTTACAATAGAATATCAAAGATGTTTTGGATGCCACCGATAAATAAAAAACCGTTTTTTTTTTGTATACGAGAACAAAACTAAATTACAGCTTAAAATGTAAGCATTTTTTGTATGATAAGTCAAACATGATTAAGCAGATGGCAACAATATTGTCTCATGATGAAAAATTTGACATTTGGATTAAGAAGCCTCTAAATTTTTTTACATTCAGGTTAAATTAATTTTAAAGCTATTGGTGCAAAATTTTAAACGATTTAGTATGATGTTAAAGCATTTTTAGTATAATGCTAGGTTAAAAAGAGGATTTTCCAAATTAAAAACGAGTAAGAATCGTAGATATTATCTTATTAACATTTTACTAAAGATAAAATATCCAAATAGCTGTTTTATCTTTTTAGTAACATACCAACTCAAAAATGTCACTTTGACAATTACAATTGTGAAAATGGTGTGAACTGTCACTACTTAAGGCGTGTTTAGCTGGATTTTATTAAGGAAATTGGTTTAGTATGATACTAGTTAAAAAATGTTTCAAAATAGGAACATTTTAGTAAAGATTTTTAAAGTTAGAAAATTGTTAAGTAGTAGTTTAAAATTTTGCGCCATTGCTTTTAACACATGTTTTAAAGTGAAATACTACATGGGTGTAGATTTTTGAATTTTGTGTAAATATAGCTGAGGTACTTTAACTGGTCTAGAATTCAGAACTGCAATTAATCGTCTATTTTATTTGACCTTTTGATCTTACAATGTAGTTTAAGTTAAGATATCTCGACACAGTTGTATATGTTTAAGTTAATAAAACCAAAATGGCTTGAAATTAATTGACAAAAAAGGAGAATTATATGCCGAAAAAGGATCCCGGAAAAACAAAATTGGTAATTTCATTGAATTTTGAACAACAACAACAACTTAAAGGTGCTACCACCAATTGCTTACGAATTAATTTTAGGTATTTTAATTCGTTTTATTTTTGTTTGGCTAGAGATATAGCTATAATACCGCATGATGTGTAGAAACTTTTTCAAATAAAATTGGATTAAAGCTTGGCACCCCTTGAAATAGCTATATCTCTAGCCAAACAAAAATAAAACGAATTAAAATACCTAAAATTAATTCGTAAGCAATTGGTGGTAGCACCTTTAAGTTGTTGTTGTTGTTCAAAATTCAATGAAATTGACGGAATAAAGAATGGTCAAGTCTAATAAACTGACATTCTAGTATAAATAATACAATACAAATAATAATAAAATTGGTAATGTCATTTAAAAATATGTTGAAATAATGTCAGAAACTTGTGTCAGGACGAGATATTTCGACTTAAAGCATACGTTAGAACTTCGATTTATTAAACCGAGATCTAAAGTGCTCAAAACTAAGTTTTTTAGGTCACTCGAGTTTTAAATATTTTTAAAACAAATTTCCAAATGTAAGCCGAGAACTCTACTAGATCGGGGTTTGAATTGATTTTAGAACTTTGCTGAAAATTTTCCATTAATAGGCAAAATTAATGATTATTTTGATACGCATATAAAGCTGATATTTCAATTATTATTTTTAAGTAAAAAATTACATTTTTGATAATCGGCTATTGACAAAAGTCATTTATCGATACTTGCAATGAGGGCCTAAATATGTATATGACATTTTTTTACATATCAAAATATTTATATATTGATTTTTTTTAAACAATTAAAAATTAACAATTACAATTTTCAATGAAAGAAAAAAAACTTTCAAATTTATTAATTTATCGACTTCGGCGGTAGTTTTCAATGAAATTTGACATTAAGTTGCTTAGAGACGAACTAGTTTCAAAGCATAGACTACTTTCTACGTTTTTTTTTTTTTTTTTTTTTTTTTTTTGAAAAAATTAAAGAAATTTGAGATTTTTTTACTTTGCCATAAAGCAAGAACTATATTTTGACGTATAGTTCGAAATTTCGCAACAAAAGGACAGAAGTGTCTAACCCACCTGGAAAAAGAATCTAGTTTTCAATAAGGCCCTGGCAAGTTTTTCATAGTTACTTACAAGGGTCTAGCAAGGATTACTATAGGCATTCACTAGGCCCTCGCCAGTTATGAACCTTTTTGCCTTGTCAGTCGAATTCTGTCTAAGCCCTGATTAGTAAAACTAGATTTGTTACACATGTTTTGTTTTACATGGTTTTCCATTCAACCATTTCAGATATGGGGCCATTTACATAGGCGTGTGGGCAAGTATGTGTGAAAGACTACCCGCCTGGAAAAAGAATCTAGTTTTCAATGAGGCCCTGAAAAGTTTTTCATAGTTACTAACAAGGGTCTAGCAAGGGTTACAATAGGCATTCGCTAGGCTCTCACTAGTTATGAACCTTTTTGCCTCGACAGTTAAATCCTGTCTAAGCCCTGACCAGTTCCAATTAATCCCAGAAAATAAATTAAATGATTGGTATGAGAATTGGTAACATGACGATGGACATAGCCTATATTATAAAGTTATAAACTTTGTTGGTTTGTATGTAGGGGGTATAGTCTTGAACTACTGATCCGACTCTATACATATCTTTGGGGTGTTGTCTCCATGTTGTGTGTGTATAATGAAATAAAAATAAAAATTAGATTATTAAAATATAATTTAATTTTATTATTATAAAGTAAACTTTGAAATTATCACAACATTAATTAATAATTATATAAATTATAAAAGCGACGCGTTTCTGATATGTTAATCCATCTTCGGGCTTCAATTTGTTGAACTATGATGTTAATTAGCCAAGTATATTTGTCTATACATTCCAAAAACATGAAATTCTTAGACTTGATAGAGATAGAGTCCTTTTTATGATAATAAAATAACTAAAGAATTATAATGAGAGCTTGTGGAGCGAAAGCTTGGAAAACGACGAAGGACAATAAGGTTAATTTACGAAAAAATGAATATTGTTTTTAGAGTTTAAAACGATCCTTATTTTATTAATTTTCATAAAATGTTTTCACTAGTTAGTTACTAGCTAGAGCCTCATCAGCACTTAACTTAATAAATATTCTCAGCGAGGCACTAAAGGGGGTCTGTCATGTTTTCCTCGTCTAGATTTTCCTTACCGAAAACTACCCAAGACCTTGTCTAAACTAGCCAAAAACTTGCCATTTTTCCAGCCGGGTATAGGTATGTTCAGTGATGTTGTTCGGAACACTTTAGAACATAAAAGAACAAGTTCAATGAGAAATCTTCCGTTCTAAACTCTTCTGGCTTGCTGTTCAGTGAGTCTGTTTGCATACTTGCTTTTTAGGTAAAACAACTGAGAACGGTTCTCTGAGAAATGTCAAAATTAGTTGTGATTCTGTCTTGTTCTGTTTTGTCTAGTTGCGATTTTACTATTTGACACACCGATTCACAATCATTATTTGAAATTTGCACAGTTCACACAAAGATTTTTATTACGATATAATAATGCTTTTATTAATTTTCGTTAAAAGATTTCACTATTCATAGTTAGTTACCATCAAGAGCTTCACTAGTACTTTATTAAATAAATGTTCTCATCAGCGAGGCACTAATAGGGGTCTGTCAAGTTTAGTCTGTGAGTTTAGTGCCAAATGAAAGGTGACGTTGAGCTTGTTATGTGAGTGAAATATTTTCAAAATCGTTCATGGGAAAGTCGAGATATTTGAGCTTGAAGTTGCCGATTGCAAAATAAAGATTTTAGCATTTTTTTAAATAATTCTTTATAACGTGAGAAATTAATGACGTAGAAAAATGATTTTGGTATTAAATGAAAGGTATATTTTTGTTGTCTTTAAAACAGTACTCAAATTATTTTGCTATCTTGTATATACTTTGAGATGTTAAGCTTTAATTTCATGAGAAGCAACTATTTTTACGCGGTCTTTGACACACCGATATATCGAAAAATTCAGTGATGACATATACTTTTTTAAGCATCAGTGGAAAGCTTATTTGGTCAAATTAAGTTTTCTGAATCAAATGAATTGCTTGTTATAAACAAAAGATTCTAAAAAAGGTACTAAACTATGCTTGATGTAGTATGAATGTTGAAATGCGCGTGTACACTCTTGGTCAAAGCTCCATAGTAAACTAGGCATTCCCTTTAAAAAGAATTCCAAACTATTTTTTTTTTTTTTTGTAAACTTAAATTTAACTTTATAACCGTTTGGCTAAGTTTTTATAAAGTCGTTTTTAAAAGTTGTTTACCTAATAAATTTAATCTGCTTTTAAGTTAACCTAGCATTGTACCAGTTCCTTTTAACATTATATCTAATATTGTTTTAATATTCTATAATCGTCTGTATCCTATAGGCCTGTTACACAATGTCTGATTAAAGTCCTCGACACGTAAATATTTACACAATTTAGATAATAAAATATACCAGTACCCTTAAGCGAATGTTAATCTTGTTGATTTCAATTACAAAGAACTCACGCAATCAAATCATTTTATAAAACTGTACACAAATTCCAAAACACTTGAAAATAAAATTTGAAAGATTACAATTTTCACAAATGAGAATTCAAATTTCAAAGCACAGCTTTGCGTTTCCACTTAGAACATTCTTTGATTGAGAAGAATTACCTCTCAGCAGTTGCCATGGTATGTTTCCCTTTGACTTTTGCTATAGATTCTCTTCCTGTTTCTATATCCTTATATATCCTTTTCCATTGAATTTAAAATTAATTAACAAAATTTTTTTACAACAATATTTACTACCTCGACTGTCAAATCAGAACTTTCAATTATCCCCAGACTAATAAATTCAGAGCCAGAAAGGTCACCATAGAGACAACTGTTTCAAGAGTATCCCTTCCTCCATCAACTATCTCTTTCTGTCTCTTATGCAAAATAATACTACATACCAAAAACTTTATCCTCGCATATATTCATCCATCTACCTTTTATCCTTTTGCATTATTGTGTATGAACCCCAGTCCAGGCCGAAGGCAAAGGATCATGACAGGATAGATAATATGGGAACTCTGACTATATTCATGTACGATAAGGTAGGAATATATTCATATAACAAGAACAGAAGAAGAGTGAATACGAAAAACTTTTGAGTATCTTTCCCGTTATACACCAGTTGACCTTAATTTAATTTATTACTCTTTCCCCCCATTTGTTGGTTTGTTTTTAATTGGTAAGACTTTTGCATAGGAAGGAAAAAGAGAAAATTTCTAATTTCACTTTCCTATACTTTTTCATTTCAAACAATAAAACTTTTCTAATCGAAAATATAAAAAAAATTGCATTTCAAAATGTCACTTGAACCTTCTTGATATAGGTACAACTTCCAGCGATCTGAGCGCCATCTATATAAAATGCACAAAATACAATGACACAAAACCCCAAACAAAAAAAATATACCCTCGAAGTTGTCGGTGCTGAAACAATGTCAAATGGTCGTCGATTTTCGTTCAAGAAGCGAACAAATGAGAATATTTTTGAAACTAATTTAAGGCACCGGAAGTGGTCCTCGGTTCCGGAAGGGCATATACAAAATGGACAGGCAACTAAAAGAGTACAAAACGACGACGACGCTGAGAAGTGTATATTGGTGATGCAAAAACTTTTCTTGATGCCAATTTGAAAAGTTATTCTTCGCTCAGAAACTATACTTTGTAATTTAGTGGCGATGGGAAATGGAGTTTGGTCTAGTCTAAGTAGTTCTCGGCGTTCCTATGAAACAATGGCTCATAATCGTTGAAATCTTTCGAAAAGAAAAATGCTAAGTTCTTGCTTGGTTTTGCTTTCGCACGAGTTACTGTATAATTAGATCGCATCAATTACTGTGGTTATTGTTAAATTTATTTTATTATGGTTGGTTGGGCAGTGCCACGAGTCGGAAGGAAGAAAGAAAAATAAATACAAGTGGGGGTGCATTTCATATGCTATATAAATTATAAATGGCCAATCTTTACATCAACCCCCTAGATCTACACTTAGGGGTTGTCAAGTGTGGCTTCACAAGTGTGATGATGGCGAAGGAAATGACGACTGTTGTGTGTTGCCGTACTTGTGGCGTTTTTTTTTTTTTTTTTTTAATGAACTGTGTTGTTTTTGCCATCGACCAAATGTTGGAAAAATCTATTTAGGCGATTTATCAAATTCGAGTGTGACTTTCGAGGACAAGGGATGTGATTGATGAATGCGTGCCACATTTTCCCCCAAAGTGTTGAGGGAAGTTTTGACTGCAATTAGTAATTTTTTTAATAAATGGTTTGCCATGCATTTTTTGTTCGTTTGTTCGTTTGTTTTTTTTTTTTTTTGGAGGTGGGGGACGTTTACGATGGTGATTATGATTAAAAAGAGGACGTCAACACGAATGGCGTAACACAATAACTTGTTGATGTAAAAAAAAAAAAGGTGGTGGCGGACGTAAAAGCTACGAAAGGAATATTTTTTCCAAGCTTGTTTAGGGGGGATTTGGTGTATGTACTGTACAAACCTATTTCAAATTACGTAGAAAGAAACAAATTATGGTATAATGTTGTGAAATCAACCATCACCACCTATCTCACTCCAATTGCGATTATTCTACCCCGAAATTAATTCAACCGTTCTACTCATGAAGATTTTTTTTTTTTTTTTTTTTTAATAATACAAATTCTATATACTACTGAAATAAATCAGCCAAGTAGAAGACTTAGCACTATTTTATTGGACTTGTTGAATTATTGATTCAATATAGCTTTTAACGGCCTTTAGTCCATGAAAATTTTTGGCGTTTCGTCCCGGCGATGGTTTTTGAAAAAAAAAAAAAAAAAACCTTAACACTTTACCCTTGAGCAGCGTTGCCGAAGTGGCGCGATCGTGCTTTTTTGAAACGATAATTTCCTCGTGACACGGTGGCACGAAAAAGTTAAATATGGCACTTTTTTTCTATTTCCATTATTTTACTTATAAAATGAAGCAAATTTCAACAAAATTTTATGAAAATTGGTCCAAATTCAGTAAAAGGTAGGCAGAAACACATAATTTTTGCCAATACACGAATAAAGCAAATGATTTCGATTGATTTTTGTTATTTTATTACACCCCGTAAAAAAATTAATTAGGTGCAGGTTTTTCAAGAAAATAGAAAAATTTGTGATTTTTTCATGTGGCACAAAAACAAAAATTGACACGTTTTTTTTTCAGAAAATATGGCACATTAATTTTATTTCGGGCGGCAACGCTGCCCTTGAGGCTAAGTGCTTACAGATATTCTTTCTAAAACCGCACAACACGAATTTGAAATGCTTTATCTGGCTTTATTTTTCCCTCCTATTTTGACATTCAGAACATCAGTGTAAAGTGTAAAATTAGACTTGAACTACAAAATGCTAGATGACTTTGCTGAAGTTAGAACTTTGTTGTGAAATTCAAGCATATAATGATAAAAATAAAGCGTTAAGTTAGCACCGCCATTTTAAACCTTTTTTTTTATTGAAAATGGCAGTGCTTTACTTTACGCTAGGCAAAATAAATTTAAGGCTCTAATGCGAACATTTTTATATCTCTTCGGCAATTGGCAGCACAAAACAAAAACAGTTTATTTTTTTTGCAAATCGTAGTTCCTAAAAAAAATCCCTTCGTAGAGTTTGCAAATTCGCGAATTTGAAAAATAAAAATAATACGGAAATTAAACAAAAATGAAGGTGCTAATTTAACGCCAAACTACTACGCAACATTTGCTTTCGGTGGTTAAATTTGCAAATATGCGAATTTTCTTTTCATCTCTTCGGTAATTTGCAGCCAAACTAAGCACAAAATAGCAGAAGTTTAAGCTGTTGTAGTTAAAAAAAAAAATTCATTGGTAGAATTTCCAAATTTGCAAATTGGAAAAAAATACAAGTTGAGCACAATACAACACATTTTTTTTTTTTTTTTTTTTGAAGATAGCAACATTTGCGTTCGGTCGTAAAAGTTGCAAATATGCAAATTTTGTTTTATATCTTTGGTTCTTAGTACCATTTTTTGAGCACAAAATGGCACAACCTTTAAATTTTAGAAAATTCGATCTTTAAAAAGAATGTCAGCCGTGAAATTTAAACTATTTTGGATTTAAACCGCTTGAAATCTGTAACAATTGAACCAGAGTTTCAATTAATTTAATTTTTCTGTTAAAATTTTAACTTAATATAAACTCGGGATTCTTAATTGGTGAAATCAATATAAGGTGTTATAATACCCAACTTTTTCTTATACTATATAAATCAAAATCAATCCGTGAAATGTTTGAATTTGAGGATTTAAAAAAATATTTACGGCAAAACGCAGCACAAGTTGGGCACATCGCAGCAGCTATCGGTGCTAGCTTCACGCTCATTGAAAAGTATCTATCTATTATTATTATACTATCGAGTTCAAAATCCAGCCTTTGGGGTCTTAATACTTTACATGTGCAAATGTGGGATATTCGCAAAAAAATATGCCATCTAAGGCCGAGTATGCTGTTAACACAACGAAAGTTTTCGTTTGTCTGCTGCTGACCAATTATACATACTGACCTTTTAGATGTCATAATTTTTACGAATATCCCATATATGAGGTGCTTAAATCCCACAGCCCAATCAAAATCTGATCACAAAAAAAATGATTTTTGGCTAACCAATTTCTTTCACCAGCTAACATTTTATGAGGATCAAGTAACTTTTATGGTACACTTACTTTTTTTCGAATATCCCATAGATGTGGTGCTAAAAACGCTAATAAACTTGAAAAACTTTAATCATTGATTAAAAATTTTGTATGGCTTACCAATTTCAGAAAGCAGTTGACCTTTCTTAACCAATTATATACTGACCTTTTAGATTTCATACTTTTTTGCGAATATCCCATATGTGGGATATGCTAAAATGCTAAAATCCCACAGCTCGAAATCCGATATGTGTTTTACTGTATAACATTTTTGATCTGAAAATCACCATAGCTGGACACTTTACATCGAGATCTTAGAGATACACAATTTTATGAAAAGCCTATCGAAATAGTCTCTATATGTAGGAAAATTCTTTTCAAATCCAATAATCAAAAAAAAAAAAATAAAAACAAAGTACCTTAACTCTATTCAATGGAATAGAAGTGTTCTTTACTTACTTGCCGTACACTCTACTCTGAACACTAAATTGTTTTGTTCGTTTTCTAATTTCAAAATCTCATATAAGACCTTTACCTTATGTACATAAAAACACACATGTATGATGTAACTAACAATTGCCTTCCGCTAGTGCAAAAAAAAAAAAAAACAGTTGCTATCCTACCTTTTGAAACAAGATCGATGATTTATATCTTCTGGAATCTTCCTTCTCAATTCTATAGATATCAAATGAATCTCCTAGTTGGTAAAATTTATGACACATATAGGTGCTATGGTAACTTCCCTATATCTAACGCTATCTCTTTTTGGGAGCATGTTTATCATCTCATGTTGGGGGAGGTAGAAAAAAAAATCCTTAGTTTTTATCCAATTGCTGTGGTGCCCACACTTATCCCAATATACAGTTGATAGAGAAGGCTTCTCTTCATTTGTGTAGGTTGGAACATCTGGATCTGGGTACACTTGCAGTTGGCAAACATTTTGAATTTTCATCTCTATGACTGCCGAGTTTCTAGAGCTTCGCTTCGATACGAAATGCAAATAGATACACACAATACCTACAACCCAGACCATACGGACAACCAAAGGTTCCGCACTCTTTCGAAAACCCAAATCACCAATCTCAATCCTTCAGTTTGGATTATCATTAGTCACTTTTTAGTGGTGTTCTTCTATATGCATGGGTTGGGTTGGTTTGTATACATATGTGAAAAACGTTTTGGCCATCACCATCATCAGGCTGGCTCTGGCTGAATTGTTATGGCTAACAAGGAAATAACGAAATCGACAAACGGTAGTTTCGGTCCCACTAAACAAAGTTCAACATCGTGCACTCGGAATTATCACCTCTATCTATGTATACCTCCACGTATGCTTGAAAGATTCACCTATCGGGAGATTTGGTCGTCTTCTTTGGTTTCGTTTTATTGGATTGTGGGTTATTTACTAAGAGCCATCGATCGAAGGGAACATATTGGTTTTTCTGTATGTATGTGCGTTGTTTCACACATCACACATTATGCTACTTCAGGTGATAAACTGTTCATAAGTCCACAAGTCAGTCAACCGGTAAAAAGAGCCTTCATGCAGCAGCTTGACATTGGAAGAGTCATTGCAATCACGACTGATGACCTCTTCTGAACTCAATAAGAAGCCATAACTCGAAGGAACTGTGAAGTTCAAAAGTTAACGGTGTCTTTTTACTTTAAATTCTTGTGGTTGTTATACGTGGCGTCGTCTTTGTCGTCGTTGTTGTCTATAGAGAAATATAAGAAAATGCTTCTTTTTTTTTGCTCATTTAAGTCGTTGGTTATTTTTCTATTGCAAAAGGAAATTGAAAAGGAAAAGAACCTCAAGACCGCAATTATACCTTTTTTAGAAAAGCTCTAATGCTCTATGCGAACAACACATGGGGGACATCTTGACATTTCTGTAGAAAAAGCATACCACGGAAGTAAAAGTAAGATTTTTGCTTTTGAATTAATTAAAATTGAGTTGTCGTTGCTTTTATGGGAAGATTGTGATTTTGTTTAATAAAAAAAGTCATGGATAAAATTATCTGCATAGATATAGGTATGCCTGCTTTTTTAACAGTTTGTTTTTTTTTCACAGAACTGTAATGATGGAGATGTCAGTTCTTTCATGGCGTCTAATGCAAAATGGGACCTTATACTTCTTGGAGACTGTGAAATTTTTCAAATTTGTTAATTAAAATTTCTCGTAACACTTCATATGACTTCGATCTTAAACAATTTTTTTTTTAATCAATATTTTAGTTTGAAAAAAAAAAATAAACTGTGATTTTAATGTGATTCTACTTTTAATACTTAACGCGATACAAAAGACTTATAATGTCTCATATTAGTGGGACATATGTATGTACGTTTCAAATTCAATTTTGGGACATAAGTCTCAAGTTCATTTGGGTATATTAGTCCTAAATTTGCCTGGGGTCATAAGTTCCAGATTCATCTTGGAAGTTTTAAATCCATTTTGGGACATACATACATATAAGTGCAAGTTCAAATTTATTTTGTTAAATTATGGAATTATATAATGTTCAATTTGCGACGTATGGAAGTCCCAAATCTATTTTCCCGAAATACATATGTATGTAAGTCCTATGTCAATTTTGGGACATAAGTCCCAAATTTATTTAGGTATATAAGTGCTAAATTCACTTGGGGACATAAGCTCCAGATTCATCTTGGATGTTTTAAATACATTTTGGGACATAAGTCCCAATTCTAATTAATTTTGTTAAATCGTCGTAATTCCCAAATTTATTTTCCCGAAATATATAGATATGTAAGTCCTAAGTCAATTTTGGGACATAAGTCCTCATTCCAATTTATTTTGTATACGTTATATAAAATGTATTTCTGGTATTTTTTTAGTCTAAGGAAGTTATTGTAATTGATGGATGCACATAAATAAATTAAAAAAATATATTATCTCATTTTGGGACATGAGTATGTATGTAAGTCCCAAATTCATTTTGGCACATAAGTTTCATATCCATTTTGAGACCTAAGACCAAAATTTATTTTGGGACATATATACATACGTAGCAAATCCTTTTTCGAAATAGGTTTTAAAGGCCTTAAATCCACAATAATTGACCATTTGTTTGTAGAGCCGTGCCAATCGTTCATTTTCAAAAATCGTATCAATCAACGATTGATTGCTTCAAAGATTCGATCTTTTCAATCAATCGTTTTTCAATCATTATGGTCAAAGATTGAATCGTCCACGTAAGGGCTGTGTCAATCAGGAACGATTCGATTTTTTTGATTCAATCATCGAAAAGTATTGATGATTGAAATCACAAATTTTCATTTCAATCGGTCCCAATCTCAATCATTTCGATGATTCTCGATTTTCCATTCCAATCTCAATCATTTCAATGAATCTCGATTTTCGATAACAAACTCTAGTCCAGTAGGAATAGACGAAAAATGCCAAAAAAAAAGGAAATAATTAGTTAGAGGCTTAAATATGGCATGGACGTTGGTAATGAGACTCTTTAAAAACTGAGAGGGTTCCTCAACGATCCGATGACCGCTAGGTCAGATATTAGGGATCAAAGGTCATAAAAATGAGTTGTTTTTGCAAATATCTCAAAAACGGTTTGAGCTACAGAAAAATTTTATCACAATCTTGCAGCTGAGGCAAATTCCCACAAAAATGATCTTTATAGTTTTTTTTCGTTTTTTTTCGCAGCATTAACCGTTAAAAAGTTACAGCACAGTTTCATGGCCTTTGGCCTTTTTCATGAGATTTTTTGACTTTTCGATTTGCTGTAACTTTTTAACGGTTAGTGCTACGAAAAAAACTGTCGGGACTATTTTTGTGGAAAATTGTCTCAGCTACAAGATTGTGGAATAAAATTTTTCTCTAGCACAAACCGTTTTTGAGATATGTGTTTCCAAATAAAAAAACTCATTTTTATGACCTTTGATCTCTTATACCGCCCTAGCGTTCATCGGATCGGTGAATAACTCTCTCATTGGAGTCGATCAAAATCGGTACAGTATTGAATTGAATTCGCTAGATTCGGGGATTGAATTTCATCTAAATCGAAATGAAAAATCGAATCAAAGCAGTATGAAATAATGAATTGAGTTGACAATTATTCACACACAACTTTATTTTATTTTTGTTTTAATTCAATTTTAGATTAGCGTTGCCAGAGGTTATTTTTTTAATTATCAAGCTGAACAATTTTTTTTTTCGGTCAAGACAAATTTACGAAGATTAATAAAATTATTAGACCATTAAAATTTTGAAGTTGTAATACCTACTAACTTTACAGACATGGTTCAGGTACATCTTCAATGAAGCTTCGAGATGGCGCGTCCGTCGTAATACATACATACCCAGTTAGCCATTTAATTATATTAGTTTTAAGTTCAGTTAACAATAATTGTATCTTCAATTGCGGTTACATACACACCTGTAAAGAGAGAAATACATGTTCAATATTAGTTAAATTAAGGGAATTATTTTGTTTTAAAAACAAAAATTCTTTCAATTAAGAAGTCATAGGTATTAAAAAATTTGTTCATATTGGTAACAACATTACACCAGTATAATTATATGTATACATACATAGAATGTAAAAATATACTGATATCATCAATTATGTAAATTCTAGGTAAAAAGTGATTAAGAAATTACCTTTAATAAATTTCTGATTATTAAAACTTCAATGTGGCTTAATAGAATGAAAAATAACCAACGTGCAACGTGGGCATAAAAAAAAAAACCGGAACAGGAAATCGCACAATAGTGTTCTTATAACCTCAATTACATACATACACCTGCTTTCTGCTCTTCTTTGACGAAAATTCTCAGTTTTCTCACATACCAGCAAAAGGTTAATATTTTAACTATAGGTGCCACAGAGTGAATTAAATTAAAGAGGGTGATGCAACAAAAAATGTAAAAATATAATTTAAAAAAAAATTGTTTCCAACAGATACAGTGGTGAGAAAAACATACCGGATTTTTTTGGTAAACTGCATTGATTGTTGGTTTGTGATATAAAAATGCAAAAATCGAATGTTTGCAATTTTTTCCCATTTTTATTGAACAATTTTATTATTTGAAATAAAAACCATGGAACTTTATCCATCAAAGCAAAAAAAAATTCAAAAAATTAAAGTTAATTCAAAATTTAATGTGAAACTAACCGGATTTTATTTTTTGAAATTAAATTTTATTATTTATTCAATATTTTGTCCAGTAACCCCTGTTTTTTATCACAGCTCGGCATCGACGAGGCATTGACTGGATTAAATTCTCGAAAACAGAAGCAGGAATATTCTCGCATTCATTTTTCAAAGCTGCAAAAAGAGAAGTTGTTGACGTGTGCTTTTTTTTCCCAACCCGCCTTTTTAAAATGGCCCACAAGTTTTCTATTGGGTTTAAATCGGGTGATTGAGATGGCCATTCTAAAACACGAATATTTTTAGTTTCAAACCACTCTTTTAGCAGCTTTGAAGAATGTTTGGGGTCATTATCCTGCTGAAAAACCCAGCGCAGAGGCATTTCTTCCTCTGCGTATGGAAGCATTACTGACTCCAAAATGTCTCTATATTGGGATCGGTCCATAATTCCTGTGATTTGGTGTATAGGACTGCAGCCTGCTCCTGAAAAACAGCCCCAAACCATTCACCGAGGCTCCACCGTGCTTTACTGTAGGGAGTACATTTGCAGGCTTTAATCGCGTACCTTTTGAGCGCCTCACTGTCCTTGCATCATCGAAGTAAAATAAGTTGAATTTGCTTTCATCACTGAAAAGCACTCTCCTCCATTTGCTTAAAGACCGGTTAAGATGATTTTTTGCAAATTCAATCCTGGGTTAAATGTTTTGATTAGGAATTTTAAGTCTTTCCCAAATACCTTTTACGGATTACCTTTTTTTACGATGTTAAGCAGTAAGAAGAGGTTTTTTATCTGGTCGAAATGCAAAAAGACCGAAATCTCTTAAATGCTTCCTGACTGTACTTGGCCCTATGGGTAGATTAAGTTCATCACAAATTGTCTTTGAAGTCGCAAAAGGGTCTTTAAGCATGAAATTCTTTATGCGCCTATCAGTTTTAATTGTTGTTTTGCGAGGGCGTCCACCAAAATGATCTGCTTCTACTGATTTTCCATTTTTAAATTTTTTAATAATGTCGCAAACCGTTGACGTTGGAATTTTTAAGATTTCAGCGATTACTTTTTGTTTTATACCGGCTTGGAACTTTTCTATTATTTCGTATCGAATCGCGTTGCTATAACGTGTTTTAGCCATTTTATGCACTATATAATTTCAACTTACACAGCTCTCAACTTGTAAAAACGTTTTAATCTACGGCTTGAGTCAAAAGACTCGAAAAAATCGTTACTTTAACATCGAAACTCGCAATCTTCTTGAAATCTGGTTAGTTTTGCACAGGCATGTTACTGAGTAACTTTATAAAATAATTTTTTTTTTGTATTGTTCTTGTCATCGTAGCATTAAATTTTTAAGGTTATTATTAACTTGTCTCATACTCTTTACAAATTATTAAAAAACTTATGGAACGTTGTTAGTTTTCTACTTGGTATTAAGAAAATCATTACTATGGGAAAAAATCCGGAATGTTTTTGGCAGCACTGTACATATGCGTTTGACATTTTTGGCTTTAAATTTAAATAATAAAAATACGGACGTCGAATTTTTTTTGCAAATATTCGTTTTTAAAAAACGATTTTCAAATATGTTTGTTTTAGGATTTAAAACAGGACCCTTTACTGAACTTTTGGCCCATCGAAATGAAATAGAGCACCAGAAGTTAAATACGGCTTTTTAGAAATACATAAGTCAACTAATTGACAGACAATCTCAAGTTTTTTTTCTTCAACATTGTCTGAATAATTGAGAAGTATCAGTGTCAATTGGAACAACCTGTTTGAAAACCGAATTGATTAAAAGAAGAAATTTTTTTGCGAAAACTGTCAAATTATTAAATAAATTACAATGCTTGTCACTTTAAAAATAGTTATTTTTTTTTTTAATACCCTGTACAAACATTTTTAAATGCCAATAGCTTTGTCTTTATAAGCTTCCGCACATGGCGCAGCATAGTACTTGAGCTTTTACAACTTAATTTGAAATTAAAATCCCGAGAAGCAATCACGCACTCGAGTTTCAAACGACTTTCTATATTTCCTCTTTTTTTTTTTTTTTTTTGATTAAATATTGGTTATGCAGCAGCATGATCCTTTGCTGCCATAAATGCACTTTACTTGCGGCTCCCTCAGCCACAACCAGCAACAACATCAATGTGACACCACTTGACAACACTCTTTTTTTCTCCTTATTCTCTCTGCCGTTCCACAACGACGACATTAGATGTCCCTCTAACTGTACGTACACCATGCATCACATCACACACCAATACCAACTACTAACAGTCTGTTGCACACAAAGAATCCTTAAACTAAATTAAAAAAAAAAAAAAAAAAAAAAAAACCGAAGCACTGCTGTCTCAAACAAAGTTCATCTATATTTCTCGTTATTATCAGCAAAATCCGAAAAAGCATGAGGCAAACGATTTTTTTTTTGCAATTATCAGCATTTGCTAGATGAGTTATATTTTTTTTTTTTTTGGTTGTGTGTTCCCTTAGTTACCCGACCATCATCATCATCAGGAGAGAACATCATCAACCAGCATTCGATTGCTGGGTGTGGAACTTCGAAAAGTCTGGAGGGTACATATCGCGTGTCGATTGAAAAATAGCAAACACAAAAAAAAAAAATCATCAAGGAGGAGGGATGCAAAAAAAACATTAAAAATTCTTCTATCGCTTGGTGGATGCGGAAGGATACAGTTTGGTGCTCTTATGTTTCTTGTCCTTGGGGAAGTGTTTTTTTTTTTTTTTTTGTTCATAAATAAAATTGAATTCAATATCTTTGCGAATCTAATTTATTCAAATATTCGATACCGAAGCGAGCGCGCTACGTGAATTCTGGTAACAGATGATCCTCTTTAAATCATGGAAATCTTATAGGTAAAAAATATTTAATATAACACGGGGCCTGGATTGTCAATAAACTTTTAGCTGCTTTTTTGATGGTAGACTGAAGAAATTGTCTTTGGGAGGATTTAATTGACTTTTTACCCGGTTAATGTCCCAATACCTGTTTGGATTGAAATAAGGATTTTTCCGAGTATAGCTTCTCGTATTCTGATATGTGTATAGGCAGACGACAATTAAAGACATTTGCTCAATTATCCCAAAGTCAAAACCGACGAATCACAATAACCTCATTGAACATTCGCTGGTTCTCCAGCGTCTTTCATTAAGCGCTTCCTATCAAAGATTTAAATAAAACAAAGTGTGCATGACATATTATCGAAATTTTGTATTCGTTTGAAAGGTATATCGATGCCATCATCTATGGAATATTAGTACATCGTCCAGGTGTCCACCGCGGCTTCACTGGGTTGAGCACATCCGAAATTTCCATGACTCTGGCGTATAAATCAGGCTGAATCTGAACGATGGCATGGGTTAATGTTGGATTTAATGGCCTGCGACTTCAGAAAACCCTACAAGAAAAAGTCTAACGGGGTCAAATCGAACGATCTCGGTGGCAAGTTCATTTCAAATCCACGTGAGATGACCATTCCCTCAAATCGGTCGTTCAGAATTCCCAATGTAGCATGAGCTGTGTGGCACGTAGCACAGCCCTGTTGCAACCACATGCCGTTGGTGTTCATATTAACCAATTCAGGTTAAAAGAAGTTAGTACCGCTCGCCTCTCAGAGAAATATGGACCGATGACGCCACCAGCCCAAAATCCAAGGTGTATCAAAATAATGCACCTCAGAATCCACACCAAACAGTGACTTTTTCTGGATGCATTGGACGCTCTTGGATCTAATGTGGATTGTAATCGTCCTAAATTCGACAATTTTGATTGTTGACGTACCCATTCATCCAGAAACGTGCCTAATCGCTAAAGATGATTTTTCGATGAAAATTAGACTCAGTTTTCAACTACTCCAGAGCCCATTCAGCGAACAATGGTCGTTTACCTTCGGCTCTTGGATCAGTTGAAGTTCGTACGGGTGCAGGCTTAAGGCTGCCCGCACATTGGATGCGTCATTGTACGAATTTGTATCGTACGTAAACGTGTGTATACTGGTCACACGAATCAGATGCACACACTGCATACGTTTTCCTTCATCAAACAGGCAGTGTCCAGGTGACTCAACGCTTTCGCGAAGTCCTCTTTCCGTGCATTTCAATGTTTCAACGTACGAAAGTGTATAAAAATCCCATTTCGTACGTGCGTCGGAAGTAAACGTAGACGGATAAGGCAATCGGCACTTTTCTATTAAAGGAAATACTCTTGGAAGATTTGTCAATTTCTCGCAAAAGGCAGTAGCCCTAAAAAACATTTTTAGGTGGCAGAGGCAGAGAATCGAGCCCAGGTCTCTAGCGTGACAGTCCAAAGCACCAACCGTTTCGCCAGGGACTACTTCGATTTTAGCAACCGTAAATTGGACGAAGCGCGCGGAACGTTATCCAAACAAACCATCCATTTTGATAAAAAAAAATTATCATTTGCACGTGTTGTTGAACACTTTATGCGTCCATTATGATTTGGCAAAACAGACTGATTAAATGACAGCCAATTTAACAAATGTAGCTTCAACAATATGGCGGCCGTTATCAACTGTCAAAGTTTGGAAGTCTTTATTGAAATACCCTTCACATATAAATTATACAAAAAGTCTTAAACTAATGTACAAATGAACTCAACTCGTGGAATGATGGTTAGAACGATGGACTGAAATGCCGGAGGTCTGGGTTTGAATCCCAGCCTTTCCATTTAAAAATAAAAAAAAAAAAAACGGTTACAAATGCCTTTTGCGAGGAAGTGACAAATCTTCAAAGAGTAACTCTTGTCATGAATAAGTGCCTCTCACCTAAGCCGTTCGGATTCGGCAGAAAACTTTAGTTCCTCTCCAATCCCTTCAATAACTAGCACACAGGAATGGTTGAGAGTTGTTATGCCGGATTTACATGAGTGACAAAATGTCATTAAATGTGTCATTTTATACCAATAAATTGCCATAATCCGGTTTTATGACAGTTAATTGGTATAAAATGTATTGTAAATCCGGCATTAGTCGCTAGACACTGGTTCTACACGATCTGTTTAATATATATCACGGTTTTGTTCGTGTTCCCGAAGTCAATACAAAACTTATCTCGAAAGAATTATTTAATTAAAATATGTGCTCCAAGCATCATCGAAATAATATTTAAAAGTCAACATATTTCCATTAGGTAGACCCATCAAACAAAAGGGTTATCCTCAACACAGAAGCCATTATTGGCCAATGACGATATCATCCATCCCAGGCAGATAACCGCAACCACATTTTTCCCAAACTAAATAGCCCCCACATTTTAAAATACATGACATGACATTCACAGAAACCACTTGCACAGAAGGATACCTCTATAGAAATTTAAAATTTTCAATATTTATACAATTCAAAGGATATCTACATTTAAATCTAAAAAATTAAATAACAAAAGCATTCTGCTGGATTCCATGTCGAGCATGAGGTCTGATTTTCTTCCTGGTCCACCATTATACAGGGTGATCGGTATAAGATGCACCAAACTGCTGGAGCGAGTAGGTTGGGTTAAGACAAGAAAAAAATCGTATGGTAGGGGGGGGTCTATTTCCCCCCGTTTAGGCAGGAGAGGCAATTTTCTAAAAAATTGACTTAAAACAGAAAAAAAAATATTTAAAAACAACGGTACAATCCAAAAAGCCATGCTATACCTTTTTGGAAAGCCAGAAATCTCTTCTTTGATTTTCGTTTTAACACGTTAACTGTCCCCATACAATTTGATTGAAAACTACACATAAGTCCATTATTATTTCAAGACATCAACAATAAGTCCCATGTATCATATTTGATACACAAAATTTGTTTTTTCTCGTGCCACATACGTCCATGTATCATTTTTGATACATGAACAGAATTCGGCTTCACTGTCCCCATACAAAATTATTTTAAAAAGCCCATACGTCCAGTACTTTTTTTTTTCACAAACAACATTATTATTTCGTAAGATTCATCATAGAAGGGGTTGGTTGCATACAAATTGTGTCACTGTTGTAAAAAAAAAGGTTTTAGTTTTGTGTTCATTTTTGATACATGGACGTATGCTTACTAATTTTGTGTATCAAATATGATACATGGGACGTATGGGTGATTATCAGTTTGTATGGGGTCAGTGAAATTAACAAATTCCAATGTAAAAGTTAACTTTTTATATGTATTATTATTTTACCCTCCACCTTAACCTCGCGGCAAGTGCCAAGAGAGAACACAGAAGACTTACAAAATTGATTTTTCACGTAAGAAAATGATTGGCTAACTTTCGTTCTTTGTACCTATACTCTTTCCGAAATATTAGGTGCACATAGGAATGCGTGGTTAAATTTTATGGTCGACTTGAAATAAAAACTTACAACCCTTAACAATACCGTATAAGGATTTATAAAATGTGCACTGTCGATAGCTATACGTCTACCAAATATATTCGGAATCAAGTTCGGCAAAGGAAGGTCTGGACAAGCCAGGATCTGTTCTGGTGAGATTATGTGATTACGCTGATAATTATTATAATAGTGTACCATTGGCAATTTATTTGAAATATCGAAACACAGACTTATATGGAACAATGCGCAAAAATCAAGTCGATCTTCCATTAACCAGTCACTAAAGCTAAATTGCAAAACTTTTAAAATATGCTCGACAAAAGGATGAATGTATTACCGTCCTTAAATGGCGTGATAATCTAGATGTGCTTACATATGTTATTTACTTGACATGGCAATGAATCGACAAAAATAAAAGTGTGGAGTGGCGAGAAAATAAAACTAAATGGAGTTTTAGACAATAAAGATGCTAAAAAAGGAATTAATATGGTAGATCAATTGGCTTCATTTCATTCCCCCATTCGCAAAAGCATGACGTGGTAAAATTTCAGTTGACCTTTTATTTCGTTTTGCAGTCATAAGTGCAAAATGAATACCTAATTATTAGAGAAGACCCAATCTCAATGTTGCAAGTACAAGAAATGCTCATAAAAACATCTCAAAAAACGTTAAATTATTTATATGTCATTTATGTCAGCCTTACCTTATGTATATGTATTGTACATATGTATATGTACATAAACAAAAGTGTTTTACTTATTATAAATAATGTTTTACCTACTTTGCAAAATAAAATATGTTCATAAAAAACTAAGGATTTACTTGTGTAAAAAGTTATTTTACCGAAACATTTTTCCAATTTTTTTTTAAGTTTCGTAAAGTATAAGATGTTACCTGCATGCTTATATGAAAATTATCATATTTAATTAACTTTTAAGGCAATTTTGGTGTTATGAAGATTATACATGTTTTTGTATCAAAAATGATACATGGACGTAGGCGGCATGAGAAAAAAATATTTTTTTGTATCAAAAATGATACATGGGACTTATTGTTGATGTATTATATCTCTAAAACTAAATTGTGGACGTATGAATGTTTCCATACCAATTTGTATGGGGACAGTGAAGCCGAAATCCAAAATGTATCAAATGTGATACATGGACGTAGCCGGCACGAGAAAAAATTAAATTTGTGTATCAAATATGATACATGGGACAGTTAAGGTGTTAAATTAAGTTGTGTTAAGGAACAGTTTTTAAAAAATAAATTTCCAAACTCGAAATTTAAAAAAAAAAAAATGAAAAAAAAAGTTTCAAACTAATTTTTTTCAAAATTTTATGTAATTAAGTATAATTTTTGTTTTCAAAATTCAATGCTCTTATTAATTTTCAATAAAAAATGGAAAACCGGATGTAAAAATGTCTTTCAGTTTTAAAGAAAATTGAAAATAACCAAATCTACTTTACTACTTAATTTGTAGAAAACTTACTTTTGTTATTTTCAATTTTCTCATAAACTAGACTATATTTTGACATTTGGTTTTCAGTGTTTAAAAATTGATGGGAGTATTGAATATTAGAAATAAAAATACTACTAAAAACGTAAAATTTTTGAACAAAATCAGTTTGAACACAATTTTTTTAATTTTTTTTTTTTTGCAAAAATTTAAGTTTGAAAATTAATTTAAAAAAAACTGTTCACTAAAAGAACTTTATTTATTAACTAAATGGAAGCACATATTTATGGCTTAACAAAAAAGTATAGCACGTCGTTTCAACCGTTACCGTTGTTTTTTAATAATTTTTTTTTCTGTGTTAAGTCAATTATTTTAGAATAAAATTTCTCCTCCTGTTATGTTCAATTTTCTCAAAAACTAAAAGACATTTTAGCATCCGGTTTTCTGTTTTTGACTAAGACCTTATAAGAACATTAAATTTTGAAAACAAAAATGATACTTAGTTACATAAAATTTGAAAAAAAATTAGTTTGAAACTTTTTATTTTCATTTTTTTTTTTTCAAAATTTCGAGTTTGGAAATTAATTTTTCAAAAACTGTTCACTAACACAACTTAATTTAAAATGAAAATCAAAGAAGAGATTACTGGCTTTCCAAAAAGGTATTTAGCATGGCATTTTAAATTGTACCGTTTTTAAATATTTTTTTTTCTGTTTTAAGTCAATTTTTTAGTAAATTGTCCCTCCTAACTAAACGAAGGGAAATAGACCGCCCCTCCCATACGATTTTTTTTTTGTCTTAACCCAACCTACTCGCTCCAGCAGTTTGGTGCATCTTACACCGATCACCCTGTATACACTATACCCAGAAACCCCGTTTTTCTAATCATGAATTAGTGAATATTCATTCATTTATTTATTTTTTTTGTCTCGGATAGTGCGGCGGGTGTTATTTCATTTGAAATCCAAATTTTGGATTTGGATTTGAATTTAAATTGTATAGTATCTAAAAATATGCTCATCGTCATATACACATACATAAATACACATGCTTTGCGATAGAGAGACTGAAAAATGTAAACACACAACTGGCTAAAGATTTTATTTGCCACCAGGGAAAATTCTGCATTTAACGCTGATTTTTGTTTTAAATTTATTATTTATTGCGGTTCTTTGTTTGCCTATATCGTTGTTTTATGCTGTTTTTCCAATTTCAATTCGATTTTAAATTAAAGCAGTTTGATGATCATTAATTATGAAAAATTGGGTGGTTTATGTGTGGTGTGGAAATTGTGTTTTTTTTTTTTTTTTTAGCGCCGACAGTTAAAATTTAATAATTGATTTGGTTGTGTTTATCGGTAAAACTTTACATATGTAGTTGCACTGCTATAGCCTTTAGGCACAGAACACTACAACCATTTTTGAGGCCAGTGGTTATAATTAAAACTGATTTCTCATCGATATTTTATTTAATTAGTAAAGTATAAGTACTAGGTAGATTACAACTACTTAATTACAGGTAACAGTTGTGTTACTATTATTACTTACTGTGTAGGTATATTGCTCAGGATAAGTAATTTTGTTGGCTTTAAGTGAAAACCGGGGCTTAGTTCATGGTTATTTTTATCATTACCTAAAGATTATTGTACACATTTATATAAAATACGAATAATCTTGCAATCCTTATTTTTTTATTTTCCCACGGAATATTTTATTCCCACGAAAATTGTTCTACTATCGTGAATCTCCCACGGAATAAATTTCCTCGAACAAAAACCCAATGCAATGACAGCCAAATTCCCCTGGAGAATTTATTCCCGATACCAATTAATTCCGAGGGAAACATAAGTGAATTGTTACATAATCTCGATTTAATAGGCCTTCTAATATATAAAATAAATGCCCGCCTGGAAAAAGAATCTAGTTTTCAATGAGGCCCTGAAAAGTTTTTCATAGTTACTAACAAGGGTCTAGCAAGGGTTACAATAGGCATTTGCTAGGCTCTCTCTAGTTATGAACCTTTTTGCCTCGACAGTTAAATCCTGTCTAAGCCCTGACCAGTTCCAATTAATCCCAGAAAATAAATTAAATGATTGGTATGAGAATTGGTAACATGACGATGGACATAGCCTATATTATAAAGTTATAAACTTTGTTGGTTTGTATGTAGGGGGTATAGTCTTGAACTACTGAACCGACTCTATACATATCTTTGGGGTGTTGTCTCCATGTTGTGTGTATATAATGAAATAAAAATAAAAATTAGATTATTAAAATATAATTTAATTTTATTATTATAAAGTAAACTTTGAAATTATCACAACATTAATTATTAATTATATAAATTATAAAAGCGACGCGTTTCTGATATGTTAATCCATCTTCGGGCTTCAATTTGTTGAACTATGGTGTTAATTAGCCAAGTATATTTGTCTATACATTCCAAAAACATGAAATTCTTAGACTTGATAGAGATAGAGTCCTTTTTATAATAATAAAATAACTATAAAATTATAATGAGAGCTTGTGGAGCGAAAGCTTGGAAAACGACGAAGGACAATAAGGTTAATTTACGAAAAAATGAATATTGTTATTAGAGTTTAAAACGATCCTTATTTTATTAATTTTCATAAAATGTTTTCACTAGTTAGTTACTAGCTAGAGCTTCATCAGCACTTAACTTAATAAATATTCTCAGCGAGGCACTAAAGGGGGTCTATCATATTTTCCTCGTCTAGATTTTTCTTACCGAAAACTACCCAGGGCCTTGTCTAAACTAGCCAAAAACTTGCCATTTTTCCAGCCGGGTGGATACCAAAACTGCAGATGTTGTTCAAGTTGTATAGAATATTAGAATATTTTATATTTCGCAAAAAAAACTTGTGAATATTATAAAAATTGCACATGAGTACCCACTAAAAAATAATTAAATAAAAAAACACTGTCGAAAACCGAAACCAAACCACCGCGACCGGCGAGACCACCGAGGCTAGCGACACTCTCGGCGAATTTCGGTATCAAAAATACGGTCTCGTCTCGGGAGCTTTTAAAGTAGTCTCATCTTGGTCTCGGTTTCGGTTTCGGGACCGGTCTCGTTGCCAGTCCTAGAATTCCTTAGGGAAGTTGGTATTGCCGCGATGGATTGGCTGGCACTAAGCCCAGGCATAAACTTTATTGAGCATTTGTGAGACGAACTTAAGCGAAGGGTTAAAGCCAGTAATCCAGCTCCCTAAACAATTAATGAACTGAAAGCGGCACTGGTAGATGAATGGGAAAGAATACCGGAAAAGACAGTCAAGAAACTCATCAGGGGACTCATTACGTAAAACGATTATCACCCGACGATAACGTTTCGACGATAGTCCTACTACACGTTACCCTAAAAATGCATATCGTCTGGACGATCACGTTTTGACGATCAAGTATTTGCTTCACGTAAGTCGATTATCATCAAAACGCTATCGTCAAAACGATGGCTTTTGGACGATACCTAAATAGGTATCGTTTCGCATTTGTTTTCATGATTGTATGTAAGTTTGTACGCGAATATAGTTAAATGAGTGAAATAATTTACTAATTTTGCAAAATGGCAACAAACATTTGAGAAAAATACAAATTATATGAAAATTAAAAAAAAAAAAAAAAACGTTTCGCCAGCAGGGATCGAACGCCGAACCTTCCGGTTAAGAAGCAAGTACCTATTCCATTGCGCCACCATCTAATGTAAATTTCTGCCGATTTCTTGGGCTTACAAACAAACCGTGCACTAAAGAACTTCGTTCTAATAACGCAAATTGTTATTATGACATTTCAATGATGGTTTGACAATCTCTGGAAAAACGATAGACGAGGAGATAGTGTTTGAATTACGTGAAGCAAATTATTGACGATCACGTCAGCGATAATCGTTTTGATGATTATCGTTTTGAAAATTACGGAATGACCCCCCAGGTAATTCAAAAATCGTTAAGAAGACGCAATTAGAGCTAAGGTGGGGCAATACAAGATACTGAAACAATAAATTACGTTAAATTGTGTTCTAAATGTTCAATTTTCGAGCTTTTAGCCTAGTACGCAGATCGAGAAAAGACAAATTTTATCTCTACAATTCTAATCTCTACAAAAACGTTAAAAAAATCGCGCATGTTAATTTATGTTTTTCTTCTTTTTTTTCTTTTTGTAAAATTATCGATAAATAATAGTTGATCGTGTTTATCCCGCAAAATAATGCTTCAAACATTATTTTTCCTGGCAAAATTTAGTGGAGACTTCACCCCACAGCAGGTACAAACGTCACAATTTTGCGCGTGAACTGCGTACTACCTGGAAAAAAATTGAAGACAAAATTTATCCTGGGAAAAATTTTATAATAAAAGAAAAATTTTTTCCGATCTGCGTACTAGGCTTTAATTTCACTTTATTTTTCCTTACCTGTTTCAACTAAGACGATTACGTCTTAAAATCTCAAAGTCATTGTTATGTTTTTAACCTTGATTTAAAGCTGATGGTTCCAGCTTCTTAACGATGCATGTGTGCGAATTACATTGAGAGCAATTATTGTCTGTACATGAAGCAAGAAGGTGATTCCATTTTTTTGATCGCAAGTGTAAAAATGCTGGTGATGTGAAAAAAAAAATCCATACAGAAATGACACTACGAAACGAAAAATTTCGTTCTGATTTTCGTTCTAATTTTCGTTCTGATTTTTGTTTTGCGGTACGCTGTTCGGTGAGCAAAATTGATAATTGTAGTAGATTATTTGGAAAGATTTCCCCTCTATTTTTTCACATAGAATTAATGGCCTGTATCATTAATTGTGCGATGGCTACGGTGGTATTGAATGGACAGGGTTGTAGAGGGAGTTAATGTGCAATTTGACCGACATGTTGTTTAAAATCTTATATCCCCAATTTTGTACAATTTTTAAAAATTGGAAAAAAATGTTACTGGCAAGTGCTCGCCAAGCTTAGTAAAGTACCTGAAAAATGTTCAAACGACCGCATTAGATTTTCCGACCAAACAGTTTAAAGCTGATCAATATCAAAACACGACTACCTACCAAATTTGATAGCCTTTAATCTGAAAGTGATTTAAAAAAAAACATAAATCATATTCGAGCTCTTTTTTTTTTTTTTTTTTTGTGCTTTTAAATTGCCTCAACTGTAAAATTCACAGCTCTTTTTCTAAACAAATTTGGGTCCATCACCCATCATTTGACACAACCGGTATCATGTTCATCGTCAAATCAACCAAACATGTACATTTACATAACACGTATGTATATTATTCTAAGATAATCGCACATTTACACATACAATTGAGCACCAAAAAGAAAATACGTATATGTTCAAAGCACTCCTTGAACAAACGATAACGTTGTTATACCATTTTTTTTTTTTTTGGAAAAGGAATTTTAAGGACTATATTATTATAAGAACATTTTTGTTCTTTTTTTTTTGTTCGTACTTTCTTCTATAAAGATATGTCTCCGAAAAGAAAAATTATTAATAAAAAAAAAAAAAAAGAAAAATACGAAAATAAAAAAAATCGAAAAGGATTGTAGAATTTATGTTCACATAGCACCGTATTGCTTTTAAAAGATACTTTATGCGAAAGAAGATGGTATTTCAATTTATAGTCCAAATGAATAAAAAAAAATTATAACTATATGTTCGTATACCCACAAAGCGGAATTAAAATAAAATGAGAAAAAGAGCCTTTAGAAGTAGTTACGTTACGCAAGCTTCAATGCTCATAAATTCAAAATGAGGATAATGAAGGAGGTTTCTTTAATTCCCAGTGGAAACATATTTAAGTGTTAAATAAAGGAAGTAGAATAAAAAAAAAAAAACATAACCCGCAATGGTATTACAAATCCTAGGAGAACTTTAGCAAGGAGTAACATCCTGATTAACAAGATGTTAAGAGTTTAGAAGAAGTCTTAACTTAAATAAAATTTCAATGGATGATTTGTTTTTTTTTTTCTATTTTGTGAGGTGAATTAATTTACTTAAGAGTGAAAAAAGTTTAAATGAAAAACTGTGAAATTCCATAAAGGAAGAACTTTATGCTTTTAAAAAGTATATCGAGCCCTTTCCGACATTTGGCGTAAGCGACAAAACATAAAAGTATCGTAAGCGACATTTTGTTTGCTCAGAAACGGAACCAATTAAGCCAAATTTAAGCATCGAACATTATTAACAATACTCTTACTGACAGATGACAAAAGATCCGATTGCTTTCGATGCACAGAAAAAATTAAATAGTTAACTTTATGTGACAATATGAAAATGTCGCTTACGATAATTAGGCGGAAAGGGCGCGATGTGTGTGAGATATATAATTGAAAATTTGTATTCGTTTGAAAGGCCTATCGATCCTTTAATGTATGGAATATAACATTGCTCAAATGTCCACCGCAGCTTTTCTGGATGGCGTCTATCTGAAATGACAAATTTCCCATGACTTTGGCGCATAAATCAGACATGGGTTATGTTGGTTTTTAGGGCCGCAGTGGCTTTTGGCTTATTCGCATAGACCTGTGACTTCAGCCAGTTAACATCACCTCCACGTGAGATGACCATGCCCTCGAATCGCTCTTTCAGAGTTCCAAATTTGGCGTGTGCTGAGTGGCCGCCGACTTATTAAAACTACATGCCGTTGGTGTTCATACCATCCAATTCAGACCAAAAGAAGTTAGTAATCATTGCACTATAGCGCTCGCCGTTGACGGTAATGGCCTGGCCAATGTCAGTCGTACGGACCGATGACCCAAAATCAACACCACACAGTGTCTTTTTCGGAATGAATTTGATCTTCTTGGATCTCCTGTAAATTGGTATCGTCCCAAATTCGACATTCGACATCGCTGAAGATGATGGAACATATTTCATAAATTTTTTGGAAAGATTCTTGTACCTACCTAGGTTTTTTTTCTTTTTTTCTTAAAAAAAAACATGTGTCAATTGGTTTGTCTTTTTTTTTTTTTGTCAAACTTTAACAGTTAGCAATTATGACATTGTGAATATAGAATTAAATTAGCCTGAAAACAATATGAATGTGATATTGTGATATTCTAGAAATTTTTTGTGGTCTTACCAATTCTTTTTTAGATACGTCATTATTAATAGAATGAAGTTGAGTCGAACTCGATAGCTCGATATTTAAGATATTTAAGGCATAAGACATTTTACAACTTTTTTTTTAAATTACTGTAATTAACTGCTGGAATAGATTTTGCTTTTAGAAGACCAGAAGAGTCCAAAATACTTAGAAAAAAAATACATGCTGGTAACCAACTTCTAATCTGGTTATCATTTAAAAAAAAAAAAAAACAGGCTGGGTTTGACACACACTGATAACTTCCCATTGGTTCCCTTTGAAACTCGACAACCGATGTTATTTTTTATAAGAAAATTACAATCTTAAAAAAACTTATCAGTTTTGGAATCAAGGTAGGGCTGTTTGCTTTAAATATATGCGACACGAAAAATTTCAACAATTATTAGCAGTTTCTTTTGCAGTTTTTGTTTGGCCTAGAAAAAAACCGTTGATTGAATTTTTTTACAAACTCTACTGAATATTATCTATAACCTTGTGTATTAATAACCCGAAGTTAATATATTTGTGTGTTTTCAAGATATTCGATATTTTGTAACAATTTTAAATGGTTTTTTTAATTAAAAAAAAAAACTGTGGGTTAATCTTTTTTAGGTATTACCAATTTTTTCACTACGTCATTATGCATAGAATGAAACCAGGCCGAAGTCGATAGTAATATTTGTTCTAGAGATATTCGAGGAACAAGCCATTTTACAACTTTTTTTTTTTTAATTACTGTAATAAAAAAACCGCCAATTGAATTTTTCTGAATATCCTATCTGCACGTTATGGCCTTATTTTCTATAAAATAAAATTTATTTAAAGTCGATATCTCTATGCGTTTTCGAGATATCAGCACGTACACAGATATCTCTCTAAAAACAATGTAACACTATCTAACAGTGCAGATATGTATCATTTAAACCATATTAATACATTTTAAATTAAATACAGTCTTCATATTCTTTTAAAATCAGAAATATATTCATACCAATATTAAATCAATATTTGTAGTATGTACATATATTGACCGTATAAAGTGGGAAAACAAGAAAGAAATTGTGTCTTGTGGAAAAATTATTTTTTTTTTTTTTAATATTATCCGACAGGAATATCATGAACATTCCCTACATAAATCTGTCACAACATTAAGATGACAAAACCTGCTTTGAAATGTCCAAAGTACTCATGAAAAAATCATTTTGACACCTTCCAAATTAACTTAGAAAATCAGCTTTTAAAAATAAATAAATAAAAAAAAAAAACACAAAAATAAATGTACGTCGTGTTTTGATAAAGTTACTAAAATGCGACAGCTTGTCAACAATGTCAAAACCAAAAAATACTCACATGAAATACATTCCCTTAGGTAGGTACATTTATGAAAGGAATGCTGGTTGAGGATTTGATATGAGAACATCAATGGAGTGAGAAAGAAAAATGAACAAATAAGCTCTTTTTAATTTTTGTAGACTTTAAGAAACACATTCAACCAAAATGTGTTCAAAAAAGTAATTAAAGTTTTAGTATTTCATTGAGAAGTAAAGAATAAAATAATGAGGAAAAAAAAATTAAATGAAATTTCAATTTTAGAAATAGGAAACCGATACACCATAATAGTCCAGTAAGAATAGACGAAAAAATGCCAAAGAAAGGAAAAAATTAGTTAGAGGGATATTTGCCAAAAACTTTCACTTTCACGACTTTTTGCCCCTTTATTACAGATTTTTTGACTTTTCGATTTGCTGTAACTTTTTAACAGTTAATGCTACAAAAAAAGTAAAAATGCATTTTTGTTGGAAATTACATGACCTACAAGATTAGAGAATTAAATTTTTCGCTTACACAAACTGTTTTTGAGATATGTGCAAAATACTCCCATTTTCATGACATTTGACCCCCTTTAGAGTTTTTTTAACTTTTCATTTGCTGTAACTTTTTAATGGTTATTGGTACGAAAAAACCGAAATGGCAAATTGCCTCAGCTAAAAGATTGGGAAACAAAATTTTTCTCTACCACAAACTGTTTTTGAAATATTTGCAAAAAAACTCATTTTTAGACCCTTGGAGTCCTTATAACGGACCTAGCGGTCATCGGATCGATGAGGAACTCTCTGAGTTTTTAAAGAGTCATATTACCAACGTCCATGCCAAATTTCAGCCTCTAACTAATTTTTTCCTTGCAAAAGTCTATTTTTCCTGGACTATAAACACTACACTTCGTTTTGTTAAATTTGAAATCAAAGCGACAACTTGCAATTTAGATGATGAAATAAAATCGATTACCTGTTGGCATTGGTTTAGTGTAAAAAAAAATCTAGGTTGGAATCAAAATTGACATTACTATGATGGAGAAGTCCGAAAATTTACTGTCAGTCTGTGCGTATATGCGTCTGTGCGTCCGCGCGTCTGTGCGTCTGTGCGTCAGTGCGTCTGTGCGTCTGTGCGTTCACTGAAATTTGAGCTAGAGCCGGCTGGGCCGATTTGCTTCAAATTTGGTACAAACCATTTGTATGTGATTTGATTCCCTAGAAGAATATTTTTAATTTAGTTTATCTAGAACTGGTATATATGTATGTACATAGCTGCCATACAGATATTTAAATTTTCTCAAATTATCTCAGAAACGGCTACGACGATATTGATTAAACTTCGTACATGTAATGATAGAAGTAGTTGTAAGGCTACTGCGTTTAAAGTTTTTTTTTCGCAAAATTCAAATTGCAGAAATATGGGTTTGATTTTTTTTTTTTTTTTTTTGAGAAAATTGCCAAATTTTCATGTTATTCACGTATAGTTTCTTAATGGGTAGATCGATTTTGTAATTATTTTGCAATCTGGTACTTCTGAGAAGTTCAAATTTTTCAAATAATGTTTTTTTTTATTTAAACAAAACAAAATCAAACTTTTTTTAAACTTTTTTTTTTCATTAAAAATATTATAATATTATTGAACCATCAACATAGTTCAACTGCATAGCTGCTACATAATAGATTATAACAACAAAAAAGCAAATTCGTGGGATCCAGTCGTGCATATATATTTTAAAAATATTTTTATACAAAAAAAAATGTCCTAAATCAAGTGAAATGGAGTGTATTTAAGTCAAAGGTATAACTGATGCGTGCATCTGTAACCCATTTCTTTCCATCATTTAAAATTGAAACCATGAATGGGAGATTTACTACTGAGATATACATATGTAGATATACAGAACGATTGAGAGATTTATTTTAGACAGAAAGCCACCATGTATGTCATTCCAGTGAGCCGGAAAAAAGTTATCGACAGACGCGCACCGCCGCCGCCGCGCGCCATATTCAATGACGGACCAATTCCAATCAAGAAAAACAAATTAGTCAAAAGAAATGAAGATGACGAAGAACAAGACTATTTAAATACCAATGCGTGCAGAGTTGCCAAATAAAAGGTGGGCCAAAAATAATAAATAATTTTGTTCTATGAATTTTGACAAATTATACCTAAATTTAGTTGCGCGACAGCCTCCGAGAGCTATCAGGGCCTACAACAGTGACTAACAATTCTCATCACTAGAATCAGTGTTTTTTTTTTAATTATTCATGCTTTAAACGGGAGTCGGACAGAATCCTGAAATCTAAAATCCAGAAAAATACGGGAAAACGAAAAAATTTGCGCAAATTTTTGATTTTATATAATTTTTTTTTGGGATCTTGGTTTTTTCAGGATTTTTTTTTTGGGATCTCGTTTTTCTGGATTTAAGGTTTTCGTGATTTTGAGTTTTCGGGATTTTGGGTTTTTTGTATTTTGGGTTTTCTGGATTTTGCGTTTTCGGATTTCGGAATTCCTCGTTGTTCTCGTTTTTAGGCTCTCCCAAATCAATGCGAACTCGGAACAACAACTATACTTTGGCTGTCAAAAAAAATCATTTCGATAATGAGAACAGAAACACTGTCGCGATACAGCGAACCAATGAACATTAGCTGTTGATAACGTTTTTACCGTCGCGCTTTCGGTCCAAATAAGACCCTTAACACAGCAAAATTTTTACTGCATCTATTTTTCAAACTCTGAGTGTCTGGTTGGCCACAGTGTTTGCGGCTACCTCTCTGAAGATGTCGCAATACTGGGAATACTAATTGTTGATGTCTGTGGCAATTGAATGAACTGTGAAATTTTTTTACTCCAGGTAATATCTGTAAGAGCTTGGAAACTCCTGGCGTGCTAAGGCATCACAGATAAACCTGCCTGAGCACAGATACAAGCTGTTGTGTAAAGTTTTCTCATGTTCCCAGGTGCAAATTCTTTATAGTCGTTAGCCGTTGACGTTCGGGTTCTTACGTTGCGTTTTGAGGGGGCAATAATATATGGAGGCTTATTGTGATTTTGTAATTTAATCCCACGACAAAATCCTCAGATCTGGGAGGAGTCTAAGGCTTAAGAGTTCCAATAAACCTACGTTTATTGACAAACTTTGTTCTTTTACCAAAATAAAGATTTCTATAATGTGCACATGTCCCTCAAGTTAGCAGGGCAAGGTCAGCAGAACAAAGTTTTAATGATGTCATCATTAGGTGCTTAATAAGTGCTAATTAAGTACCCAACAACAAAATTAAGTGCTCCAGTACTTTTGGAAAAAATTAATGTTCTGCTAACTTGATTTCAAGTTAGCAGAGCAATTTTCGAAAACTGGTTAGAACGCATGGAAAAAAAATTGGTTTGCTCTCATAATTAGGTGCTATTTAAGTGCTCTACGAATCAAAAAAAAAAAAATTGAAAAAAATTATTTTTTACAAAAAAAAACAATATTTTAAAAATTTTGAAAAAAAATATTTTTTTTTTATTTTTTTCTACTTTTTTTCGTCATAAATATACTTGAATAATTAAGACTTTATCTAATTAGAGTTAAGTACCCCATTTTCCGAAAGATTTTCCAAGATTTGAAGAAAAAAAAACTAATTCAATTTTCCATACAAAACCCTGCTCTGCTAACTAATTTTTTCCAAAAGTACTGGAGCACTTAATTTTGTTGTTGGGTACTTAATTAGCACTTATTAAGCACCTAATGATGACATCATTAAAACTTTGTTCTGCTGACCTTGCTCTGCTAACTTGAGGGACATAATGTGCACGGTATTTAAGAAACATTGATAACCAAAAACTGTCGAAAATCCAATCTAAATATGTTAGTGAAAAAGTAGGAATAACGTTTGACATATAGACAATAATGACCTTCCCACGGCAAAAAACTAAAATTTTTGCACAATAAATTCTGACCAGCTTCCCTCTTTTTAAAATATTAAAATGAGCAACAGTAAAGACCGCCATGCTCTGGTTTTTTCGAGTCGACATTTCTTCTCTTATACCTAAATTTTGTTTTGTATTTTTTTTTTATTTATATTTATGAATATATGGCAACTCCGTAATACATATGTACATCATCTGTAAAGATGCCACTTCTGGAACGAGATGATCTGTGCGATGCTTTGTATTAGAAACTTGGTAACGCATTATATGCTTTAGAAGAATTCATTTATCAAGCGACGATGACGTGTGTATATATTTCATGATAAACTGACAGATAATTTGCTTTGCTTTTGCGATGGAAGGCAATCCCATTAAGTGAAATGTTGTTTCTACAAATGACATAGATTTTGATTTCTATTATGAGTAGATTGTATAGATACTTCTACCTACATTCATGGTTTTTGATTTTGATTTTGCTTTTCAAACATCATTGGCCTAAACCAAAACTAGAATGTTGAGTGGGTTCTGCACTTAGATGTTAATTAGACAAAGCTTGTCGGCCAAATATTGAACTTAATTAACAAACGAAACTAAACGAACGAAATGAACATAGGATGCGTGTGTTGGAGATGAAAATTTATTTTAGAATTCGTTGATTTAATTAACTTCATCCAGGATATGATGGATGCGGGGAGATGGAGGCTAAAATGGAGAGCTCCTTGATTTGTAAAGTATATTTAACTATGGCTATAGGGCAAAAAGTTCACACGAAGTTTTACTTTTGGTACAAAAACAGAATTAAAAAGTTTAAATGTAATTAATTTTGAGTGCGTTATGTTATGTCCAAGAGGATAGGTAGTGTCTATAGCTAGTTTTGATATCTTGTGATGTTAGTTGAGAGCTTTAATGGTTTGAGAAATTAAAGGAGATGCGCAAGAAACGTTGTGGATAAATGGACGTCCGTCATCATCGGTCACTCTGTCCACTCCCTACTGACGTAATATAAATTGCTCCGAGGAAGCATAGCACACACACGATTTGCTGACGATGGTTTCGAGCAGTTTCTAAAGCAAAAGAAATAGTTAAACAACCATGCTCATCGGGTCGAAATCGAAACTGGCGCAAAATAAATTTCACAGCTCAAAAGCAAAAAACCAGCGAAACTCCTATCTAGTGCACCACGCACTCAGGTGTGTGTTTCTTGGTACTTCTCTTTTCGTACTTGAGAATGGTACGCACAACACTGGCGCAGAAGGCCAATTTCCATACAAATTGCACATTTACTTATCATATTCGTGGGAAGGAGTAAATGTGAATTATAAAAGTGCAGAAAAACTAGTCCAACGTTACATCATTTTGATGTGTTCATATATCTGGCTTATGCATACATTGAGTGAGGTTGATTTTTGACACTTCGTGTTAAGTACAAAAATTGGGTAGGGCTTAAGAGCAGGTAGATACGTTTGAATATATTATTGTAAAAATGAAAACCCCCTCGCACAGTGTGTGTGTGTTATGGCGAATTGTTCAGTTAGTCTTAATCAAACTTGTAAAGTACTTTAGTATTTCACGACTTCGGTCCTCTCAAGTACAAATACTAGGTACTGGTACTTATACTTGACAAGTACTTTGAAGTACTTTCAAGTAATTTATCAGTTCTTCGATTCAACGTCCGTTATTTAGTTATTTTATTTATTTTACTTGAAAGATTGGATCAAATACTTACAAGTACTTGAAGTACTTAAAAGTACCACTCAAATACTTAAGTACCCGAAAAGTTGAAAAATACTGGTACTTGCCTTTTTTAAGTAAGTACCAGTACCACGGTACTGAAGTACAAGTACAAGTCCCGGTACTGGTACTTGTACTTGAAATTTTACAGCTCTGGTCTTAATACACAATTATCCTCATAATTTATTGGGAAAGCGTAAAACTTGCATTGTTTCGGCTTATCTCAGAAACCACATGCCTGATTTCAAAATTTTGATATTCATAGGGTAAAATGGGGTATAGACACAAAAAAGCGGCATCAGATTTTAAAAAATCCTGGTGTTTGAAAGGTTTATTTGTAGGAGATGGATTTAAACATAATTCGGGTTTTAAAATGCATAGGGTAAAAAGGGGTAAAAACAATAAAAAAAATTGTCTTTGCTTTAATAAGTCATTTTTAGGATTTAGCTATAGGGACACATTTCCTTCCAATTTATGCTACATATATGCTATTCATAGGGTGAAATGGGGTTAGAACAAAAATTTTAATTCGATCTAAAAAACTTCTTTTTGTGTTTAAAAAGATATTCTTAGGGAATGGGTTAAGTCAAAAAGGTTTCTGATTTTAAAAATTCTTTGAGGTTGAAAAGTAGGTAATATTTAGAGGTTTGAATTCAAGGGTCACTCAAGGCTTAGATAGTTTCAAAATAAAGCATTTTGTAAAGAAAAGAAAGAAGGAAAAAAATAATCAAAAACTAAAAAATAAACCAAAAAAAACACGAACAAATAAAAAACAAAAAAAAATGTAGTAAACGAATTTTAAAAATTCTTAAGTTTCTATGTTCTAACCTGAGAATGTTTTTCTTAAATTCAACTTCAATCCGGTATTTTACAAAAAGGCATAGCAGGCATTGCAAAGGTTATCAGTTTTTCAATAATTTTTTTTTTGAAAATTTGCAATAAAAACTCATTTTTACGACTTTTGACCCTTTATACTGACCAAGCGGTCATCGGATGGTTGAGGAACCCTCTCATTGGATTCGATCAAAATCGGTACAGTATTGAATTGAATTCGTTAGATTCGGAGATTCAATTTCATCGAAATCGAAACGAAAAATCGAATTTGAACAGTATAACATAATGATTTGAGTTAAATGAAAATGATCGATTGATTTAAATAATCGAATCATTCTTGAACGATTCGATCATTTGAAATGAACGATTTACACAGGCATACAATTTTCTCTAGACCAAACTTTCAGAAAAAAAATATTCTCTCATTTTACCCCAATTCACCCTACACGTAATTAAATTAAAAAAAAAAAAGTATCTAGCCCTTAAATAATCGTTCAAGTCCAACCTTTAATTATCTAATACTTTTCAAAAAACATACAATTTTAAAAATCGAATACCATTTTTGCGTTTACCCCATTTCACCCTTAAAATAGCTAAGTTTTGAGGAATGTCTTCCAAGTAAATAAATAAATAAATTTGGTGGCACAAACGGCTCATGAAGAACCAGGGCCTAGTGACTTACAACTCTCAACCATTCCTGGTACGCGTGTCTGCAGGAACGGAGGGGACCTACAGTTTATTGCCGAATCCGAACGGCTAAGGTGAGCGGTACTTTTCTATGACAGAAGATACTCTTGGAGGATTTGTCACTTCCTCGCAAGAGGTAGTAGCTCCGAAAAAAACTTTAGGTGGAAGCGGCTGGTATTGAACCCCAGACCTCTGGCAAAAAGAATTTTTTAATCTCATACAAATTTTAGTTTTTACCTCACTTCACCCTATACATTAAAAAAGAAAAGCTTCTCCTTCAGTGTTTTTACAGAAAATCTCAGAAATTTAGCTGAGGAAACTTCGACGCTTTTGCGTCTAACTGATGGTACTGTTTTTTTTTTTTTTTAACAAACGCGTATTTGAAAGATATGCAAGATTACTGGCAAAAGAACAATCCTTCCGCGAAATTTCTCATTAACTTTTAACAACATTCTTTTACCTCCAAAGTCACGATTATTGTTAATCGAAAACTTGTTGCATGCCTGCCTTGAAATCGATTAACGCTACCTCATTCGATTTGCACGCCATCGATAATCCACTCTTCTGTCTCTCAAATCCCTATATTTCTCAGAAAACCTTAAGCTGAATAGATTAATTCCTCACAAGGCTATCGTGTAATTTTGTGCGGATGTGCATGGTGTTGTCAATGATGATGTTGATGATAGAGAGATAGTGAAAAGGAGGGTAATTTTATTTAATTCACGTTTAACCTTAAAAAAAAAATAATAATCTCTAGCTCCACTCAGCTTTCCAGCTAGTTGCTATGAAAGCTAATGATGAGTTTTGTTAATGTTGAAGATAGCGCCGACAACATTAACGACGACGACGAACGATGTCGACGAATCCAACAACCAGGGATGATGTTGATCATTATGCGCCGTGTGTCCGCTTTTGATAAAAAAAAAATCCCACTGCATCACTCTAAAGAGGAACTGCAATCCGCGAAAAACATAAAATCTCTGAACTATCGTCTCTCATTAAAACGAAGCTCTATACCGCGGGTATGGACTACCAAGCAGCATACACAAATTTATAAAAAAAAAAAAAAGAAAAAAAAAAAAAAAACTTTCAATTACCTAAGATTTGCAGTCAGATTGGTTTCAATGATATGACACGATTTTGTATCTAGTTTGCCTCCCATTCACTTTATTCGTCAAAAAGCACGGATGGTATGCACCGAGAGTTCTGAGGAAAGTAGCACATTCGTGTGGGCGAGCTAATTATGAATCCTTGCGACGCAATTTTACCTAATTTAAGCGCGGACGAGCTCTAAAGAGCAGCTTGCTTAACAACATTGGGACTGGGAAATGGAAATTTTATACCTCAACCTCAGTCTTCGATAGAAAGATTTTTTTTAAATAAATTATAAGTAAAAAAGCATTCTCAACTAAATTGACCTCGTATTTTAAAATCTGTTGAATAGTTTATTTATTTATAATTTTTCGACTTCCTTATTAAATAGTTTGTATCAATATTTGTGTTCAGCAGGCTTGTAAAAGAATGCAATGTGAATGCCATCTTTGATGATTTTGCATTCTTGCATATTTGCATAGGCTTTTTTTGTAAAATTATGGCTACAAGTTATATGAACATGAAGAAAATTCGATCAATGGGGAAAAAGTTTAATGGGATCAGAGCACATAACGGAGGGCGAATCTTCTTCACCCTCCAATTACCGACCGATTGCACTTACGTCCCTTCTTTCCAAGGTCATGGAAACGCTGATAAATTATCAGATTAAGAAATATCTCGAGGACCGAAAGCTTCTTAATGACCGGCAGTACGGCTTTCGCAGCAATAGGTCCACTGGTGATCTGAAATCTTATCTCACCGAACAGCGGAACCAATCTTTACATCGTTTTGGAGAAAGTAAGATTATTGCACTTGATATTTCAAAGGCATTTGATAAAGTTTGGCATCTTGCTCTCTTATCGAAAATGCTGGTGTGCCCCAGGGCTCCGTTCTGTCCCCAAACCTCTTTCTCATTTTTATTAATGATCTTCTGTCTGTAGCTTCTAATCCAATAAACTGTTTCGCTGACGATAGTACCCTTAGCTTTTCGTATTCGTTTCCTGATTCACATCCCTGCTCTTCGGATGTGGAACAGCAACGGCAAAATATGATTAGTTCATTAAATTCTGATTTAGATAGCATTGTACAATGGGGAATGAATAACCGCGTAGAATTTAATGCTTCGAAAACTCAATGCTGTCTTTTGTCGTTAAAGCGAGACTTACCCCCCTTGCCACTGTCCATGAGTGGTACTTGCATCGAAGAAACCAGACAGCTTGCGATTCTTGGTATGAGTATCAAGAACCACCTCTTGTGGAAGGAACACATACTCAACGTTGCCAAGAATTCCGCAAGATGTCTAGGTTTCCTTCGGAGATGCAAGAAATTTTTTTCCCCTTCTGATCTGGCTATTATCTATAAAAGTTATATACGACCAAAGCTTGAGTATAACTCCCATCTCTGGGCTGGTGCTCCAGCAACTTACTTAAGCCTCTTGGACAATATTCAAAGACGAGCCTTTAAAATGATTGGAGATAGGAACATTATAGAATCATTTGCGTCTCTCGAACATCATCGTAACGATTCATGTCTCTTTCTCTTTTATCGTTACTTCTACGGTCAGTGCTCTAGTGAAATAGCCAGTTGCATTCCTCCCCTTAAACAATTCAACCGTAATGCTCGCGCTTCTAGGAATGCCCATCAGTTTACCCTTGAGCCCAACTTCGGTCGTACTGTCAAATACAGGGATTCGTTCTTTAGCCGTACTACGCGAATGTGGAATGCCCTTCCAAGCTCTGTCTTTCCCTGTCATTGTGATATTCAATTCAAGACCAATGTACACCGACATCTCCTTTTAAATCCCCTCCGCCTTACCTAATGCTCGCACTGTGTCTCTGACATATTAGACATATTAAGGATACCAATTCCCTTGAGTGCGCGTAAATTATTAAAAAAAAAAAAAAAAAAAAGAAACAATCAAAGGAAAGCAAAGAATGCAAATGAATGCGAAAAATGCCAATGAATGCAAATAAATGCAAAGAATGCAAATAATCAAATAATGCAAATAATTCAAATGAATGCAAAGAATGCATGCAATCCCGAATGATTGCATTCAATTGATTGCTGTAAAACGAATGGAAGGACAATTTTTCAAAAATTAAATTGCTCCCGCAGCCTTATAAAATGTTTTTCTTAGAATAATCCAAGAATCAGCCTTTTAAATTTGGGGACACCCAGTCGCACAATATATTTCTCGCATGATACTTTTCTCGTTTGATATTTTTTAACATGATATTTTTCTCGCATGTTAACGTATAGTAATTTTCTCGCATGATACATATGTTTCCCACATGATGCTACCCTCGCATGATGTTTTCTGGCATGGTGTTTTTTCGCAAGATATATTTCTCGTATGATATATTTGTTGCATGAAATATTTATCGCATGAAATATTTCTAGCATGATTTATTTCTGGCAAGATATTTTTCTCATGATAAATATATTGCTCGCATGATATATGTATATTACTCGCACAATATAGTTCTCCCATGATATTTCCCCCAAGAAATATTTCTTGCATGAAATATTTCTCACATGAAATATTTTTCGCATGAAATATTTCTTGAATGAAATATTTCTCGCATGAAATACTTCCCGCGAGATACTTTTTTGTTCTGAAAAATATATTAACCATTGATTACAGTTTAAAAAACGTTCTTCCTGTTCGAATAACAGGTGGCCCAACTAGCCCCTCTATACCCTAATCCTCACTTCATCCAATTCTCTTTACCCAATTATACTGAAGTTAAAGAAAAGAAGTTTTTCAAACCTCATCTATAAACGTGTTTAGTTTCCCAAAGCAAGTTTATTTATGTTTACTCAAATTAAGAACCATGCAGATTGCAGAGTCTAGGGTTCTTCAGATCAAAGGATGCTAATTAAAACTTTCAAAATATGAACATACATCATCAAAAAACTTAAAATAAATAATTCTTTTTATTTTCAAACACAATAAATACATAAAAAAAACAAAAGAAACCCAGACATTTAAGGAAAGAGAAAGCATGCCATTGCATTTTGAAAAAAAGCATTTAAGCCTTTGCTGATGGCGACCGAGGAGAGGCCATCTTTTGCGCAAAGCCCCACCAACAACACCTCTTTTGCACCATCCGCAGCCATTAAAATAAACAAAAGATACCAATTTACATACAAATTCAATATAGTTGCATCAGCCTCTCTAAATAGGAGAAATAAACAAAAATATATAAAAAGAAAAAAAAATAGCGACAAATTTTTGCATTTATTCTACGAATGTATCAATTTTTCATTCGAGAAAATTCTCCCCGAGACAAAAACAAAGAAACCTTGCAAATTTCTGGGTGGTAATCAGGTTCGTTCCAAAAAAAAAAAAAAAAAAACCAACCCACCAAGGGGTTTGGCCAGCGGATGAAAGAAGAAGATTTATTGAAATTGGAATTTTATGCCGTTGGCGGTATGATTATAGTGCAAATGGCCAAAACAACACCACACACTACACCATAACCATATCCAAAATTAAAGCAACTGCAATGTGGACAGAAAATTTGGTGTTTTTTTTAATTTTCTCCCTTTTTTTAAATTTAGCGATAATATGACTGTCATGGGATTAGCATTTAAATAATAGTACCGCTGCGGCTTAAAGCCCCATCTCCGTTGTTACACGAACAACACAGGCAAATTCGCATTTTTATTTTTCCATTAGATGTCGCCCTAACTTCTTGATGAAATTTGCCGCCAGTTGGCTTGTTGTGGGTTTGTAACAAATTTTTTAGCTGTTGACATGACTGTGTGAGTTTAGTTGAATTTATATTTTACAAAAGGAGAGTGCACTGAACTCGAATTACATACATGCTGGCAGGCAGTCAAACGATATGACATCAAAAAAAAAAAAACAACAACAAAGTCCTTATATTTTCATATTACAAGCAACGAAAATAAATGTCAACTTAATGTTGACGTATGCTTGTATAAAAGAAACACTGGGGACTTAAACAAAAAAAAAAAGAAGACCGAAAAAGAAAAACTGTCAGTATGTTCATTAGAAAAAAAAAACAAGTTTTAAGGATCCTCGAGAAAAGTTTGCAGACTTTTTGGTCCTCCATTATAGCAAATAGTAAAGTAGGACGTACAACTGAGCATATAAGATAAGGCAACACACTCATGAAGATTCAATTTTTCAAACATAATTTTATATTATTTTTTTTTGTGGATGAACACAAATTAAAGTTGTGTATAGGTAACGATGTAATATTGAAAAGTGGTTTGTAACTATACGACAAATTTTGAAAAAGTACATTTTTGTACATCCCAATGATAAACCTTAAGTACTTGAAAATGGTTTTAAATTAAAAAGCTGCAAAATAAAGTCCAGAAAATGGAGCAATAAGCATTTTAAAGTTAGTCAACGACTTTACCAAAGTTAAATGAGTATCAACACAAGTGGAATAAAAGTAGTTGTTTAAATGCAACTTCGAAACTTTTGCCCACTTTGCAGTATATTATATTTTTATTCAAGAGGATGAGTACCTAAAAATTAGAATTTATTGCAAGAGCAAGGCAAGAGTAGCAAATCTCATTATCATAGAAAATTGAGATTATGCAAATTTTTTATGAGTGTCAACTTAGCGAAACAACATTCACCGATCGAAAAAAATTTAATTGGGTAATTAACCGTGAATTAGTTGTGATAATTTCGAATTTGTCGTTCGATGTTTTCTATGTTTTTTTTTTGCTGCTTCGCTAACTTCGTGTCAACTTAGCGAAGCAGCATCTGAAAAACGTATAAAAACTTCATATTGTAAATGTTTTACTGCTCTAATTTGCCGTTTATTAGTCGTAAAATAGTTAGGACAATTTTGAATTTTTCGCTTTATGTTTTCTATGTTTTTTTGCAAAAATGTAAACTTCGTGTTAACTTAGCGAAGCAGCATGCGAAAAACGTATAAACACTTCTTATTGTGAATGTTTTACTGCTCTATAATTTGCCGTTAATTAATCGTGAACTATTTGTGACTATTTTGAATTTGTCGCTCTATGTTTTCTATGTTTTTTTTTTTTTGCAAAAATGTGAAATTCGTGTCAACTTAGCGAAGCAGCATCCGAAAAACGTATAAAAACTTCTTATTGTGAATGTTTTATTGCTCTATAATTTGCCGCTAATTAGTTGTGACAATTTTGAATTTGTCGCTCTATGTATTCTATTTTTTTTTTTGTGCAAAATTGTGAAATTGGTATCAAATTACCGAGGAACGTCTGGAAAAGAGTTAAAATCTTCTTATATTGATTGGGTTCTTGCTTAATTAGTTGTTAAAATTTCAATTTTATCGTTCGATGTTTTCTATGTTTTTTTTTTTATTTTGGAAAAATTATATTAAACATTGCACGACAACTAACAGCAAATTTTTAAGCAATAAATATTTCGATTACACAAGTTTTAACCCATTTTCAACGAGTTCATCTCGAACTTTAAATGAATTTAATAAAAAAAAACATAGAAAACATCGCACGAAAAAATATTAAGTAAATTATTAAGCAAAAACCCAATCAATATACGAAATTTTCAACTCTTTTCCAGACGTTCCTCGGTAATTTGATACCAATTCAAAAATTTAGCAATAAAAAACATAGAAAACATTGCACGACAAAATTGAAATCGTCACAAATAATTCAGGATTGCCAAACCGCAAATTGTAAAGAACTAAACCACGGAATATAAGAAATTTTTACCACTTTTTGCGAAAAAAAAACATAGAAAACATAGAGCGGCAAATTCAAAATTGTCACACCTAATTCACGAGCAATTAACGGCAAATTATAGAGCAGTAAAACATTCACAATAAGAAGTGTTTATACTTTTTTCAGATGCTGCTTCGCTAAGTTGACACGAAGTTAGCAAAGCAGCGACAAATACGTAGAAAACATTGCACGACAAAATTAAAATTGTCACAAATAATTTGGAACTGCTGAACGGCTAATTATTAAGCAATCGACTATTCGCTATAGGCAGTTTTTACCCCTTTTTGAGGTGCTTCGCTAAGTTGATATCAACTATGCGAAGCAGCAAAAAAAACATAGAAAACATCGAACGACAAATTTGAAATTATCACAACGAATTCACGACTTATTAGCGGCTAATTACCCAATTAAATTTTTTTCGATCGGTGAATGTTTTTTCGCTAAGTTGACACTCATAATTTTTTAAAATTGGCTTCGATGAGTAATTTTGAAACAAAATTCTTTAGCATAAATAGCTTAAGCCTATCTTATTTCTCTTTCGAAAATCGATATTGTTTGCATATTCACCATGACCATGTGATTTGCATCAAAACTTTTCTTAACCGTTGCACAATGAAGAATAGGAGAACAACAGCATATCATAAATGCTTTTTACTAAAGTGGTTACTGACAATAAATTTTAATTTTATTTAAAAGCTAAATAGTCAATCTTTACTATACTGAAGAAATTTAACATAATGCATTCAAAGAACAAAAATTTTGAAGCCCTTAAGTTTAGTATTTTTTTGGATGTTCAATTCAAACCCATCGGTTCATTACATTAAAAGTTAATTTTCCATAAAACTTTGAAGGAATAGTTATAAGGTATTATACATTGCTGAAAAGCTCGTTTTGTGAAGATTTAAGGAAAATTTTATTTTGAGACTTATTGCGAGAGTCTATTCGACAAAAGTGGATCAAAATTCTTGATAAAATTGAAATTTCTTTCAAATAGAAAATATTCAGTAAATATTAAAAGGCAAATAGAAAAATATTAACCAATAGATTTTTTTCCAAAAGTACTGGAGCACTTAATTTTGTTGTTGGGTACTTAATTAGCACCTATTAAGCACCTAATGATGGCATCATTAAAACTTTGTTCTGCTGACCTTGCTCTGCTAACTTGAGAGACATGATACTCTTGGAGGATTTGTCACTTCCTCGCAAGAGGCAGTAGCCCGGAAAAAACTTAAGGTGGAAGCTGTTGGTATTGAACCCAGACCTCTGGCATGACAGTCCATCGCACTAACCATTACGCCACGGGCTACTACATAATAGACTGAAATCTCTATGCGAACCGGTCAGTCTCGTGCTGTGCCAGAATCTAATTATAGCAAAAAATTAGTCGGTCCGTGTTAATATATCTCTTTACGGTGGTGATGGTAATTGAAGTCAAATGACCATAAATAATTCAGCTTTTTCAGTTCATGCAACTCCAATTATTTAAAATAAAACCATCAAGCTCCATTAAGCGACACTTCAGATACTTTTTGTAGTATCTGAAGTGTCGCTTAAATTTAAATAAACACACTTTCATAATTTGTAACGCTATTAAAACTTCATAATCATAATCTTGTTTTTTTTCTTCTTCTTCTCTTCCTTAGTGACAAGACAACATACCAATATCTTCAATTAAAATGCTATAACTTTTGAGTTTTTCTTCGAAAATCACTTGAAGAAGTTTGAAACTAACAATAAATCATTTAAAAACTTTTTTATGATGTTTCTCACAAAAAGCACACCACACACACACACACACGTACACACACACACAATTCAACAAGTATCTAGGTACACATGCTTTCATGATAAAGTATTTATCATGAAAGCAACAATTTATAATTTATTGTTTTCCAAGGTTAATCGTTTTAAAGTTTTTAAGGTGAATGATAGATTGCTTTGGGTAACCTTGCGGGTATATGTGCTTGGTGGGTTGTCTTAAGTTGTGCGTACACATCCATTAGAAAGTTAATGCATAATTATTGTAAGATATAATAATCGCAAACCTCTTTTATGAATCAAAACAACAACAACAAAATTACTTGGAAGAGAATTAACCACCTTGAGAGTTTTTTTTTTGCAAGATGAATATCTACAATTTCGTATAAAAAAAGATTTAATCTTTTACCATTAACATAAGTAAGGCAAAATATGAAATAAAGTGCACATCTTGGTCTCAACTAATTTTTTACTATTGTTAAGCTACAAGAGCACACGGTTTGCGAAAGTCGCAAATATTTGCAAACCCGACTTCATTTTTACGTCACAATTTGCGATCTTTGCTCAAAATCCTGTGGACAAATCTTTGCAAATCACTTGCGGATTATTTGCAAGACCCATATCGCAAAAAAATTTGCGACTTTTCCGCAAATCGTCTTAACACTCACGCAAACCATTTGTGACAATTTGAGAGCATGTGCGATCATCCTAACTATTTGCGACCACACAAAAATGTAACACTGCAAATGTGTAATTTGCGAGCAAATAGAACTCTAGGGTTCGAGAAGAGTATGGTACCTACACAAATTATAAAGAAAATAAATGTCATGCTCGCAAACCTGCAAATGATTAAAGATGCATTTTGTACAAAGCTGTCGCAAACCATCTGAACAAATTGCAAATAAGCCACACATTTTGCGGTACTATTTCGACCACGTCATTTGCGAGTCCCTTGATCACAAACATATTCGGACAAAAGTCGCAAATCGTCTGAACACGTTTATTTGCAAGTTTGCAAGGGTTGTCAAACGTATATATTTTGGATTGAATTGAATTGAAATATTGCGACTTTCGTAGCTTTAGCAATACAAAAACAAATTCAAAAAAATGTTGGCATAAACAGTTAAAAGCTAATTGTTTCAGTTTTTCACAAAGTCAATACAAACATGAGTTAAAAATTTCAAATCGTCAAATTTTTAGCAATTGCTTGGTTTCATAATTATAAAAAAATAAAATGCACGACCGGGTCGCACAAACTGGCTCTTGTAGTAAATGTTTCTTCCGAAAAATGATTGAAACAAAAATTGAACTTTTTTTTTAAATAAAAATACTTGTATGCAGTATTATTCGCACTTGATAGGACCTTCAGATGAAAAATTTTAATCAAAATCGGTTGAACGGCGAACGAGAAAGACGAATATAAAAAAAAAAAAAAACGGTTCTATAACAGGTACCGTTAATAACAGGTTTTGGTAATTTTTTTAGAAACTAATATCGTAAGTAAATATACTTAAGTAAGCTTTCACTTTTTCCATGTTCGAAAGGCAGCGCCACTGAATTTTTGTGAAAAAAAAACAGATAGAATCATACCATTTGCTACTTATTTCTTACGCTTATTTTTCACAGAAACAGATCAAAATTTCTTGTATGTATTTTATTATAAAACATTAAGTTCCCTCAGATAATTGTTTTGTAAGAACTAAAATGTATTAATTTTTGTTTATTTGAAATGGAAGTTGATTGAATCTGTTTTTCACAAAAGCTTTACGAAAAATCGCATTTATTTAAAAGCATTAAAGGGCAAGTATTTTCTTGGCCTTTATTGCCAATGAGGAAAAATCTTCCCTCGGTTTTGCCATTTTAACTATTATCGAAATGTCAAAATAGAGTCTGATTCCCTCCGCAGCAGCCCATTCGTCGGATTTTTTGATTGGGGGAAATGTTTTTATAATTCGCTACCTTTTAAATTGCGTTTACAGCCTGCGAGCAGAGCAAGTATAGAAATTAACAAATCTGACATAAGGTATAAATTCATACAAGTTGAAGTCTCAAAAAATTCATTTTCACTTTGTTGGGGTCTAAAATCAGTGTGAAAAAGATTGCTAAAAACGTGTCACTAAAATTATTCATCTGTTTTCTAAATATGATTTCTTGCGAATCAGCTTAACTGAGAATCTTTTAACTTCAAACAGTTTTTTATATCAACGTATTTTATCTCTCTGCCCCTTTATGAAAGCCCAGTTTATTTATCCTCGGAGAGGTTCGAGAGACTGAAATTGCAATAATCTGCACAGACCTATTTCATCTGTCAAATAAATACTATGCTCGAATTTTCGAACTTACTTTAGTAATGCACTTTTTTTATTGATACCAATATCAAGCAATTGCTAAACGCTTTTGCTTTGCTACGAGTATTACTTGGAGCAAGTTCTCCATTTTATTAATACGCATTGTATACTAAATTCAATTGAAATCGGTAATAGGTTAGATACTTGGCAATCAAAAAATAGTTCTATTAGAGGCTTTGTTTATAATGGCATACTGTAAATTTTGTTCCCGTACCTATATACTAATATAAGCAAACAAGCTAATTAAAATTACATGGGACGTTTTCGAGAAAATAAGACTTCTTAAAGATAGAGAAGTTATAGAAGATTAATTTTGGCTCCAAGTAAAAGTTTTGTTTAAAATATTTTATAGAATATTTTAAAACCGCCAATTGCTAACTTTGATAGGAGTTCAAGAAAGCATTTTCAAAATGAATTTTTCAAAAAAAAAAAAAAAAAAAAAAAAAAACTAGGTGGCATTAATAGATAAAAACTGTTCGGAATGTTTTTCAAATACCGAAACGAAATTAATTAAATCCTTTTCTTTTTTTTGGAAAAAGCTTTGACAAAAAAAGATTTTCCAAAAATCCTAAGAGTTATATGGCAAGGACTTAGCGTTAGTTTTGGTCTTAAAAATTAAAAACAAGTGTGGGCGATATCCAAAAAACTATATGTAAGATACCAAGTTTAGAGTAGACTGTAGATGAACACACTGGCAGACATCAGACGGACGAAAATACATTATTTAAAATTTGATAAAAATATCCAAATCAATATGGACGCTATTTTGTAAACTATGATAAACTTTTACCAATGTAGCTACAAAGTTCTAAGTTTTAGCAGTAAATTCTATAATTTCGACATTTTGGAGTTTTAACTAACCTACATATATACCGTGAATGTCATCTGTTTGTTTTTTGTTTTTGACAGCAATATTTCCACATAGATTTATGTTTCACAGAAATTATTCATACCAACTACAAAGAAGTATGTAAATTATATCAGACATTTCATGCAACAGAAAATATAGCTGAATCATGAAAGTTTTTATAGAAATTATTTTGATGCCCTGGAATTCAGAGAAAAGTGGCTGAGTTATTCGGGATTTTGTTGGCGGTAGCAACTCACCTGTAACAACTTTATGATAATTGAGAAATCAGCTTTAATTGCCACATGATTAAGCATGATGATTAAGCATACACATATACTTTATCAAGTCGTTATTTTATTTTTAAAAATCTCATTTTATTTATATGAAACAAAAAAAAAAAACCTTTCATTTTCTACCTAATTTGAAAAATACTATAGTTGTTGTATTTTACTTGATTTATGTTCATTAATTTTTCAAATTGTTCAAAATTTATAATATAGTAATAGATTATTTTCATTTAAATTAAAAACATTTAATTGGCCAGCTTGAAAAATTATAAATATAATTTTGTTCATCACTTGTTACTACAACAAAAAAAAATTGAAAAAAAAACTTTATGATTATATTTACCTTTTTATATTAGAAAAATAAAATCGAAAAATTTCCAAGAGGATACTTTAACTTGGTTTGTTAAAAACTTGGAATCACTTGGAACAAAGGTGCAAAAATAATACATATAGGTATTTACAAATTACAAGCGATATTTTTTTCTTACGAGATATTTACCTGAATTAAAATAAATAATTTACACACTTCAGAGCATTAGTACCAACCTGTAACAAAAAAAAAATAATTTTTTAGAGTGGTTAAATAATTTATTAAAATAATTAATGTCATAAGAAAAAAATGCGGTTATATAAAGGAAAATTTTGTTTGAGTCAATCAATTAATTGTATTGCTCAGGTAACTTGTTTATTTAACTTCAATTTAATTTTGTTCGTCGTTCTACATTTTTTGTTTGCCAAAAAGAGACTTGTTCACTCTGGTTAACAAAATTTCAGCAACGAATGAAGACACAAAAAATTTAGAAGGTGCGTCAAGATGCCGCTGCCACAGACGAAATTCAAAAATCTAATGATGCAATAATTAGGACCTAATTAGGTGCTAATTAAGTACTAGAATTTTAGCTGAGAACTTAATTCCCTTCCCCCTCAAACCTGTGGCAGTGCTAACTTGACGTCAAGATAGCGCCGCCACAGAAGGAATTCAAGAATCTAATGATGCAGTAAGAAGGACCTAATTAAGTGCTAATTAAGTGCCGCAATATTAATTTAAGTTCTCTTTGATTTGATCTTGAAATACACCTTAACAGTTTACTCGAAAATCCTAAAACTCCCAAAAATTATTGCACAGTGGAAAAGTGGCGGCGCCATCTAGACGCACCTCCTAAATAAAGACCGTTTCAAAACTTTATAGAGATTATTTATTTCTTACCCTTTATTTAACGGAGAACAAAAGTGCATAAAAACGACTTCTTACATACTTCTAGTATATCTTTCTCTGCTTTACGATAAGTATCTAAAATTGACTAACATTACAGTGTTTTTGTAACTAAAACTGACAAACTAAGAAATTGAGTTATCGAATTATGGATTTAAACTTAATCTTGTTGTCTGGTCTTATCTATTATAATATACTCAAGATTTAAAGTTAAAAAGTTTAGAGAAATCAAATTCCTGAGTCAATTTTTGTTTCCCTAATATTCAATGCTCTTATCAATTCTTAAGGCTTAACTACAATCAAGACTTTTTGCAAAAAAGTCCAAAAATGATAAACTAAAACATGCCTGTGTGCGAAAAAGCCTCCGAAATTAGTGTTTGGTATGTCAATTCAGATTGATACTACAGACAAAACCCAATTTTTTTGCACACAGACATCTCTAAGCATATTTTTGCTCTTCACATTTTCACTTTTCGCCCTACATTTTGAAAAAAGCCTTGAATGTAGTTAAGCCTTTAGTCAAAAACTAATAACCAGTTGTAACAATTTTTATTGGCTTGAGTAATTACAAAACAAAAAAAGGTTCTTTTTCTCCAAAAAAAAAAAAAAAAAAAAAAACATTTTTCAAAAAAAATACTAAATACTACATGGATTACATGTCTTATGTGCTATAACGTGAATTAACGATATGGGATATAAGCGTAGGGATGCCCTTTTTCAAACCCTTTCGAAAGAGATATCAGTGACGTCAGTGGCACTTATGTATCCGAAGAAATTGAGCTCAAATTAATTTGAGTACTCCTAATTTTGCTGCAATTTACCCCAAACGCGATGACTCATCACATGAAACTATGAGGCGATAGCTATAAAACAATTCCTCTATAATCTTTGCGCAATCTTTATCTATCGATTGGTATATTTAGGATGTCTGTAGTGCAAACAGTCACTTAGCAGTAGGGCGCGAGCGGTACATGTTTTCGTGACGGTCCTCATTTCGCTACATCACCCCAACCGTCCGAGAAAGACATGTAATCCATGTCAAAAGGTTAAATAAGTAGTGGTATACTGTTTTGCCAGGACAGTGTTCAAAAATCGAATGGAAATTTCGGTCGAAGTAATATCTAACCCACCTGCAGCTGCAAAGACATTTTCGTGACACAAATAAACTGACTGATAACTTGCCAACAAAGCTGTAAAATAGTAAAATATAATATACAGGGTGTTCCGTGGTGCAAATGAAAACCTTTGGTTCTTGAGATCATTTTGAGTCGAAAAGAGGTCGTTTCCGCTTCCTTTTCGACTTAAAACTGTTTTTATGATTTTTGGTTTCGTTTTTTTTTTTAAGTGGCTCTAACTTTGCCAAACTGTAACAGATTCTTAATTTTTTTTCTGTATTCACACAAGAGCAGAAAAAAATAATACCAAAAGCTATAAAGGCCAACAAATGGGTTTTATAATAAATTACAGCAAAACCTTTCCCTGCATTAAAAATTATAGCAGGGTGGGTAAAAAGTCTGAGCTGCTCTTGTTTGAATACAGAAAAAAATTCAAGAATCGGTTGCAGTTTGGAATAGTTAGACCCACTAAAAATAAAAAAAAATGAAACCAAAAATTCTAAAACAGTTTTAAGTCGAAAAGGCAGCGAAAACGAGAAAATTACATCTTAAGTTTTTTGACTCAAATAATCTCAGGAACCCATAGTTTTCATCTGCATCGTTGACCGCGGGACACCCTGTTAATAAATGAATTAGACTTAAGTACAACTGAAGTACCAAAGTAATGGTACTTAAACTTTTTAAGTAGGTACAAGTACCATTCCATGTAATTGTACTTAAAATTTATAGATACCAGTACCGGTAGGTACTTCTACTTGTAATTAAAATTACAAAAAAGAATTGCAGGATTTTTAAGTACTGATTACTTAAGTACTAAAATACTCTTCAAAAACATTTACATAGTTCATTTTTAATTGCTTAAGTAGGTACTTTTAATACACTTTTTCATTCTTTAAGCTTATAATTCCTTCTTATTTCCAAATTGGACGAAATGAAAATGAAAAAAATTATAGAATTAAAATTACTGAAGGAATAAAAGTATTTACAAATTAAGTATTTAAGTAATCAGTAAAAAATTTTAATAGTCGTATTTATAAACTTTGTCTAACTTTAGACAGCCGTCAAAGTTTTAAATAAACATTTTTAATTGTTGCTTAAGTGATCTAAGATTTAATCTAGATTTAGACAACGGATTCGACTAATATATCTCAGCTTTGACAAAAATAAAAATGTTGTTTTTAAATAAAGCATTTTCCGACTATTTCAAAATACTTAGACACAGTTTAAATAGTCAAAAATCTATTAATTTTTTTGTGTAATTTTATTTACAAGTGCAAGTGCCGGTCCTGAAACTAAGAAATTTTATTTACAATTACATACCATGGAATTGTACTTGTACTTCAATTTATTGATATACAAGCTAATTGTACTTAAGCTTTAATTATACAGGTCTGCTTGCCAATTTATCGACGAAAGATTTAATTTTGGGCCACTTCTTTAGATTCCTCACAATTTAAAGCCATTTGTTAAAGGATTCCTCTCGTATGTATATATGATTTTTATTCTTTATCTTAACGAAAATAAATTTAAAAAAAAAAGCTAAAATTAAAATTCCATTCCTAATTTATTGCAGAGAACAAAATATAGTGATGTTATGATCCTCAATAATACACTTGTCAAAACAATTAAGGGAACAAACAAAAATCACTTTTTTTTAGTGTTTTTCGAAGAGCTGTATCTCTGTGAAAAGTGGTCGTATTGAGATGAAACAAAAAACATTCTGAAGCTTAATCCTTTTTGTATTGAGAAATTTTCGCAAATGATTTTTTTAAGGTACCGTTATTGCGCAATCATAAGAAGCAGCACGGCCAAAAATTTAAATTTTTTTTCTTTTCTTTGAACATTGTCATTTTCTTTTAAAATTTTTTTTGAGCCAATTTAATGTTTTGTTTCAATAACTTGTTTATTCAGCTTTAAGGTCATCTTTTTTCGTCATTGTACAAATTTTTTTCAAAAGAATATCTGGCTTTGAATGAAAAAACAGACTTTTGACTTCGACTACCAATATTATCGCAAGGAATGAGGACACCGAAAATTTATGGATAGTTTAAGAAACTGGAATTAATATTCTACAAGATTTTTTCAAAACTTTATAACGATTATTTTTTTTTGGCTCCTCATCGTTACATTCAGAAAAGGTCTAAAAAACGACTTTTTAAAGACTTTTTGTAAATATTTTACTGATTTAAAAATATTGACTGTAGGACTTAATATGGGAATACATTTTAAAGAACTATAGACCGCCAATATTTCTGCAAAATTTCAAATAAATCCATTGAACCGTTTTCATGTACCGAATGATCAAATTCGTAAAAACCAATTAAGGGAACAAATTGGGTGGTTCATAAACATTGTGAAATTGTCATCAAAATGGAAACGAAAACATCAATTTCTGCCCACTTTTTTCACAGTTTTGCGTTAGTTACAATACTGATGAGATTTTAAGGGGAAGCAAAACATCTTTTCGAGAAAAAAAATTACAACTAAAATTTGAAAATTTTGAAAAAAAATATTTAATTTTTGCTCCAATTTTTTTTCTTTGAAAAAAATGTTTTTTTTTTCTTCTCCACACTTATCAGTATATAAATATTTAAAAATTTACTAGTATCGCCTTGTGTCGAAATTCGACACTTTCAATTTCGCAAAGAATTTGTTTGAAAATATTGAAGGAAAAAAACTTTTTTTTTTAAATTTTTTTTTAATATGCACAGTGTGTAAATGCGTGTCTCAAGAATATTCTGTACATCTCCGCAATTGTGGCTTTTCAACCAAATAAAATTTATCGAAATCGGTCAAATACATTTTGAGGAAATGGTTCCACAAAATGTATTTCAGCCTATTTTTATATATACATATGTAGATCAGCAAGTGCAATAAAATATTTTCTTTTAAAAGGTTTTATGCTTTTATATGAACTTTTCTCAAAGGAAAGCCAATAAGACTATTCAATCACAAGTTTATTGAACAAGATTTTCCAGAGAAAAAAAAATCCAATTTTGACTTTCTTCATTTCACATACCTACATACATATGTATATACGATTGCCCTTTGGCTATACGACTATAAGGACATCAAACAACAACCTAAATATTCTTGTTTAAGCAAAAAAGCCATCACTCACATCAAAAGAAGCTTTGTACCTACTACGTATAAATATTTACATGAAAAAACGTCCTTTCGAAATGTAGGCACATACAAACGAAATAAAACACCAACTTCCAAACATTGATAGGTACAAACATAACAACTTATAAAGATAGGTGGCCTACAGGATACATATACGAGTATGTACATTTTCAACAAAACATTCTCAACTATAAATGGTCCACCTGTTGGTGTTTAGTTCTTTTTATTTCTTTCAAATCGATAAGCAACTTGGAAAGTAGATAGACATTTCAATTCCATTTGAGATCAACTTACACAACATGTTGATAACTTGGTAACAGGCTTTACCTACTCAAGGTTGCCTTAAGGTACTTAAGTTTCGCCGAAATACATTCCATGTCACTAAATTTAAGTCTACCAAATACTTTAGCAAAAATAAATTTACTAACTAAACCCTTTTTTTTTTTTCTTCCGACGACATAGCTATAGATACTAGATGAAAAATTTTGACGTCCCTTACTTTGGCGAACACTTTTTGGGTGGATAAAAAAAAATTTGTATCTGAATTTGTAGCTAATTTGTTTCCAAGTTATTGGGCCTTATCAATAATCAAATTTAGTTATGACTTAAATAATGCAATGAATAAATTAACCATAACGTTATGGATCCTAAATAATTAACCATACATTGTATTCTCATTTTTTTGGAGTCAATTCAATATATGGTTCATTATTTATAGTCCACGTAAATATTTAGGTAATACCACGCACCGTTTATTACTTAGAGCCATTCCATTGTGGTCCATTTTACTGAAATATTTAAGTCGTAATTAAATTTGATTATTGGTAGGGCCCATTAGAGTTTCCGCTAAAATAAGTCTGAAGTTAGCGAACGGAATCTAACATAATACCCAAAATTGAAGCTTTTAAATCCTCTTGAGTCGCAAAAACCGCAATTGTGTATCAAGTACGAAAATTATAAATTTCTTTGTGTCAAAAATTGTAGCTTATGCGCAAAAAATAATTTGATGCTTTTTTGTTTATTCGAATTTTAAGTTTAAAAAGTGCATTTCCGGTCCGTTAAAATAAAACGGAAGTTGGTGCACAAAATCTAAAAAAGTGGAATTTTCAAATTTTTATTTTTGCCAGAAATTGTAGTTTTTAAAAATACTACTTTGTTGGGAAAACACGAAATTTGAAGCACTAACGGTTTTTCTTTTTAATTCGAGTTAACAAGTTTTAAAGTTAGCTCAAAAGTGAGCTCCCAAAATCTTAAATAATCAGAAAATCGATTTTTTTTTTGCACGAAACCCGTAAACCCCGATTTTGTAGCTCACATAGTTTTTTCTATAATACAAAAATCCGCTGCAATGGTCAAAATTTAAAAAAAAAATTGAATTTTTGAAAAAAATTGAATTTTTGAAAAAAATTGAATTTTTGAAAAAAATTGTTTGCCAAAATTGTAGCTTTTTTAAATGCTAATTTGTTGTGCACGAATTAATTTTGTAGCTTTGGTTCACGCAACAAATTAGCATTCAGATATCAAAATTTTTTGTTTGGTCCAAAAAGTGTCTGCCAAAGTAAAAAACATATGTCCAAATATATTCTAGTTTTCGACAAAGTTGAAAATAAAAAAAGTAAGTTTTCGTTCAATTTTACTTCAATCCGTTATTTTTGTTGCTTCAAAGATCCTATTTCTACTAATTAAGTAATAAACAATTTAGGCACCCAATTTTGAGTGTTTGACTAGAAATTAGTTCGAGTATCGAATATTGAAAACTAAAATTCTACTTAATAACGTAAAATTTGACCAAAATTAGTTTGAACACAATTTTTTTTCATTATTTTTTTTCAAAATTTTGAGTTTGAAAATTAATTTTTCAAAAGCAATTCTCTCAAATAATTTGAATTAAAAATATACGGACTTCTGGCTAGCATGACATCGTGTTTCCGTTGTTTTTTAATAATTTTTTTTCTATTTTAAGTAATGTTTTTTTTTTTTTTTGAAAATTGCCCCTCCCGCCTAAATGGGGGGAAATTAGACCCCCTATATACGATTTTTTTCTTGTCTCTTCATAACCTACACGCTCTAGATTTTTGTCACACCTTAGGTTAACCACACTGTATACGGAATAAAGATATTAGCTCAATATCACAAAAATATGCACAGATATTTGATTTAAAAATTTTACAAAAAAAATGCATTGCTTCTATAGAAAATAAATAATTGTAAAATTCTACAACCTCAATCAAGCGAACCGGAATGTTGAACAATAACAAACGAAACACAAAAAAAAAAAAAAAACATTTACATTCAAATCAACAAACAATGAACAACAACAGACATCAGATGAAGAGAAAATAATACAACAAAATCCAGAGTTAATCTTCTTGTATTTCTCAACGAAATAAAAATCGCAAAGGAATAACAAGAAAAAAATATATCCGAGAAAAATAAAAAAAAAATCAACATCAAAACACACATTCAAAAAACAAATAAAACAAGAAGAAAAAAATAAATAAAATATACAATTCGCGTCTTATCGTTCTTCAATATAGGTAGTATGAGTAGACTATAAATAGATAGACATTCGTAGGTACACAACGAGAAAAAGAAAATCGATTTTATTCAACAAGAAATTGTTACGATTTCCCATTTGAATTATTGATTAGCAGAAAATAAGTAGGAATCGGCACAAAGATCCTCCATCTTCATATTATAGTAACTAAGCTGACTTCCATGTTCCATCCCATCACCACCGTCATCACATCACCATCAGCATCAAAATCATCCATGTCTACGTTTTTTTACTCAATAAACTGATTTCCGGTTGTGTTTTTATTTTTGTTCTTCTTTATCATACTCTCTACACACCTAAGTGTGTTTGTCCGGGCTCCACATCCACACCCTTTTCCGATATAATGGAATTTTGTAATTTGACGTTGTGCAAGGATACACAGAATTACACACATTTTAACGCATTGTGGATTCTCATGTTGTATATACAAATCTTTTCTGCTAATAACAAAATGGGTATTTCTTCGTATCTACTAAATTAAAAAAAAAATTTATATTGATAAATATTTGAAGAATGTTGGCAATTCTGTTGTCGTTTGTTACCTGTTTTATTGCAATTGATAGGAATATAACAACGAAGTTTAATCAACATTTTTTAAGGAATTTTTGATAAAATTTGAAAAAAAAAAATCGGTTGCATTGCAATTATCATCAGTTCTACTTGTTTGATAATTTCAATACAATGTCAGGTTTAAAAATTAAAATATCACAACCAATACTTTTCTCAAAGCATAGTTAAAAGCAGAAAATTCTTAAAAAGTATGCAACACATTGAATATTAAAAATTTTAAATCATTTAATGCTTGTAGGACAGCAAAAGCAGGCGAGTGGTAAAAAGACATCTAAAGCATCTGGTTTTCTGGATGCTTTGATGGATGGTTTGATAGGGGCATTGAATACTAAAAACAAAAATACTATTTTATAACGTAAAATTTTGAACGAAATTAGTTCGAACAATTTTTTTTTTTTTTCATTGTTAATTTTTTTTGAATTTGAGTTTGAAATTAATTTATCAAAAACCGTTCACTAAAAAAAATTTTATTAAAACAGTATAAAAGAAGCTTCTTTTAAGCAGAAAATCGTTAATTTATACAATTTACCTCATTTATTTAATTAATTGTATTTATTTTATTTATTTTATTTATTTTATCAATTTTATTTTTTTTATTTTATTTTTTTTTTATTTTATTTATTTTATTTTTATGTATTTTAATTATTTTATTAATTTTATGTATTTATTTTTTTTTTGTTTTATTTATTTATTTATTTTTTTTTTTTATTTTATTTTTTTTTTTTATTTTATTTTTTTTTTTTTTATTTTTTTTTTTTTTTATTTAACTTTTTTTTATTTGTATTATTTATTTTATTTACAAAAAGATATAAAGTTCAATATTTCAAATTTGTAAAAATTGCGTTTCAAAAAAAAATGTTCAGGCACGATTGCTTGCATTTTATAACATTGACAACACTTTTATTTTCTTTCAATACAATTCTTTTTTTTTTTTTACAGCAAACTTATTAGTTTTTCTAATAATGTCAAATTAAATTGCTTCTTTAACATCCCTGTACTTGAGCAGTGCCTTAAAAGGATTTTACAATTCCGCAATTAGAGGAAGAGAAGATAAACAAATAACTACTTTTTTTTCTTTTCGAATCTAACAGCACGATAAAGCTGCGACATGCGATGTATGGTAGAGACGTGGTAGATGTGCTAACATGTTGAGTTCCAATGTAAACAAACTCTTAGCTAAAGGGTTCGCGAAAAAAGAATTTGCTTCGACGATGTTTACTTCTGGCTTGGGGAAGCTTTTTGGTCCTCTCTGATTCCTTATTCCTTTAACAGCGAATAAAAAAAAAAAACAGTATTTGAATCTGTGCAATCGTCAAGTACACTTTTGCTATTTTCATGCGGTTGTGGCGTGGTGATTGAGGAAATGTATCATGGTTTTGATTTGTGAATTGTGCGATGTGATTGAATTCAGGAGTTTTAAGTGGAACGTAATAGAATTAAAGGAGCATTAAAGTGAAGTATTTAGCATGGAAAATATTTAAATAAGATATTAATTTTATATTGTCACTTCCAAATCCAATGAAATGAAGATACTTAACCTAGAAGAGCAGAGAAGTATGCATAAAAAAATAGCTGCTTTTTGCATCGAGATGCATACCTATACAGTTTTCAATTTCAGTTTCAAAATATAAATAATGTGCAGCAGAGAGTTTAGGAATCCAGAAATTATGACTTATGGAATTTGAATATTTTATTGATTTTAACTAGAGTGATAATTTATTGTCATCACAGTAAAAGTTATGATGGAAAATAAAACTTCAAAATTTTGTCAAATCGTTTGGTTTCAGAAATCGAATGTGATACAGAAAATAAATGTTTCTCATTGAAAAAAAAAAATTGTGTGAGTGCGGACTTACCATAAAGATTTATACACATCAATGTTGGTAAGAAACGTGACCGTACTGTTCTACACGGAGAACGTGGTAAGCAAATTGCTTTGCCACTTTTTAAAAAATTATTTTGATTTTTTTGTAATCCGAAATCTGTTTTTTTTTTGTCTCTTTTGTAAATTTAGTATTTAATAATAATAAATAATAATATTTTATAAGAAGTTTTTGCACAAAAAAATTAATTCAAATCGGTTAATAGACCAGAAAAATTAGACTTTTACTTCGAAATGGTTCCGACAAAGCAAAATTTTGGTGGAGATTTAAGTTAGCAGAGCAGGTTTTTTACGGGAAAATGTTTTTTTTTTTGCCTCAGATCTTAGAAAATCTTTCGGAAAGTGGGGTACTAACTAGACTACTACTACTAACTACTTTTACAATTATCTCTCATCCTACAACAACTTCTCCGCCCTTTGTGACTCTCTTTACTCAAATTATATCCACCAAATGCAAACTGATCTTATTTCCAATCCGAAAAAGTTTTACCAGTTCATAAACTGTAAAAAAAAAATCGGACGGATATCCCTCTACCTTAAAACTCCGTGACTGTTTCTCCGCAGACCCAAGTACGATATCCAATCTTTTTGCAGATTTTTTTAGCGAATCGTTTTCTTGTAACAATACTGAGGTCGATTCGAACTATTTTAGCTATTTTAACAACTTTCCTCCGAACTCATTAACGCATATCGATATTCCCCTATCTTCAGTGATCAATAAAATCACTCAGCTAAAGGACGATTTCTCCTCTGGCCCAGATGGTCTTCCTGCAATTGTTTTAAAAAAATGTATCGACAAATTAGCCCAGCCCCTTACTGCACTCTTCCAACTCTCTATCACTAGTGGCATTTTTCCTAAACTCTGGAAAGATTCTTTCATCATCCCTATTCACAAGAAAGGATGCAAAAATGATATAACCAATTAAAGACCTATCGCCAAACTTTCTTGCATTCCTAAACTTTTTGAAAGTATACTGTATGAGTCATTGTTTCTTCTCTGTAAACCAATTTTTTCACCCAAGCAACATGGGTTTTTGAAAGGGCGATCAACAACCACTAACCTTACTGAATTCGTGTCAAATACACTGTCTGCGTTAGGAAATGGTACAGAAGTAGATGTCATTGCAACAGATTTTAGTAAGGCCTTCGATAAAATATCCCACAAAATCATTCTAAAAAAGCTCGGTTTCCCTCGTTTATTTGTATCTTGGATTCAATCTTATTTAATTGATCGTCAGTATCGTGTACTTTTCAGATCAAGTGTCTCCTATTCACGCACTGTCTGGAGTACCTCAGGGAAGCCATTTAGGTCCTCTTTTATTTGTTCTGACTATATATGATGTTGAACTGATTTTACTTAATTCTGATTTGGAAATCTATGCTGACGATATGAGGATTTCGAAACAAATTTCATCCCCTGAAGATATCCTTTTATTACAATCAGACTTAAATAAATTTTATATGTGGTGTCAGAAAAACTTTCTGGAACTTAACATTAAGAAATGTGAAGGCATAACATTCTCTCGTAAGCGTCCTCCTCTACCACAAAGGCAATACTCCATTAATGGTGAGCCCGTTCTTGTCGTAACCTCTATTCGTGATGTGGGAGTCATTTGTGACACTCAACTTAATTTTCGCTCCCACTACGACAGCATCATAAGCAAAGCGAACTCAGCTCTCGGCTTTATAAAACGCTGGTCAAAAGAATTCTCTTGTCCTTACGTTACAAAATCTCTTTATATGACCTTTGTTAGACCACTCCTTGAATATGCCTCCCAGGTCTGGTCACCATATCATCAAGTTCACATTGAACGAATTGAAGCCGTCCAGCGCAGATTTTTACGCTTCGCTCTGCGGGGTCTTGGCTGGGATGATCCTTATAACCTTCCCTCTTATGCTTACCGATTTAAACTTTTAAACCTACAAACCCTCGAATTGCGCCGAGACATCGCTGACATTCTCTTTGTTCACCAATTATTAAATAGCGTAATAGATTGCCCTGATTCACGTCAAAAAATCTCTCTGTCTCCGAACCCTCGTCATCTGAGATCTGTTCCTTTCTTCCTTGTCGCCTATCACCGCACTGATTACGGCCTAAACGAACCTTTGACTCGAATGCAACGCAAAGCTAACAACTTAAATACCTTCAACCTCAACATAAGTACGCCCTCTCTAAAACAAGCCATCCTTAGCTCCACCCTTCCTTAGCACTTTACTCCCCCTACCTTCGTTTTGACTCTTTTAATCAAGTAGATTTTAAGAAATACTATGTTTAGTTTTAAGTTTTGCTTGTATTAAGCTTAAATATAGATGAAATCTTAATTATTCGAGTTTTCATGGCCAAAAAAGTAGAAAAAAAATTAATCCAAAATTTTTTAAATATACTTTTTTTGTTAAAAAAAAAAAAACAATTTTTTTCAATTTTTTTTTTATTTTTAGAGAGCTGAAGTAGCACCTTAATATGAGAGCAAAACAATTTTTTTTCTGCGTTTTAATCAGTTTTCGGAATTTGCATTAATTTTTTCCATAATTACTGGAGTACTTAGTTTTGTTGTTGGGTACTTAATTAGCACCTATTAAACACCTTGCTCCGCTAACTTGAGAGACATAATGTTCGTTTGTGTGTCTTTACACAGCATTTTTATGCGATCCCCTAGAGGAGAAACTTGAATTTTCGATTTAGCTTATCTAGAACAGCTGCAATACAAATATTTCGTTTTTTTTTTTTTTCAAATTTTCTAGGGCTGGCAACGAGACCGAGACTAGACTACTTTAAAGGCACCCGAGACGAGACCAAGACGAGACCGTATTTTTGGTACCGAAATTCGCTGAGAGCTTCAGTTTTCGCTAGAAGAAATATTTTTTTATTTAATTATTTTTTAGCACTCATGTTCAATATTCACAAGTTTATTTTTGCGAAATATTCTATGCCCGTCAAAATTTAAACCACATAATGTACATAATTATACTCAGATAGTCGCACTGCAAAAATCCTGTTTTATACATTTTCTTCGTGCTTCACACAAGACTCTAACCCGCATTTTTCTTACCAACAAACTGCTGAGATACCATACTCTATCTTTTCAATCTGAACACGCGTCTTATCTTACATCTTTTTACTAGCAAAAAAACACGAAAGAAACCAAGACTAAGGATGGTCCGATACCGAGACCGAGACCGGGTTTGATGTTCGTTGAGAAAATTGCCTTATTTTATAAGGATTTTTTATTAAAATTCCACAAAATATTAGGTCGAAATAAAAAAAGTTTCTGTATGCTTTGCTTGCATGTAGTTGGCGGGCGACTTTCAAGCTGGACAAAACTGTTAATGGCAATCGTTTGTACATCGTTTGTACACGTTTGTACAACTTTTAGAATAATTTGTACACGCACCGTTTTTTTTTTACAGGCAATTTAAATAAACGGACGGAAGTTGGCCCCAAAAAAAATTTTTTTTTAATGTTTTGAAAAATGTTGAAATGCAATTCGATAGATAATCGTTTGTACACGTTTGTACAAAACATATTTTCGTTTGTACACTTTCCAATTGGATTTTACACACAAATTTTTTTTAAAAAACTTCTGTATAAATTTCGAAAAATATGCAATCGTTTGTACATTTTTTAGGATAATTTTGCATGATATTATTATTATAAATCTGATAAAGTTTCTATTTTTAATTAATTATTCAAAATTTTGGTGCATGTAGTTACTCTAAATTCAATAAAATGCTAGGGTAGGTAGGTATGTAGGTACGTAAACTAATATCTATGTGTACCTATAAACTTTTTGTTTTCAAACTTTCTTTGAAATAGGTATCTACCTTCCTACCAAATAATTATATAACTCTAGTTTTTGGTACCTAATTAAGATACCTACAAAAATGACGAATAAATATATCCATTTTACTGGAGCTTACATAACTAGCTCTTCTTTTGGTACCTACCTACCTATATTTTGTACATAAACTACCTATTAAGTTTAGTGAAACAACGGAAACTGGCATTAAATCCATAACTATACTAATTTTTATGTGTTTATATTTCTGCCTATGTACCTACATACCTACTAAAAAGTAGGTAGTTAATATTCCCTCGCATTAGTTTCTGCATCAGCAAAAAAAAAGAACTCAACAAAAATAAAATAATGCAGTTTACATTTTCGATAACTTTTTTCCTTAAATAAAAAAGCCCAACATTTTTGAATAACAAACTTATTTATTTTCTTAAAAGTTTTACAGAAAAATCAAAGAAAAACATTATCGGTTTCACGATGCGCTGCAACAAGCCTAGTAAAATTACAAATTTTAATTTTTTTTGTAGGTAGGTATACCCAAATATTGAACGCACTTTTGCTATTTCGTTGTAAAATTGCAGAAAATACAACTAACACTATCAAAAAATACTTACACCTAATTTTATAATCTTGTATTTTTCTGTTGCAATGGGGTACGTACCCATAGTAAAATTATTGCAATACTGTCTTAAATATAATGTGACTACTTTACCTATAGGATAGCTACATACCTACCTAACTACATTATAAACATTGGTTAATACCTACCTCTTAATACCCTTGATCAAATAACACTGGTCGACAAAATAAAATTATTTTTTTGTTACAACAATCAAACTGCACTTTTCAATAGGTTTTAGGTGTGCTGAATCCGAACATGAAATCAGAAATATTCTATCACGTCACGTTTTTGAGATATTCCCGTTTGAGAATAAAAAACATCGGTTTTTTGCTGTTTCCCAGGTTACGTTAAACCGTGAGGTAATTTGTTTCAACATAATTTGTAACGGTTTCTGAAAGCACTAGTGTTATTTTTTTTTAATTCCATTTAAATCTCTTCGATATCTCTTCCCTTCCCCCGAAATCCTGATTTAGTTGTAAGCTTTCATCCTATAAAATTTGAAAAGTCGATAGATGAAGATCACGCCATAGAACGACGTACCCTCATCAAGGTACCAGATAATAAGTACACAGTTTTGTAGGTAGTGTCTTACCAAACATTTTGCGCAAGGGTTGTCTAGCGTAAGGGGCCAGTTATAGCGATCAGGAAAACTCATTAGGAAAAATTTTCGTTTTGATAATTTAATGTTTTATCATACGATTTGAAATATACAAATGATACAAATCGATGATAAATCATTTAAAATATTTATTTCATTAACAAAATTTTCTTTGGAGGAAATATTTATTCTATAAAATTCATTTTCTGATGGAAACTCGTTTTCTGTACGAAATTTCCATCAGAAAAATGAATAAGTACTTGTTTTAGACAAAGTATTTCTTACAAATTAAATTTTTTTAATGAAAAAAATATTTCAATTGGTTTATCATCGATTCGTATCCTTTTTATATTTCAAATCTTATAATAAAACATTGAACTATACAAAAGAAAATTTTTTTCTGATCCATTTTCCTGATCGCTATAACTGGCGCCTAAGGTGGTTAAGTCAGAGGGTTGCCACGCTTTTAAGGTAATTTTTCGGTTTTTTACAATTATCTGACACAGCTCAGAGGGTATGTCTCACAGGCATAAGCAATATACCATATAAAAGAAAATTTTATTTAAAAAATTCAAAGTAGGTGGTTTTTTTAAAAATCACAATTTCAATAGGATAAATTAGGATAAACAAAAATAAAAGTCTAGAATCTATTTTCTAAACAAAAAATGATGGATAGTTGGTCCTTTCAATATAAAAAAGACTTGGATATACAAAAAATGTGAAAAATCTAAAACTCGAGATATGAACGTTTAAAAGTAAAGTTATGAAGAATAGACGTCGGAGTAAAAAATTACCATAAATCAGGGAAATAAATTATATATTTTTGAAAAGCGAATAATAATTAAATTGACCCGTATTTGCCAAATTTTTCATTAATGCTCTGTTTTTATTTAAGTAAATTTTCTAATAAAGTACATTTTGTTCATCAATTTTTTGGTGGTTTTTGGTTTTTCCCATTTTACCCGCATTGATATTTTCATTAAAAACTGTATCAGCTTAAAGTTACATTTATTACAAATACGATACTACTACACTTTTTCCAAAACATAGTACCATCACCGCATGAGCTGTGAAAGATAATTGTAAAAAACCGAAAAATTACCTTAAAAGCGTGGCAACCCTCTGACTTAACCACCTTACGCTAGACAACCCTTGCGCAAAATGTTTGGTAAGACACTACCTACAAAACTGTGTACTTATTATCTGGTACCTTGATGAGGGTACGTCGTTCGTACGATTGCATACTTTTCAAAATTTCGCGGACACATTTTTTGAAAAAAAATTTTTTGTAAAAAAAAAATTGGGACGTGTACAAACGAAAATATTTTTTGTACAAACGTGTACAAACGATTATTAATCGAAATGCATTTTCAGATTTTTCGAATTGTAAAAAAAAAATTGAAAATAATTAATTTTGAATAATTAATTAAAAATAGAAAAAAAATTAAATTCAAAAAATTAATACCATGAAAAATCATCATAAAAAATGTACAAACGATTGCATACTTTTCAAAATTTCGAGACACATTTTTTAAAAAAAATTTTTTTGTAAAAAAAATTTGGGACGTGTACAAACGAAAATATTTTTTGTACAAACGTGTACAAACGATTATCTATCGAATTGCATTTCAAAATTTTTCAAAACATTAAAAAAAATTTTTTTTGGGGCCAACTTCCGTCCGTTTATTTAAATTGCCTGTAAAAAAAAAAACGGTGCGTGTACAAATTATTCTAAAAGTTGTACAAACGTGTACAAACGATGTACAAACGATTGCCATTAACAGTTTTGCCCAGCTTGAAAGTCGGGGGGCCAACTACATGCAAGCGTATGCTTTTGGTCAAAATTATTCTAGTAGATTGCCAACAATGCAGAAGCGCATGCATTTTCGTACTAAATTCAGAAAACACGTTTATATTTTGTTCAAAGTTAAAATAAAAATCTTATGTGGAAGTCCAAGAGTGTTCTTTAGTAAAAATCTAGCAGTCTGCAAACGAGGTGAATTGATGCTTAAATTTAAAAAATCTGGGTCAACAGAAGACAACAAAGATCCTGGACTCCCTCGAAGTCAACAGATTGAAAGCCCCATAGATTCAACACAAACAATTACATTGAGCAAAAAAAATCTCTTATCAGCAAAAAAATTTCAATGATAACAAAAATCACAAAAAAAACAGCTGCCAATGTAAAGAAAACAACAAAAATTCTGGTTTTATTTTCAAATCTATCGGTTTGTTCTTTGAGTCACCCTTTATGCAATCAGTGGTTTCAGAGAATTTTGCAAACATAATCTTATCTTTTTTTTTTTTGGCATTGGAATAATAAAATTCAAACCTTGTGATAATACATAATTAGCACAAAATTACTTTTTGTGATAACTGATAACCTTTCACATTTTACATTTCGATTTGTTTTTTCGTATTTAAATATAGGTATGCGGTATACCCTTCAAATTTTGACTTGAATATAGGTTATAGGTTTCATGAAATTAACACAATTATTTCTGTAATCTTATACACACATACATATGCATGTGTGCTGTTATAAACGGGAAATCACTGAGAGGTGTGAAGATAGCGATCTCTATTGCCAAAACGTGTAACTTCACTTATTTAAACTTTAAGTGGTAGCAACCAGTCACTGATCTCGTCCATCTGGACTTAACTTGTGAGTCAGGAAAAAATTGCCAGTTCTACTCATCAAGGTGCTGCAAGAGATATGGATACGATACACCCTTTATGGGTTCCGAAGTGGGTTGGCTGACATCGGACGAGCTAATACAAAGTTATGGATTAGTTTAAAGCCGTAACATATATATTGTCATTGTCTTAAAGTTACCGAGGCTAAGAATTTACAAAGCAGTTTGGCGGTCTCTAATTAAATCGACAATGTGCTAATCGAAAAACACAATAACGCACGTATCCAACATCTTAATCTTGCATACTTTTGGGGTAAATTTCAGAGCTCCACTGTCAAATGAACAAAATTGCGAGCCGGCCAAAAGAAGAAATTCGATTTTAAACAACTTAGGACACCGGCAGCAGCCTGAGTCTATTGGGGGAGCACCTGAACGAGAAGTTCTGTGCGGTCCATAAGCCTACCACACACGTCAACAATGAGTGGTAGCAGTATCGTGACATCGTCAAAGTGTCGCGTCGCGTACACCTAATCCGTCATCGGCCGAAGTATGCTTGGACGTCGTCTGCCGAATTCAGACGATCGAACCAAGCGTATGTAAAAGAAAGGGAGCGCATACACCACTCCGACCGACATCGGACGATAACGCCAGATAATTACCGATCAACGGACGAATCCGAACATGTTTGGATTTTTCGTCAGTTTGACGGTTATTACTTGCGTTTATGCATGCGAAAAAATTGATAATTTACAAATGTACGGGCTGGTATCGTCCTAGAACGTCCGAGACAGTTGCCCGAATAGTTCCGACCCGAAATCGGCCGATGATTCGGTATATTACCAGCTCTTGGTATTATGATGAATAAATACCGCAAAAAAGTGACAGAAACGCACAGATGAACAGTGTGGAAGAAATATCGAGCTAGAAGACGGAAGAAGAAAACAATTCTGTATTGAAAGAAGAGGAAGTCTCGAAGTCTAACGACCGAAGAAACAGCACCCAAGGGTTTCATAAAAAAGCTAGACTCGCTGGTTAAGTCACCGAATCG